>VZRZ01003796.1:439355-687940 GCA_013398175.1 Climacteris rufus | reverse complement strand
GCTCCCCTCTTCCCCGTCCCCACCCAAACCTACTTCTTTTGTCTTTCACAAAGGAGCTGATGGCCTTAATGGTCCGCCTATTTGTTACCTGGTGACATTGATGGGAGAAAATTCCAAGACAATTCCCCAACCTCTGACAAGAGCAGAGGGTCACATTCCAGATCTTTGTTCCCAAGAGCCAGGGGTATTTGAGTGCATGGTGTTCCTTCTTTTTCCGTGGGTTTGAGCATCCTTTCAGGAAGGGGATCATAGTTCTTCTGTTCTTTTTCTAGGATCAGCTCCCAGCCACGGTTCAAGGCTGGCACAAGTCCCCTGTCCCCTCTTTCCCCTGCCTTCTGAGCTGTGGGGAATAAGTCCATCTGCATGAACTGGGGTTGGGGGACTTCCTGCAGTCCAGGTAGGGTGAACCTTCATTTGGGTCTCGGGAAGGACATTTACATTTGAATTTGTAGAGTAAATTACTTTCCACGAAGTCGGTAGAAGTCGTCCCCTAAGCTGTGGAATTAGGTCCTGATTCAGAGACAGTTTTCTTGTCTTTTCAATTTATTTTCTAGCCCTCCCTTTGGAAACAAGGCAGTGCTCCTTCCATATTCTTGACTTCAGTTAATTGCCTGAAAAAAATATTTTTGAAGATCGGTTTGTTTTATTTTATGAAGCTGCTCTGAGTTCTGAAGTCTGCCCATATTTCCTTATTATAGCACTCTCTTACTCCTTTGAAGTGTAGCAATATATCAGTATTATCAGGTCTCCAATTCTTTCACTTTTTGAAAGCTTCAGTGGGCAATTTCAGTATATTCCTCTTAAGGGAAGAGGAAATGCCCTTTATTTAAGCCCTACCCTGAACCTCTCTGCTTTTGGGCTGGTTCTGAGGCTGCAGCATCTGCTTCACAGAACAGTGACACTGCTCCTTGCTGTGACCACATATAGATAGTAATCAAAAAGAGAAGTCACAACAGTGTGTTTGTTTTCTTATGGCATAAAAGCTTTCCTTTGATTTTCTTGCTGTGCAGTAACTGGTGGTCTCACAGGTTTCTGTTCAAAATAAATGAATCAATTAAGACTCACGTCCTGCTAACACCTGCATGACTGCCTCAGTCAGCAGCTGCTCTCACCATGTGGTCTGTGCTTGGGGCTGGTTATTTCAGCTTTGCCTACTCTGAGCAGCACCTGCAGGTTCTCTTTCATGCAAGACTTCTGGAAGACATCTCTAGTCTTCTTCATGGCCTTGGGTTGTGCAAGGAGAGGTTTAGGTTAGTTATTAGGAGAAATTTATTCATGGAAAAGGTTGTCAAGTCCTGAAACAGGCTGCCCAGGACAGTAGTAGAGTCACCATTCATGACAGGGCTCAAAAAACATTTGAATAGGGCACTTGAGGACATGGTTCAGTGGTGAATATGGTGGTGGTGCTGGGTTGACAATTAGACTTGATGATCTTAGAGGTTTCCTTTCCAACCTGAGCAATTCAATGATTCTGTGACCTTAGTGATTTTCTGTTGAATAGAGAAGGTACATCACTTGCAAAGTCCAACAACTCAAGCTCCAAATTTCTCCCCCCAACCCCATGGATGGCTGTCCCCAGGCCAGCACTGGCCATGGCTCAAATCATGATTAATGAAGCTGAGGACCCCAAGGGAGCTGCAGCACCTCTGTGGGAATCAGCACAGCCATGAAGGTGTACAAAGAGCCTGCCCTGTCCTGCAAAACTGGTCCTTAAAGCACCTGGAGCACAGGAGCTCCTGTGATAAATACAGACAAAGGATTTTAAGTATTACCTTGAGACTTACTGTACCATCTGATTTAAGTCTTCTGGCGTTTTACTGACAGGTCAAAGGCAAAAGGTATTCTGTAAAGCAGCACTGCACTTCCTCAGAAATGCTCCAGCTGAAGCTTTTTAAAGGTTTATTATTCAACCTGTTGTAGGCAACACTGTATGCACATCATAACCTCTAGCAGTAGCCCTCAAACACCTACAGTTCTTTGAACCAATAGTTTGTATGATGCATCTTGTTATTACTATGTAAAAGCTTATTCCACAAATTATCTTAATGTGAATTAGTAACCAAAAAAACCCCTGTACCTCATTTAGTACAAAAACAGGAGCCTGAGCATTGACATAATTTCCTTGTAGAGGCTCAGACATGGTCTGATGGCATGGAAAAAACAGCCTATGTACCTGTGGGTCAGCATAGCTCTTCTCCATTGAAACCCGACTGAACCAAAATGTTTTGGCCTGATTCATATACATCCCTGCATCTGAATGTTACACCACTGTAAAACAAGATACTAGGGGATAAAACTTTAAAGGTTGGTAATAAAAAGTAATAAATGGGGATATACAATAGGCTGATGGGAAACTTCATTTATTTCCCTGAGTTACGGATGACCCCATAACTCATGAGTGTTAGAGCGAGGAGGAGTTATGAAAGTCATGAAAGGTCATCAATAACAAGTGGAAATAAATGAGTTAGTCTATTGTATTTTCTGTTTGCGTGCATCACCCAGTGATAAATGTGACAGTGATGTTGGGATGATGAGGCTGGGAGGGAGCCCAGGAGGTGCAGAGCACCCCGAGCAGTGCTGCTGCAACCCCACCCTCCCTAGGACACAGGGCCATCTTCTCAGTGAGAAACAAGGATGAAGAAAACCTTCTAGCTGAAGTATAAAATAGGCAAGAAAGGTGCCAGCACAGCCAAGGAATTGACTTCTTGTCCTCATCCCATAGGCACTGTTGCCATAAGGTAGCACACCCTATTTTTCTCTTGGGAGGGGCAGCTGGTCTTCAGAGCAAATGCAAAAACTGAACAAGGATCAAAAGACTCCAGCAATACCAACTCAGATGACTTACAGTATAATGTAATAGCATCAAGATGCAGAAAGTCTTAAGCTGACATTTCTTGTGGTATTAGGCCGTTAGTTCAGGGGTTGTACATTTTAACCCAGCCCAAAGTCTCCTCTTGGGCTGTTTTTTCAGGTTTGATGATAACTGTCCCCATTGCCCTTCTGCAAACCTCACAGCAGCCATGGTCAAAACAGAGCATGACGATCACTGAGAACTCACACCTTGCTCACATTTTAAGACAAGCAATCCAAGGAGGCAGCTGTGTGTATATAGCTCTTCTATCCATAATGGGATTATAAACTAATCTCAGAGAGGCTGGAAAAGTAACCTTGGGAAATAAGGCATGTGTCTGGTTCTGGTTCAGATACGCTGTGTAACTGCAGCTAAATAACGTCTGCTTCACCTCACCATCTGTAAAGCAAGGATTTTTATGTTCTTTCCATAAAGGAGTATTACTGGGGAGAGAAAAAAAAACAAAAAAACAACTATGAATTGTGCAGATATTCTTGTTCTGGTGAGCCAGCCACAGAGCAGTACTCAAATGGAAAGTCACTAGAGGAAACTAAAGGAACAGTATTTTGATGAGTCAGTTAAAGAGCCAACACTCTTCCTGCTGACAGAGTACTGAACTTCAAAATTTGGTTAGAAGGCACTGTTTTGCTGACAGTACTGTCTTTCAAAGGACATGCAAAATCAACACCTGACCATCTGTAGTCATTTAAGATTCACCCATAACATTTTTTGTAATAGAGGGGTTGTTAACCTTGACATTCTGGGCAAATGCCAGCTTCTCCCACTCAGTGTTAATGATCAAGCATAAACAACTCCCATCCTCTTCTATCATGAAATACTCTTTTGACTTCTTGGATGTTGGATGCAGTTCATGCCTTGAGGAAGTGTAGGTTTGTGTGTGCCACTGCAAGTTGCAGCAAACTGTAAGATTCAGTGATATGACCCACATAGTCCTGGAATGAGGCCACACATAAAGTCTTCCCAAGACTGTGTCCACAAGAGACCATCCTGTGCAGGTTTCTCCTCTAGTGCATGATCAGTGCTCTGGCAGGCCAGACTTCTCCTTGGGTTGGTCTTCAAGCATCTACAGGGCTCATGTGCCAGCCCCCTGTGCCTTATATTAATGTGAGATTAGGAAGGAGGGATCTCCTTGCTTTTTCCTTCCAATCTCTGTAACCCCGCAGGAGATGAGGATTCTTTACCTTTAAACACATAGCATAAATTTCTTTGAGCAGTTCATCCCCTCAGGTATTGCCAAGAGAAGAAGGTAGGAAAAAATAGATTAATCAAGTGTCCACAGCACAGTAGGCAGCATCACAGAAGATCAACGTGAAATGTTTCTGTGCCTCTCTGCTTGAAAATATTGGGGAGCACTGCTGTACCTGGTTTAGTGTCCTTGACTTTTCTCCTTCCTTCAATCACAATTACCTGTAATTAGGAAATAAAGGCTGCATTCAGCCTGAAAGGAGCAGTTCTGCTGCAGTTTATGAATGCTTTGTTTGATCAAACATTTGAAATATATTACTATGAATCATTAAGAGCCTTTTTTCAGTATGTCCCTGACTTCATCCTTGATGTTTCCTACATCCACATTGCTCTTGATTTACACTGAGAGTTGGATGATTTGCAGTGCATTAAGTGTAGTGAGACAGACATGTCTCCAGCAGGAGGATTTAAGATTACAGGCATGGCTTTAAGTGGGGCAAAGAAGAGGGGATGCCTATGCAAGTCAGCCCTTGGTGCACACCTTGAGGTACCACTGATGCTCCTCATTTTCAGGAATAGGTACAGGACCTGATCCTACACTTCTGCTCCAACCTATCTGGCAAGTTTTATCAAGCATTACCACAGCCCTGCTGTGCTGTGAGCCTGTGTAATCCAAGCACCTCTTTGCAGAATGTCTGAGGGATTTTCCCTGAAAAGTTCATCTTGCCCATGGTTGGAGGTGAGGTTTGCCTGACTCATGGCAGGAGTGCTGTCATCTCCTACATGTATTGACATGGGGGTGAAAGATTACATCTTCCTTGATCTGACCTGTACTAAAAAGCAGTGTCTCTTGGATTTTGGCACTAGTTGCAGGCATTTGCACTTATTATATGCCCTTTTCATGGGATCAAAGGCAAAATTTCATTTCCATGTGTTGGCATTGTGGCTGTTTTGCTCAATGTAGTGTTAGTAAAGGAAAGGGAGAAAATAGTAGAAAAGATAGAGAAATTAGGGTTTTGGCAAAAGATGAAGCATAAGTGTAAGACAAATGAAAGAATATTCATGTCACCTGATTAAATAGCATAATCTAGATAATGCTTGTTAATTCCCTTCCACCTAGGATTAACCACTGACAGGAATATTCACTCATGCACCTGGGGTCTTGCCAGAGACAGAGAAATCCCAAATACTTGTAGCTGAGTTGGTCACCATAGCAAAAAGACACAAAAACAGAATTCAGGGAGAAGATATAAACAGTTCTTCCTACACTAATTTATGACTTTCGAGGGGGTTTGGCTCAGGAGCAGGGGGACAAGGTTTGCTCTGCTGAGCACAAGTCATTTTCTGTAACTGTGCCTGGATTTCCCACAGAAACTTCTGGCTTTGTTGCCTATTTTCATTGCAGCTCTCTGTGGCATGAACTGCATTTCTAATATATTTTTAGTATATGTTTGAACACAGCTTTGCCCTGTGAAGCTCTGATCGTGGTTGGGCCCTTCTAGTGTCTGTGGTTCATATGTAAAATACAAACCAAACCTTGTCAGGCATCATGTCTGGCACTGCAACAGCATTGGGACTAATGAAATAATATCTCCATAAATTACCATTAATTGTTTAACCAAATTAATAATAACACAGTTGAGCCAATTAAAAATACAGAGTTTAAGATTACTTTGAAGGGGTATAAGCCACAAAGGACTATACATCAAGTAAAATACAGCAGAAGGCTTTTCATTGTATGCCCTGCAGGTATGTGTTATATCAGTGAATGAATGTCATGTTACATTTGTGAAAATCCTTTCATTAGCAAAGCCATTATCTACACAATGGATAATAAATACTGGCATCTACAAGCCAACCACTGTTAATAATATTAATACTTGTATTGGCTGCAGGTTTTGCACTCGAAATTTTTAGCTTTGGAATTACCATCATGAGCAGTAACTACAGTTCAGTGTTGATTTCAGTGGTTTTCTTGTCATCAAGGTGTTACTTTAATAAGACGTTAGCAAAACAATTGAGCCATCAGTGCTGACGTTCTGTGCAAGGTAGTGGCTTTTTATGATTTACTAATTTGTATCTGACCTTTGGTGAGTAAATTAATATATTGTGGATGTTGTTTCTGTGTCTCTGCATAGCTGCATAAACTGGACGTGGAGGAAGGTCTTACTGGAGCAGGTGAGGAAGGCTTGTGTTCAGGCAGGAACCAGCTCTGGGGGTGGACACCATTTAACCATTTCTGTGATATGGTTGTTGTGATGTGCACATGGCCATGCATTCTGAGAGAATTTCTGGGCTCTTCTTCACATTAAGAGTGTGTTGCTTCTTGGAAAAACAGAGCATCTGGTTGACAATATTTGTGATGAGTGCTGTGCTAAAGATCTTAAAAGAAACTGTCCCCAGACTCTTGATGTGACGAATGTTAGTTTTTGTGATAGTTGGCATATGGTGGCTATGCTGGCAAATAAGTTAGCATTAAACAGTCTTTCATTTGGCCCACTAGGTTTCTGGGCTGTTTTAAATTAAATATATGTTTAAAGATTGTGTTTATATTTCATTTATGGACTTAATCAGCAATAATTCATTGTATATAGTGCACTATGCGTTCCTCAAATGTTCAGTTCATTGAGCTGATTTATTTTGTGATCGTTAAACGTAAACAAGGCATGTACCTACTGCAATCAGCCTAAAAAGTCAATATTAACAGCCCTTACCAAAACGGTGAGATGTAGAATCAGATTCTGTTAGCACAAGAGAAATCTCTGTGCTGTGATCCATAATCACTTGTATAGGGAGGGAGGTTGTGGGTAGCACAGAGACATTTAATGTCACACACAAAGATATAGAGAGATACAATTGGTGACAATTGAGAAGGAAACAATTAAAGAATAGGAAAAAATTAAAAGACCGTTCTCATAGGAAGAAGGAATGGAGATGTGGCCATTAGAGAGAAGCTGTGGCTGCCCAATTGCTGGAATTGTTCAAGGCCAGGTTGGACAGAGCTTGGAGCAACCTGGTCTAGTGGAACATGTCCCTGCCTGGGGCAGGGAGGGTGGAACTGGATGTTCTTTAAAGTCCCTTCCAACCCAAACCATTCTGTGGTTCTATGATTCTATGATCTTAAATACTGTTGGTTGGAAGAGATGATGAAACACATGTTGAAGC
Organism: Climacteris rufus; assembly: GCA_013398175.1. Taxonomy (NCBI): domain Eukaryota; kingdom Metazoa; phylum Chordata; class Aves; order Passeriformes; family Climacteridae; genus Climacteris; species Climacteris rufus. The sequence continues at coordinate 680,718 of VZRZ01003796.1, read as the reverse complement.
AGGCTGGCAGTCCAGAGAGGGAGAGCAGAGGTGGGCTGAGTGCTGGAGGGGTTGGCACAGCCCAAATGGAGCCAAGTTTTTAACATGCAGACCCAGGTGCAGATTGTACAGACTCAGGGAAAAGCTTCTCCGGTTTTGGCAGAGAAATTCCTTCGGTGAGAAGTGGTGGAGGCTGCCCCTCCAGAGGCAGGAGCAGGGGCAGGACCAGGCCATGCTTTGTCCATCAGCCTCTGCTGGACCTGGGAAGTGTGAAAAGGCAGATGGCAAATCCAGAGGTGATGGAAGAGCTGTTCTGTGGCTGTAGGATAGGGAGATGGGGACCAGCTCTCCATGGGTGACTGGTGAGGGCTGTCAGTCACAGTGACAGTCAGTGAAGTGGGGTGACTGAAGCTTGGCAGGGATAGGAGATTTTGGACAGATCAGAGCTGGGAGCGGGTTGCACAGAAATGAGGCAGAAGGGCTACAAAGTCCTTTGTGCCAAATAATCCCTCTCTGAGGCCGCATAACTCAGCTAAAGCAAACATGTCAAAGGTGCTCAGGAGCGTTTCTGAAGATGATTTAATGGTGAAGGGTGTTACAGAAAAATCCAGGGAGCAATGAATCATTTCTGCCTTCAGAGCTGCATTTGAATAGTTGAAAATAAGGTTGAGGATATAAGATAAGAAAAACAAAATTGTTGAATAGCTGCTCTCTAAATAAGTCCTGTCTGCTCTGTGCAAAGCTGGTGTACGCTGACAGAATGAGAAGGTGCTGTATGACCCAGGTGATGGAGGCTGTCACCGCTCCCCACTCCTGCTGCCGCTTCCCTTTGCAATCACAATGTTCTTCTAGTGCCAGGGGGTTTTATGTGACATAAGACTTATAAGCCTGAATGATAAAGAACAGCTTCCATAAATCATTTTGCTCTGCAGATGTAAAAGTTTCAAGATGCTGATGTCGGGTGGGTACACAAAGTACAACTGGCCACGTTTTGCCAGCATATCTTGCTTTTCAATATGCTTTTTAATGTGGTAGTCTGGGTGATTTGTTTTTCCTGTTACTTTCAAGGATGCAGCATTTATCATTTTTTTACTGGAATTCAAGTTTCTTACAGCAGAATCTTCAAATCTCAACTTCAAAGTATTTTTGTGTAATTAGATTTCAGTTTTATATGTGGATTTTATCTGTGAACCTCGGAGGGGCTTTTATGAGAAATTCAACATGCCCGTGGGTATTTCTGTGCCCCCTATTATCATGGTTCCCAGAAATCTTTTCAGACACCTTGTTCCTAGAATGGCCTGGAGAGGTGTTTCCTATAAGAGAAACTGAGGCAGAGTAGTAGTAACTGTCTGGGCAAGGATTAAATCTGCTTCTGCCATCACCATGCCTTGACACTCTTTCTGGAGCTCTCAGCAGAGGTTTCCACTCCACCAGAGAAGCCACCTCGGTGGCTGGGCTTACCCATCCCCTGCTGGTCACTTCCAAACCTTTTGTTATCCATCTTGATTCCTAATTTTGTTCCAAAGTCCCAGCTGCCTGCCCGGCATCGCACTGGAACTCTGACAAGTTACCCAGGTAAAGGCTCTTCTCTGCAGTGGATTCTGCTCAGGAAGGTTTAACTGGGACAAAACCTGCCCACAACAGTGTGCTGATGGCAGGAGGAAACCAGGGATTTTTCTTTAGGAACTGTCCTTTGCTCTCTGCTTTTCCTGCAGCCTCCTCTCCAGAAAGAAATATTATTGAATTACCTGGTTCTTTGAAATTCACTGCTGTTCATCTGCACATTCCTGACTTTCTCCTAAACTTCAGTCAGGCAGTTCTGAATAAGGGAAGGACATGGTGAGAGTGCTAATGCCAAAGGTTTTATCAACTAATGTATTTTGAAAATGCAAGATGTTATCTGGGTAAATGTTGCTGCAGAGCAACCTTGATGTAACCTTGCAGGGTCCCCACCAGCCAAATTTGTGCTGTTTGTGCCATCTCCAGATTGGTACGTCATTGCAGCACATATTACAATGGTCACCTTCCAAGGCAGGACCAGCAGCACCTCAGGATGAGAAGAAATGCATCATAGAATCACAGAATAGTTTGAGTTGGAAGGCACTCAAAGATCATCCAGTTCCAGCTCCCCTGCCATGGCAGGAACACCTTCCACTAGACCAGGTTGCTCCAAGCTCCATCCAACCTGGGTTGTCTCAGGTTCTGTCTTGGGATGGCACAAGCACAGGAGAGCAGAGTCCTTGCATTTATTAATCATCCTGAGCATAACTGTAGTCAGGAAAGATGCAAAATCCATACAGTCACTACAGCTAAATTTGCAGTCATCCATAGAAGGAAGTGAAAGCTCCATGAAAAACATTACTTATGCTTATTTGCAACTCAGAAGCTGTGCTCTCACTGAGTTGGTTGTTTATGAGAACAGTAAATGTGAGAATATGAAAGAAATACCTATACCTGATTCTAAGTGCTTGGGATTTTTTTTTAACAAACCCATAATCTGATGTTTAGAAGGAATGCAAAGTTACCTTTTAGGTTCCTTGTTTCCTGGTTCATCCATTTTTCAGTGTATCACATTCATTGCATAGTGCTGGCCGGGAGCTCAAAGGAAAATGGACAGAGAGTAAAAGATTGGAACAGCTTGATAAGGCCATTTTTGATGACTTAGGGTTTTTAAACTGTGTTTCTTGAACCCCAAATATCCCATGGCCTGACTTGTCTGCATTTTTGACGTAATTTATGTACACATTTTAGTGGTTCCCACAAGTCATGCTGAACTTAATGTTCTGACAGTATTTCCATGATAAACCCTAGGGGTTTATAGAGCATCCATAAAAATTCACTCCAGGGAGAAACTTGGCATGCCAGGTCCTCCACCAGAAGCTATCTTTTCCTGCCTTAAATCAGGTATAAATCAGTTCAGCTGTTACAACTTAGAAAAGTTACAAAAATAAGTTTAGTGGTTTCATATGTTTTTTTGGTTCTGAAACTCTGAAATACCGTAATTTAAATATAGATAGTGGCTGTTAAAAGTCTTGTTGCTTTGACAGAACCTGCCTGTGCTAAAGAGTTCTCAGTCTCAAATCTGAGGAATTTCTGGATCAGGAGAAACTTGTTAACTCCTAAAAATGCTGAAGTAAAAGTTTTTGAAGAGACAACTGTTGCTGTTGTGGCAATAAAACAACTGAAGCTATTTGTTTCTTACAGTTCCAGTAGGACAGAGAATGTGAAACTCAGAGAGCAGCTGCAACACCTGACATCTGTCCCCAAAACCCCACAGTGTTCTTTATTTCTTGGTGGGATCGGTGAGAGATTTTAATTCTGCTCTCCCATTGTTATTTGGAAAGAGGCAGAGGAGGACCTTGACATGTGATTTTGACTGTTCTCAAGAAAAAGAAATATTTTGAGTCTTATGTTAAACTTGTGTGAACAGGTTGCCCAGAGAAGCTGTGACTACCCCATCCCTGGAAATGTCCAAGACCGGGTTGGACGGGGCCTGGAGCAACCTGGGGTAGTGGAAGGTGGCCCCTGCCCATGGCAGGGTTGGAACGAGTTGAAATATAAAGTCCCTTGCAACCGAAACCATTCTGTGTTTCTGTGACCCCCAGAAGGAATTCTGAGAGCCTGTTAGACCATTAGCAATTCTACTTTTCAAATTAATAAATTGTCTGGGGAAATGCATGGCTGCTGCAATCTCAGCAGGACACTGTTGGTACAACATGGGAATATTTTATCAGAAATTAATCATATCAACATTGCTCTCAATCTGTGGGAAATAGGCATTTAAAATAAAAGCAAATGCATTTATGTAAACTATTCTCTAAAATAGACTACTTATGCCTATTTACATAATGAATCCATCACTATCCTCAGGAGATTAGATAATTAAGCACTGAACAACTTATATTTATTCATGTACTTTCAAGAATGAATGAATTACCCCTTTCTGCACAAACTCAATGTTCTTCCTCTGATTAGTAGCAGGAGGACAGTGATGGGATTTTGTGAGGAAAAGTGTGTTGCTTGTTTTCTTAAAAAAAAAAAGGAAAACAAATTGATTGTTAGGATAAAGTATGTAAAGAAGCTGTGTTTGGTTAAAAGTCAATATAAATGATTTTTAGCAAATTTATTATGCTTGATACAAATTCATATGGGAGAGTTGGACTTCTTTTCTTAAATGTGTGTAATTTTGGGAAGGACATTGTGTATAATTTAGATAACTATCTGAGCAGCTGTTTGAACAGTTTGGCTCTCCAGATGTGACATTTCCAGTGCAGGTGGCTCTGTTGGAATTGCTCACCTGAACTTTCCCTGTAGTCAGTGTGAGAAGTGCCCTGGGGGGGCTCAGGAGGGGATTGAGGCACCATCTCAGAGGTGGCACCAGCCTCCAGATCTCTGAGGTCCAGCAGATCTGAATCAATCCTCAACTCTTCTCAAATCCAGCTGCTGGAAATGATGCTCATCTTCCTCTGGGCCATTTCGTCACTCTTCCACAGGGGAACATGCAGGTGTTTCATAGAAGCAAGGACATGGTTGTCTGCATATGAAGTCTTAATCTCCCTTAGAAGCTGGACTAGACTCTGACATGAAATTTGTTTTTCAGGTTATGCTTTGTTTTAACCAGGGTATTCCCATTATATAAAAAATCAACTACTTTGAGCAACCTGGTCTAGTGGAAGTTGTTCCTGCCCCTGGCAGGGGGTTGACAAGATGAGCTTTGAAGGTCTACTCCAACACAAACCATTCTGTGATATGTCATTGATAGCATATTATGGACACAGTTGCTGAAGAAAAGTGAAAGGTGTCATAATATTTAATTACTGCAATAGCTGCTTTTCTCTTACATTTACTCTAAGTCATGGTCACATGGACTAGAAGAGGTGTTCAACATGACAGGGATGAGAGACAGGGTCTTGTCCTCTACCACAACACCAGAGCTGAGTATTGTGGGGACTTGCACACATTTATTTTGAATTCCACAGTGAGACAGGTTTTAGCTTTAAGTGTAAGGTTGGGACCTACCTCAGGGAGTCATAGCCTGTGGCCATCAGGAGTAATGACAGAAGAGGGCTTGAGGTACTAAATTCTGCTAGAAATATAATTATGCCTCTTTATGACTTAGGAGACAGCATTACTAATTTAGTAGAGAATTTACAATAAAATGCTTTCTGGAGTAGTCCACACAAGGTCCTGAGGATTTATAAATTACATTAAGAACCTGAATTATTGAAGTTACAAAATAAAGCTGAGATATGAACATTTCTACTTAGCTTTAGAAATCATTTTATTGCTCACATTAATTAAGCTTGCAATTCTTAGAGGTACCTCTTTTTGAGGGACACCAAGCTGCTGAGATGTTGCACAGTGACAGCTGGGCAGTGGTGGGTCACAGCAAGGGTGGCCAGAGGCAGAGCTAGCTCTGGGTGGTGTTTTTCACAGATTATAAAGCCAGAAAAGTCATCCCAGTCACCTGCACTGAACTGATGTGGGAGCTGTAGGAATTCTCTGGGTTCATTAAGTGTGAACAACTTTAATCATGTTCATTAACAACTCTAATGTTGTTAATTAATAACATAAACAATTTCAGCAGCATGACTGGCTTTCCTGTAATTCTAAGCTGGCGTTCAGAAAATGGAGGTTTTTCAGGCTGGGTGATGGATAATCCTTTCACCTGATCCTGGGCAGGTGAGAAGATGGCAAATGTGTCTGGGTAAGACCAGTTTGTTGAACCTTAATAACCAGCAAAATGTGATGGCATGGCGATGTTTCTTCTGGAGATAGTCCTAAAAACAGCCAGTGGGACAGGTTTGCAAAGGCTTGCAAGCTCAGAGTGATTTGTGTACTGAGGTTGTTATCAATTCATTTATTTGGTCTATAGAGTAGGGTAGAAACTAAATCAAATGCTAATATGAGTCACTTATAAGGATATTATACAGTGTTTTACAGATTCAGACCCAGTGTGAACTGCCCTTCATTGCTTTTAGCCTCTCCCTGCTGTGACTAAGCAGATGACATCCCAGCCTAGTGTCTCCCCAACAGTATCACCAGAGGCCCTCCTTGGCTGGCCAAACTTCACCTTCAATTGCATGTTTAGACATATATTTCACGTACAACAGTCATTTTAAAATCAATTAGCTGCAGTTGGCTCAGCTTTAAGAGGGTCTAAAATTTCTGCAAACTCTATGCAAGGCTAAATACATCTCATTAAAATTATTGGGGGAAAAAAATAGTTGTGAAGGGTATCTCCTGTTTTTAACTATGTTCTAATTGTTTTTATTTTCTTGATTCAGTTAGCTCCTCACCTGAGAATGTGTTCATCTAAAGAACTCTTTTATCTGTTGAAGCAAATGCTAAAATCACCACTGACCTTCATGGCCACAAGGCAATAAACAGATTTTACTAATGCAATGCGGTGCATAAACACAGCTGCAGGACTTGGGGAATTAAGTAGACACTAAAGTTTCCATCCCATTAAATCAACCCTGACTTGAACCATTGCTGGAGAAACAGGATGTATTTAGGGCTGTGTTACCCATGCTTCAGTTCACAAACAACAGGTCTCTCTGCATTAATTTGGGGCAAGAATCAGTGCTGGAGACTTTCTTTGAAAGTCATTCTCCTGTTGAAGATCAAACAAGGCTACATTTTGGTTCACTTTCTCCATTCTGAGAATGAGTTACAGGATTAAGAAAGTATTGCCTTGTCTCATAAGCAGGATCTAAACAGTAGAGCCAGAGTAGATTAGATATTATGAGGAAATTCTTCCCTGTGCGCATGGTAGAGGCCCTGGCACAGGTTTGCCAGAGAAGCTGTGATGCCACATCCCTGGAGATGTTCTAGACAGGATACGACACAGAGCAGCCTGGTTTAGTGGAAGGTGTCCCTCTTCCCATGGCAAAGGGTTGGAGTGAGATCATCTTTTAGGTCCCTTCCAACCCAAACCATTCTGTGATTCTAGGATGCTCTGTTTTAGCAAGGCAAGATATCCATGAACAACTGTAGCAATGATTAAAGGTGTCAGCAATGCATTAAAATGTATATTTTCTTTAGATTTAAGGCAAGAGATCTAATTAATAGTATTAAGCACTATTTAAAGTGAGAAATCTGTTTCTGTAGGTAGTGCAGCACGAGCAAATGCAGGCGCCCAACATCACTATGTAAATTATCTCCACGTGGTGCTACATCAATGAGGTTTTCACCATAGATGTTCGTTCCAGGTTGCTCCCTGTAATGACCTCAATTATACATGTCTTCATTGTGAAATTATGATTGCCTTTGGCGGGCTGCAAATGACAGCAGAGAAAAAGATTTCCATGATAAACCAGCACAACAAGTAATACCTGCTGCATTAGTATGCAGAGCTTGTGAAGGTGCAGTGCAACTCCAGCTTAGCACCTTAAATAACATTGGAGAGGAGGAGGGACAGAGGAAAATGTTCAGCAATATCTTGACATTTTTTTACAAGTAAAGGAATTAGTAAAACTTCACATTCTCACACATCACTGTGGGACCTGGTATTGCAAGAAATTTAATGTAAGAACATCAGGATGGCGACAGCTGGGTCACCAAAGGTGCACAGTGCTTCAGGCTGAATATTGTACCAGGAAGGAAAGGTGGGAGAGGCAGGACAAGAGTTATCCTTCCCCTGAATAACCCCTCGGAACCAAGCCCTGGCACACAGGCAGGGATCCATCACCCTCCTGAATGAAGCAGAGGGGTTTGAAGGTGGCACTGCCCTAATTCCTGAACTACATGTTATTCAGGCACTGAGGTGCTGCCATCACCAATGGAGGGTTTGTGAAGTCCTGGCTGCCTTTCACTGACCTTAATTTTGTTCTACATTTGCTGTATTTCATCTACCTGCTCAGGGATTACTCCTGGTCCTCTGATACACAGAGACATGTTTACACCAATTCCTTCTTAAAGGGGATCATTACAAAGGCTTTACCCCTGTCTGCTACCATTAAATGTTAAATGAGAAAGGATAGCATCCCATTCTCTGATGATAGCATCCTTCTCCGATGGCAGAGTGGTTAGCAGGAGCTTATTATTTCCAGCTGGAATAAGCTGAAGAGCTACTTCTGCTGAAATCCCAGAGAAGAATATCAGGTTTGACATAACTTGATAACTGTGGTCATCGAGGACTGATACTGGTTGAACCTGTGAAATGCAGAAAAATGGTTTGCATGTGTCATCCTGCAGAATTTCCAAATGAACATAAAATTGCTTGATTTTAGGACCAAATTCCATTCCAGCTTGTCTTCTGCAAATGAGCACCCTTAGAATATTGCCTATTTGTTCTGTTCAGTTTTATACCCACAGTAAAAATCCTTTTATCTCCTAAAGGTTTTTAAAAATAGAATGAACAGTGTTCAATACTTAATCTTGAAGCTCTACACAAAATCATTATAGTGATATGAATAATTTGTACACATAAACCAATAGCATCAGTGTGTCTAAGCTCTATAACTTAGGTACAAGATTCTGAGTTTTTCAAAAGATTTTCACAAAGCTCAGCCCTCTATCATCTTAAGGAATCCTGTTTACTCCCCAATACACCTGTTTGTGTAAGGAAATCTTTTCTATTGGTAACAACAGAGCAATAATTGAAACCACACAAAATAATTCTGTATTAGTAGAAAGGCTTTTAGATGTTAATAAGAGTCCCTCAAATGCACTGGTAATAAGATGCTCTCAAATATACTCCGTAGAAATACTCTAAAAAGGAGTGTGTTTGTATTGTTAAAGTGGTCTGTGCTAATTATATGCTTTAACATAAAAAACTCATCTCCTGGCCTCATATGGTTCATCCAAGAATGGCAGCTGTGCAAGGTGTCTTCTTAATTAAAAGTTAATGTATTTTTCATTACTGTGCTTCTAAAAAGGAAAAGCCAACGCCTCTTTAGCAGTCGTTTGGAAGATGGGCAGGGAGTCTTAAACTCTACTGCAAGAGAGCACTGAAAAAAACGTTGCTGAAGAAGGAGCTTATGGGAGCCCAGCATGCGCCAGGGAATTCAAGGCACCATGAAAAACAGCAGAGGGAATTAAGGAAAACAGCAGTAAGATGAAAAAACAATTCTCTTGTAAATGAATGGCCCTCTAATTCATTTCTCCTCAAGAAGAGATGTCCTCATTAGCCCTACTGCATGCTACAAATTATTGTAATTATCAGTTCTTTATCCTGTCAAGTGCACTCCAAATATTTTATTCATTAAAAGGAGCTCTTTATTATGCAGAAAATAACTGCATTATTAGCCCCTATGTGCTGTTTACATGCTTCAGGTAGCGGGATGAGTGTGGATGGACACCCCATCCCTGAAATTGTTCAAGGCCAGGTTGGACAGGGCTTGGAGCACTGGAAGCTTGATCTAGTGGAAGGTGTCCTTGCCCATGGCAGGGGGTTAGCAATAAGATGGTCATGAACATCCCTTCCAGCCCAAACCATTCAATGGTTCTCTGGAATATCTCCACTCCTGTGGGCCACTGCCCCTGAGTTGCCACATCACTGATCTCTTTCAGAAGGTACCTGAGGGCAGTGTGATTTAGTGATGAGTTACCTCTTCCTTGCTTGGCTGCTAACCTTCTCAGTGGCCTTGGATGGGTAATGTTCTCCTTCATAACCTTCCTTCATCTTCCCTTTTCATTTTGAAGGTTTGATGGTCACACTGTGTCAGTCATCTCATGCAATGCCTCTGGGAGCCACTGTTAACACAAACACTAGCACCAAGTTGGTCAAACATTCCCAGTTTTGCTCAACCATCTATCAAAACTGTAGCTACCTTTTATTTAATACAGCTTGTACCCTTCCTGAAATAGCACTGGGAATTTTAAGCGGGAGAAATGCTCACTGCTGGCAGACACGGCAATGCCGTATAGACCTTGCAACCCAAAGTCAGCCTCAGATCCACAGTGGTGAATACAGTTTGTGGCATGTTAACTTCACACTTAAGTGGAAGAAGCAGAAGAGGAGAAGTGCAGAGCTGTTGGAATAGGTCTTCACAAGCAGGTTTTGCACTAATTTTTCACAATCAGTTGCTAGACCAAAGAACTGAGTCTGTCCAGGCTGCCCAAGGCTTTTGAAATACACCGAATATTTTATTGGCAGATTTAAGAGGTTTGCTACTCAAGAGATGTTAAAGCAATTTTTCAATTAGACAATATGTGAAGAGATGGAAAACTGTGCTTGCAAATGTAGACACTGGTTTTTTTTTTCATTTTTATTCCATGCATTTCCATCGTACAATCCCCATAAATGAATGCAAGATTTTCCCACGAAAGCTGTTATTCTTAAGGTCTCTTAGTCTGTGAACTGACTCGATAAAAACGAGCATTTGGATTCACTGAAACTCAGCACTTCTTCAGAGGGCTGGAAGAAAGTGCATGTGGCATTGACATCTTCCCAGGAAGACTTTCAGGTCTTGTATGGGGTGTAATGACAGAGTTGAACAGCAAGTGGACAGGATGAAAAGTAACTTTACCAGCTGATGGGAGGGAGTAACCTGACCGCCATGTGTCATTTTATAGTGTCAGCACTGCTTGAAGTGGTTTTTCCCAAAGCATGTGCCCTTGGGTGAGGCAGCATTGGTCTCTTGGATCTCTGTTTTACTGCTGTTGTTGCCAGTGGACATGAGGAAGGAGGAGTCTTGGGTCTGGGAGAGGGTGTTTCAGTCCCCCACTCAGGTTTTGGAGTTGGCTGAAGCAAAGTAACGCCAGCTGTGAATGTGCTGTGAACATTCCCTGTTCCTCTCAAAGGGCTGTTACCTTCAAAGACAAGTTGTCATCATTTACATGCAATGTAGTTTCCTGATTGCAGAGGTTGGGAATGAGAGGGAGCAAAAAAACATCATGTGAATTACAAAGCTGTGGCTACAGCAGCTTGGACAATGTGGCCTGATTGCCTGGTCACTGGCTCACTGCTGCCAAAATGCTCCATAATGGCAGTCTGCACCCATGGTAGCTCTGGTATCACATCTGACCTTTCTGTGTGACCACACATGGCAAAAGATGCAGTAACATCTTATGACACTGTCCAGAAGTAAGTGATGTGACATAGTGTGGTTTCTGAGAGTTGGTGGTTTGGTTTTCAGTAAGGGCTGCTGCCTTGGGAGTTTCTTTTGTGTGGCACATGTAACTCAAAATAACCACGTTTTTTTATTTAAATACAATATGAGAAAGCTTTTATTTTTTAGGACATCTGTATCTCAGATGCCGTACATGGCCGTGTTCAGTAAACAAGTTTTTATGCTTGGTGGCTTCCAGTGTTTGGGCAATTTAAAACTGGGTTTATCTATATTTCAGTGATAATAGTCTGACCTTAATTCTTCTTCTTCAAGGAACAAACATGACTCATTCTTGTACCTTTTCAGAGGATCTTGGCAGGAGCGCTCTAGAAAAACAAACACAGGTGATCTCAAGCCAGAGAGCCTTTGCTTGTCCTCCTGTTGCTGACTGCTTTGTATAAATTACAGCAGCCAGGCTGGCCAGTGGGCTTAGTCCCCTCATGCCACAGCTAAGATTCCTCAGGAAAGGAATGCAGTGAGTTTGATTGTGACAAATTCAGTTTGTCTCTCACTTGGCTGTATTATTTATGGGGCATTTTTTTTATAGCATAGATATTCCATCTCCTTGCCAAAATCCTCCAAAGTTATTCCCAGAATGAGGATGAAAGGCAGAGAGGGCAGAAGAGGAACAGCTTCCCTGTGTGGTATTTGATGTTATTTCCATCGTTTTGCCTTTTGCAGAGGTGGTTCGGCTGAGCCTGCCAGAGGACCAGAGGGTCACTGTGACCACCATCACTGTCGGCCTCAGCACCGTCCTGACCTGCGGCATCCGTGGGGCACTGCGGCCTCCCATCATCTGGAAACGCAACGGCGTCGTCCTCAACTTCCTCGACCTGGAGGACATCAATGTACGTCCTGACTCACTCCTGTCATTTCCTGATTGGGGGACTGAATATGGCCTCATTGAACGGCTGGTAGTTATATGGATGCGAGTTTTATCTTATTGTCATGGAAAACTGGAAGCTGGCAGGATATTTAGATTGTATGTGAATGTGTCTCAGGAATAAAAGCAAAGCAACATATATGCAGGGGGAGAGCAGGAGTACTTGGAATATGTTACATTAAATTCTTCTCATTCCATTGGTGCAACCACTGGTCCACAGACCTGGAAACTCAGGGGAAAGCAGCTCTACAGACCATTAGCTCCTCAGGGATGTCTTCCCAATACAAAGAAACAGGTTCATCAAGAGCGTGAAACAAAACATTTACGGTTGGCAAAGAATCTCTCCTCTCTCTAAATCAAATAATACATTTTCATCTCTGTTCCTCCTGTTTCATGTGCCTTTGAGCCAATTCTCCTCTGTCATTCCTTGGCTGTTATTTCTGATGAGCAGTTTAAAAATGGGATTATTCAGCAGGGTGTGGCAATGCCCTTGCAGGAAAGAAGATTAATCTCTTTTAATTCGCAGTGCTGTTCTGATCTGCGAGTCATAGTTGGTAGTAAAGACAATACCTGAATGATGGTGTAAGCTTACTCATTTATTTAATAACATTTAATTACAGAGAGAGTGGAAAGTAGTGTACAAAAAATATGGTCTGTATTTCATTTCTCTTTGCATTCAAGTACATGGTAAATCAGGTTTTATTTTAATTACACTACAGCAAGACTTGATTTATATTTTTGTTCAGCTCTTGTTAATTTGATAACCACTCAGTTCAGAATTGTTACCGTCAATACTGTAGCTCCCTAAATTGTCGTGTATCCAGGATTGCTGAAATGGGAAAAATCTTTGGTTTATTCTTCTGCATTAAAACATGAAAATTACAGCACATGGGACAGAAATACACACAGCATCTCAATACTTTATTTGTTGACTCTACTTTAGCAGGAAAATCATGTTCACCATGTATAGGTGATTACTGTGTGCACAAACTCAGTAATTAAAACCATCTAAACATCTTTTTCTTTTCATCACAGCAAGTGTTATCCTTTTAAAATGCATTTTTTATCACTGTTTCGAGCGTGACATGGAAATGCAACAGAGTCTCTGTAGGCTCAAGAACGGTCTTGGGATTTGTTGGCCAAAAATAATAAAAATTCCAGGTATTTTTCTTACATTTATGAAATTTTGATTATGGTGACATTAATCTTAGAGGATTAAAGATCATATGTGAACTGGACACAAAATGACAGTCCAAGAATCAGAGTAGAAACTTGTCCTTGAAGGACAGATAGCGTTTGGCTCTGAGGGTTCATTTGTAGCTCCTACTATTTTAAACAGAATGTTGAATACATTTTCAGACTGAAATGCCAGTTCCTCACATAATTTAGCACCAGTCCAAGTGTATTTCTGCTTTGCTTATAAGTAATTCTGTTTCTCATTGGTTATTCTATGTTAAGAGGCAGAGTTATGTCCTTGCACATGAGCTGACTGGTTCCTGAATGATTCAACATCCCCATGGAGTGCAATACAGCAGGAAAAAAATCACTTTTTCATCTATTTGAACTAGTATATCACTGAGAAACTATATCTAAAGAGCACTCTGAGATTCTTACAAGGAGAAAAAACAGGATTCATGCCTCAATTTTAGTGGTTCACATATCAGTTTATGACCTCTATCCCCTTGTCATGTAACACCTGCTAATAGTGAACATCAATGTTTTTTAGCCTAATGAACACCTCCACATTTTTTTGTCTTTAATCAAACTGTGTAAATGTTTTTATGTTGTGTATACGTCACTGCCATCTGTATTCTGGTCTGGTTGCTTGAGGTGGCACAGTCTGGGAATTGCCATTTTCTGTTTTCCCTCTTCCACTGTGGGCATTCTGTAGGATGCTTGAGCTCAGGCATGTCCACTCTCTGACTGTTGAGGATGGGCACCTGCGTGTTTGAAGCACTTGTTGCTAGCAGGGATGGTCCTTCAGCTGGTAAATCCAGCCCTTTATTTATCATAGAACCACAGAATGGTTTGGGTTGGAAGGGACTTTAAAGCTCATCTTGTTCCAAACCCCCTGCCATGGGCAAGGACACCTTCCACTAGACCAGGTTGCAAAAAGCTTCATCTAGCCTGGCCTTGAACACTACCAGGGATGGGGCATCCACAGTTTCTACAGGAAACCTGTGCCAGTACCTCACCACCCTCACAGGGAAGATTTTTTTTTCCCTAAAAAAATCCTATTTTTCCTATATCTAATCTAAACCTACTCTCTTTTAATCCATTCCCTGTTGTTCTGTCACTGCATACCCTTGTTAAAGGTCCCTCTCCACCTTTCTTGTAGGCTCCCTTCTGGTACTGGAAGGACACAATTAATTCTTCTGTTTTCCAGGCTGAAGAATCCAAATTCTGTCAGGCTTTCCTCATAGCAGAGGTGCTCCATCCCTCTATTCATCTTGGTCTTTCCTTAAACACTCAACAGCTCAGGGGGGGTGGCAGCAGACAGTTCAAAGCTTCAGCCTTTCGTGGGTACAGAAACTCACATTAAACAATAATCTGTTTAAAGGCATTGACAGCAGAAAGTAAAGGCAGTGTGCTTCTTAATGTACTTGAAGGCAGTTAATTAAATTACTTCAGTTTTCCTTTAGTACGCCTCAAGCAGAAACTCGATTGCATTTCTGCTTTTCACAATAAGGTTGGCAATTTGGCTAATTGGAAGTGCAACAGGAGATTAATTGTACCTTTTTAACTTCAAGAAAATCCTCCCTGCTCTTGGCACAATGGTAATCACATACAGACCTACAGGATAGTCACGCACTTGGAAAAATCCTGGTATTATATTTCAATTAAACTCTTTCTCTTCTAAATGCTAATTCAAGAAATCAGATGAAATTACAAGCTCAAGTCTGAAAAAAACAGAATCCTTCCAACTAGGTGTGAGAGCAGCACAGGAAAGGCACTGCTGAAAAGTCCTTTGTTGCTTTATTGTCTCTGGATTCATGACAAATGTGATCTGAGAAGGTGACCTGTGTTCCAGGGTAATACTAGGAGTGACAAAAACAGTCAACAAAAACCTAGATAACCCTAAATTTTCAGAGAACTGAGAGATTGAAGATTACTATAAAGCCTGGTTGTTTAAGTGCATTAGTTAAATCATTTTTATGTAATATCTTGATTGGCAACAAAATACTAATAATTTTTCATTGCTTTCTTAATCAGAAGCTTTCATAAGCAACTAGTAATAATTTGTCTTGTCCTGTCTGTAGGAGCTCTGTTAATGAGTTGTCACAGAGCTATTGCAAAAGAGCCATCCTAATGGTACATGTAATTAAACAATTTCTCTTGCAAACATATAAGATTGCTTTTAGCATAAAAATAATATTTCTCCATAGATTACCCATACATATTATTTATCCATTAGAAGTCCCTTTGCGGTTCTACTTTAATACAGTCGCATCAACTTTTCTCATGCAGAAAATAAGTGTAATGTAGCTGAAACTGATAAAATTGTTATAGCTATAAATTGATTTCTGACTACAAAAGTGAAGTGGTTAAAATGTGTCATCTTTCAAAATAATACACTTTTGCCTCCTAGGAACAAGCAATATGTTTTCTCAAATATGTGATTATCAAAGCATTCCTCAATTTGAAAATAAAATAAACTCCTCATGGAGTCAAATGTATTTGTATAATATTTACAGGGTATTGTTTCACATGATTTGACGTTATCTCCGGAGAAACATCCGTAAATTGATGAAATTTATAAACATAAGTTATTCCTTCAGAAGCATGGTGAAAGAGAAGAGATTACCATAAGAAAACAAATATGGTGTAGAGGCAGATAAGAATCTGGTGAATTACCAAGTGTAATGCAGGTAGCTGTAGCTTAAGCTCATTAGTGTCTTTCATTACTCATTTCATTTTAATTTGTACACTTTAACTCACACTGGCAGTAGATCATTAGTTCAAAAAAAAGCTTTTCATAACCAGTTGTTGAAATACAGGGTTCTTAATTTCTGCTGATGTCATGTGGGACGGCAATGGCCTTGCTTTTTCAAAACATCCCAAACAGGGATGAGCACAGAACTCCAGACCACATCACTGATTGCTCATTTTCCCCACCCACCTGTGCCCCTGGGAAATCACCTCCATGTACATCTCACGGCTCTTACAAGGTCTGTGCCTTGATACACATTTCATGTATATTCATGAAAATGTCCATTTTCCATGTATAATATATGAAACCCAAAGCAAACAGAAAACCTGTGAAGTGTGAGTCACTGGGATTAGTTTTCTCATTAACATAGTCTATATGAAGGCAATATATTCATGTTGATGTTTTTAATGTAGATTCACTGTTAAGCAGTAAAAAGATCATGTTTGAATAATCCCATTAATTCACTGATAATAGAATTTGGGGCATTAAAATGATCAGATCCTGGGCCATCCTTGGTGGTGCAGTGATGAGAGCAAGTTACAAAAAGTTGCATGTTTAGAGTCAAGTTTTTTCCCTTTCAAATCAAAGTTTGAGAAATTGCTTATAGTTTCTTGAGGTCTTTGCAGGCTCTAAAATAGAGGTAAAGTGCAGAATTACTACTGACAGTATTTTCCAAATATAAAGCTTCACATTTTGTCATAATGAAGATTACAGAAATTGTATCCCCTTGCATTTTTAGAGGCATGTACTTACTATTAATTTTCCTTGTCATGTTATCTGTGAGTTTCTCAGGACATAAAACTCATCCATTTTTTACCTATGTTATAATTACATAACTGTCTAAAAAGTTCATCTCCATATGTTCAAGGCAAAAAGTTTTTTTGGCTCACCAGCAGTCTTATGTTGTGTTAAATTCTTTGAGCAGAAAAACAAGAAAAGATAAATTAATGCCCCATCAGGCTGTGTTTGCAATAGTATTCTGGCATTTGCTTAAGGCTGAATTTTTCTCTATGTAAATGACTAAAGTGATAGCATGTGTAAAACCAAGAACAAATAATATTAATGAAGCATAAGTTCTCAGCTTGTCTCTGGAAATGAATTATTAAAAACACCAAAGAAAGTGATTTGAAAACCCATGATTAATTTAGTTTTTATTATTTTTATATGAATCACTCATGAATCTATTGTAAAAAAGATCAGAGACATTTGATTAGTGAGGAGAAATCATTTCCAAAGTGATAGCCATTGTTGTAGATTTTGCATAATAATAATCTCATTAAATGCTTGGGTACATTTTGTTTTAAAATCCTGTAAACATTATCAGAGAGAGATTTCTAGGACTCTGAGCATCAGGCAAGCTTTTTAATGTGTACTAGTTAACACAGTTGTTCTGCTGGTGACTGTGAAATCAAGATGGTGTTTTTCTTCATCCGGGAGTGTTCAAGGCCAGGTTGGACAGAGCTTGGAGCAACCTGGTCTAGTGGAAGGTGTCTCTGCCCATGGACAAGAGGAGTTTAAAGGTCTCTTCCAGCCTAAACCATTCTGTGATTCTAATGGAAAAACCAGTGACACCAGCAAGCGCCTTTGTCCAGACTGGTTTGTCAATAGGCACTGAAACCTCAGGGAGAAAGTCTCCAGCTTCCCTGAGCTTGGTAAATGGCTGAAAGGGAAGGAGTTAAAAATGAAGTGAATTATTGTTAGTAATAGGAGTATGAATAGTATTTAGAAAGCAAATCTTGTCCTCAGAGGAGAATGCACTCAGGGAACTTCATTCCCTCTGCTGTTGTTTCTGCTATGAACACTTTTAAACCAGCATGGTGAGAGGGCATTGACCATCTTTGGGGCTCACCCCCAATATTTATTAGGAGCATTCAATATCTAACTAGAGTAGTTTAAAATTGTGGTGCCAGTGTGCCTCCCTGAGAGCTGGGGATGTGGGGAATCTATGGCTTTATGTCCCAGGGATTGACTTTTCTGATGATTCTTCCTATTTACAGTTTTAAGTCAAGTTTGGGGTTTTTTTCTCAAGCAACTGGAAATTAACCTAAAAAAATAATAAGCCTGAATCTACTCTATGCTAATTCCTCTTCAAACTTCCTGAAAACCAGGAAACTCTGACAAAATTTTAAAGGATTTTAAATGTTGGAACAACCCCAAGGCATTTTAGAAAGCTTCATGAAAAGGCATCTGAAATAGGTAGAAGAAGGTGGGTGGCCAGTGCCCTGCAGCCTCTGGCATCACAGCCAGCTCAGCATCCAGGGTTAATGTGACTCCCCTCCACTGGCTCCTTCCTGAGTGTCAGAGCAGGAGATTTGTGGTGTCACAACCACAGATTGGAATTCACTTGAGACAGAATATGAACAAGATTTACAAGCAATATGCAATGTTTTCCACATCTCTGAGCACGGTGTCTCCAAACCGAGGCAGGGTGCATGACCAGGGAATGCATTAGAATGGGAATGGGATAAATAAATATGAAAAATCTTGTGTTTGGAGAGACCAATGCCTTGGGTAATCAGTAGTGATGGAAAGGAAATACTGTACCAAAAAAAAAGGTACATATCCATTTTCTAGGATCTGCTTTAGTATTTTTTTAAATCGAATGTGTGAATAGCAACTTTTTTTAATATTTTATACATGACCAAGGTGTTATCAACGTGAAATGCAAGGTGGTACGTTTTTTAATCTTGAAAAGTTAAAACATATTCTGAGGTCATTTAATCAGTCCTTTGGTGGAAGGGTAACTGCAAGACATGAAAGAAACTCCTGAAGGGCAGAGAACTTTTTATTTGAAAAAGAGAAAGAAAAGGTGATACGAACAGCTGGAGAAGCCAATTTATCAGCTGCCACTAGTCGACCTTATCAATTATGAAAAATTATAAGCATAGCTTTCCGAATTTTTTTTATTAGAAGAATTCTTTTGTAATGAAATTCATAAGGTAGGGGTGATGAACACCCTGTCCTTACCTGGCTTCTTTGATGCAGGGCTCATCACTCTGTGGGTTCAGATCGGTACTGCCTCCACTTTCATCACTACTGTTTCTTCCTTTTCACAGGAAAGTGGTGAGACAGCCCACCCTGAGCACCCACATCCATTCCAGGGACACCCCATCCCAGGAAGTGTTCAAGGCCAGGTTGAACCTAACTTGGAGCACCCTGGTCGAGTGAAAAGTGTCCCTGGCCATGACAGGGTGGGTTGGACTGGATGAGCTACAGGTGTCTTCCAACCCAAACCTTTCTATGATTCTATGATAATTCACCTTCAGTGGTAAATGAGGAAAACCATGTCTCAGAAGTTACTTTTTTTGCCTTTCTCCTGATTGCCTGTTCTTTTTCATGGGATGATACATTTAAATGTCTTTTCAGTTCACTGTGGGGCATTACTAGGGTCAAGTAGGGCACTGGGGTGTGCAACATTTGCTGAACCTCCTAGACAGCCCTCAGCTGTACTCAGCTTTAAAGCCGGGATAGTTTTGGGGAGAAAAGAATTATGTTACATCAGTTTTGTAGATGTTTTTTTGTTTCACTCTGACTGCTTCCAGGTTTGTGGTGACTTGGAAAACTGACTTAACAAGCAAAAGCCATCTGAACTAGAGTCAAAACATGTGAAAATGTTTCCTCTGCCTTTTACCATTGTGAATTCTTCCCATTCCTTCTGCCCACCCCATCCACGTCCCAGTAAAGCGGAGCAGCAGCTGGGCAGCTGTCAGTGCTCACTCACACCCTGTTAGCACAGGGCAGTGGCCTGTGAGCAGCTGAGCAGCTCCTCAGAGCTCCCAAAGGCAGTGCAGCATGGAGGGGTGTGGGATACATCCCAAATACATCTCACAGCTTCCCACTGTGCTACAGCACTGCTGACTGGGATGAGTGCAACATGTAAAGTTAGAGGCTATTAAGGAATCAAGGACTCATCATTTCTTAATGCTCCAGGGCTTGGGTTTCTACAGCACTTCCAAATATACCCTTATGAAATACACACAGAAAGTGCTTGTGCATAAGAATGCATCCACAGATATAAAATGTAACAGTGAAATCCTAATGTACTAATTATATCCACAGGGAAACACAAGGAGAAACCATGAGCTGCAATAAGCACACAGAAAGTCATTAATTTGTTAGATAATTCAGTCTGCTTTTTGTGGCAACAAAAGGTTCAGTATCAAACCTTTAATGTCACAATCACGTTCTCCTTCCTACACCTAACGCTTCTCATTCTTAATAACGTTGTTATATATGAATTTACTGTGTGTGCACATTCTAATACAGTGTTGGTAATTCCTTTCTATGCCTGACATAACTATATGGTGTTAACCTAAATTGTCTTTGATGACTTTCTTTAAGCACTAGAAGTCAGAAAATAGTTTTTTTAAGTCATGAACTGTGCTTTTACAAATATAAGCCCCTCTTTTCCAGAAAAACACATTTGGAAAGGAAGTGAATAATACAATAGTATTGCATCTGGTTTTGCAAGAGTCTTTTCTTATATTAATACATTTGTATGCATTGAAAAAAAACAGATTGTCCATAAAAAGACAATTACAGAGCACAAACCAAGCATTCAGAATATTTTTCTGAGATATTTTAAGGGAAGCAACATACTTAAATAGAGAAGATTTTATTGTCCTGTTTTTCCACAACTCCTTATAAATCATTCCATAAAAGTAGCCATCCTGCTTTTATTGATCTAAACTCAATTCGAGTTTCTTTTAACTTACAAAAACTGTTATTAAGTCCCCTCCAGTGCAAGCATATTCTCTATCTCATGCAAATACCATTTGAACAGTGTTGGTATCTTTTCTATTAGCAGTTACTCATGCATCTTTGCTTTTCATCAGGAAGATCTAACTGACCAGAAAACAGGAAAATGTTTGGAATATGGCAGTTTTTGAGTAGATATTTGTAGTAATGTATTGGATAACTTAAGCAGATTATCCTATAGTGTAGATGCCTGACACCAAGGTGGCAAAAATCTGAGATGCTTTTGATTATAGATAATGGGTTTCAGATCATCTATGGATTTACTTTGATTCTTGGTATTTGTTCATACCTTTGCCCATTGTGGCAGCACAGCCAGCAGAACCAGGTTATGATTGTGGTTATGTCTGTGCCCTCTCAGGTGAAGGTCTGTGCCTTGAGTACTGTTGTCCTGCCAGTAAAGTCCATATTTCTCAGTGCTCACTCTCAATCTGCCTTAAAACGTGTCTTAAAAGTAGGCAAGTTCTCAAAATTCTCTCCACTCTGCCAGTGCTGACCTGCCACTGAGAGGTGAGGCATGAAGGCACTTCTTAGTGCCAGACAGAAGACTTTGGAGAAGATTCAAGAGCTGGCAGAAGTAGTGCCAGATCAATCCGTACTGCAAGAGACTGTTTTGTGCTTCTCTTGAAGGGTGCCAGCTGGCATTGCGCGTCTGCCGCAGAATCTCAGCTTCCTTCAAAAAATGTTCAAAGGGTGATGAGTAGAAAGGAAAGCTTCAAATTGCAAAGCAGATGCACCCTGAAGAGGCAGGAAATGTAAGCTATAAGGAGCCCCAAATGGTTTGGGTTTAGAAATCAGCCCATCCGGTGACCAAACTACTCCTGCTTGTAATCTCTGAGTGCCCGGCAGGGGTTGGCAGCCGCAGGTGGATGTGGATGGTTCCTTCTGGTGCCGGGGCTGCCATGGGTGCAGCAAGGAGGGAGTGGCGTCAGAACCTCTGTGTGTGGTTTCCCTTCCTCCAGCAAAGAAATCAGGGCCCAAGTTCTAACTCCCAACCAACACATCAAAGTGCTGTTCCTGTTCAGCCTGTCCACCCTGGTGGGTCCAAGCTGTGCTGGCAAAGGCAGCAATGAGCTGTCACCTCCTCACCGCTTACGCTGCTGCCTGTCCCTGGCACGATGGTGGCATCAGGCAGGACCTCCTGTAGGGGCTTCCCCCACACACCCACGGCTGCAGGCTGGCTTCCAGCTGCACACTGGGGCGTTGAAAACAAGTCCTTTGGTTTTCACGAGCAGAACCACTCTCCAACACTGGCCACGCTGTACTGGGTTTGTGCCACGCTGGTTCTAAGTTGAATTTTCCCGTAATATTGCAGTGAAATTACTCAAAGAGGTCAATTTAGCATGCTTCACACATGGGGATGATTACAGAAAAATGGTTGTTTCAACTCATGAACCGTTTTTAAATGTATCCTCCAGGGTTTGCATAGAAATACAAACACACTGAAGCTGCAGAAATCTGAATGTTAGTGGAGTAATGAGAAGCTGCTTCATATACGCATCAGTCCTGTGGTTCTGTTAGCTGTAATTTGATAAATAAATATTGAAATAAATAAATGATGAATTGAAATAAATTCCTAAGCAGGGTGCTTGTACAACATATTCAAGTGCCAAAACATCTCTGCTAACTTGTATCCTCCCCATCTGTAATCAAAAATTGAAACCATGCCAGAGCAGATCTAGGAAGATGAAGGAGTTGAAGAAAGACACTTGTTAAGCAGTTACAGATCTAAACAGGTTTGTTTTCTTCTGCCTAGGATATTGTCTGAGATAAGTGACAAAGAGCTTCAGTTCTTTCTTATCAAGTCTCAAGGCTGCAGTTCATTTTTAAGAACTAGCACAGATAAAGGAAACCCTAACCGACCCAAATGTTAGCGTTTTATGCATCTGAGGTTAACTGGTAGATATTCAATTCCCCTATAAATTAAACAGCTGGAAATTGTCATCTCTTTTATGTGCAAAGAGCACCTTGTTAGCAACCAGCACAAAAGTTTGTATTCTCAGATGAGTCACTCTGCCTTATTCTTAAATCGCCACTCATTTTCTCCCTGCATGTTGATTTATGAACTTTAAAACCTACTGTTCAAAATTCAAGCTGTGTCCCCAGGCTGCGTTGCTATCAAAACCACTGAACAGGTAGTCTCCATTCATGTAGTGTTTAAAATATTGTCACTAAATAATAAGGCACCTTTGCTGTCTTTTGTTCCATGCAGGATTTTGGAGAAGACGATTCTCTCTACATCACCAAGGTAACAACTATTCACATGGGCAATTACACCTGTCATGCCTACGGCTATGAAGAGCTGTATCAGACCCACATCCTTCAGGTGAATGGTTAGTAAATGGCATATATGACATTCCATGAAAACGTTCCCTAAGAAAAGTTGTGTGTTAATCTCATTCACAAAGAGATGTGTAAATCCACAACCCAAATTATTGTGCATGAGAGCTCAGGGTTCACTCACTTGCACTGTCACACAGGCAATCGAAAAGTACCAAGGGGGGATGTGTATAATTACCTGGGTTTCAGGAGGTATCCTCTCGGTAAAACAAGCTGTCAGTGACATTTCCATAGAGTTAAGAGCAGTGTTTGAAAGCATCTCTTAAGTAATTACTACTTTTGTCAACAGAAGTGTTGCCTCAATAATTTCTTCTTCCAGAAAATCATTTCTGTTGCATGAAATAGCCCAGGATATTTAAATAAATACAGCAGTGTTTTCAATACTAGCTATCTAAGTCCCAGCTATATATCAGATTATTACCTAGTTGTACTGAACATGGTTTACTGAGGGCTATTTACACCGGCTCACTGGGTTGCAAAATGAGGGCAAACCATTTTATGGGTGAGAGAATCACACGGGCCATATTCCAGCATTCTCATTCACCTCCATCCCCTGGACCACATTTGTGCCTGGTGGAACTTATATTCAGGCTCTCACTATCTTTCTCCTGACCTCAGACTCACTCAGTCAGATTTAGTTTAAAATTACATCAGATTAAGCCAGCGTTGCATCAAGGGGCCAGCCCATGGACTATCCACCTCACCAGCAGCAACCAATGTTTTCCAACTTTAAACCCATATTTACATGTGCTAATATGACCAGCAGTGTCTCCAGAACAGGGGATGGGGTCGCCCGTTGCTGACTGTGGGTGCATTCTGACATTCATACATTCTGGTATGAAAGTATTTTATTCAGGAAAATTCAGTAACTTTATTGCAGGGTATATATTATTAGGAAAATGAGTATTTAGTCCTTTCTTTAGGTGTGTGCAGACCTGCACAAAGGAGAGCTTTCAACTGGTAAGATCAGGTAGTTGCACACAGTTTAATAGTGAGAGGAGAAACAGTAAAGAGGAATATTTATGCATTTTTGGAAGAGCCATGATGGACATGAGGTTTTGGTTTGTCTGCAGCTCAGGTCTGCTGGATGTGTGTAAGTGCTCCTGCCACCACAGCGAGTACCTGGAGTATCTGGTTTATTTGAATGAAAGCTGACTTAATGTCTCTACATGATAATTTGTCATCTTTTGAGAGAGTAAACTGTAAATCTCAGCAATGTGGATAACTTAGGTCGTGCATGCTGCAGCTGGGAAAATAGGTTTCCTTTCTCAAAGTGCTATTTGTTTGATGAATGGCAGTTGAAAGAAAAGCCAGCTAACAACTTAATCCCGTGTCTATTATGTGATGTATTATGAGGCCTGAATGGAGTTTAGTTGGCAGACAACAATGTAGACTTTATCATCACTGAGAATAGAAGGCCCAAAGGCTTTGAAACTTAAACCAGAATGAGAGGAAAGCTGGATGGAGTGTGGGGAGGAGGTGATCCATTCCATACTCACGCCTGCCACTTAGATTTAACTTGTGTTGAAAGATCATGTTTTCTTTTTAAGTGGAAGTGGAAGTTTCACACCGCAGCTGCAAGGGAGTTTTCTTACTAAAAGAAAATGCTGTTATACAAAAACCACTATCTATGTTGGCTTTCTAATGTTGCTATATAGTCACTAAATATGGAATAAAATGTCTTGCATTCTGGTATCAGCTCAGGCTTGCTAGAAAACATTGCAGGGTCTAGAAATCTTTGTCTTACAGCATCTAACATTCCCGTGTGAGCCATTAGGCTTTGCAAAGCCGCGTTTTTGCAGTTCTTGATGTGTCTGGCTGGCTGCCCACATCACTAATATCCCTCCTTTTCTGCCTGTGTCAGAGTTTCCTGCAGCAATTGATGTTGGAGCGACAGCCTTGATGTCAGGACAATGTTGTTTGCCTTCAAATGCATCGGAGGGTTCCCATGGCAGAGCCCTTCACAGGGAAACCTTGGGTTTTAGTAACTTAAAGGACAAATGGAGGAATTTTTCTTGACAGGGGTAGAGGGAAGAAACTGAGCCAAGCTGAACTGAGTGAAGATGCTGAGAATCTAAGTGTAGTTGATGGGCTCTGCTCAGCGCTGGGGCTTGTCTCTGTCTGTCTGTATCAAACTAAAAACTCCATCTTCAACATGGGAGGGTTTGTGTTGCTTTTCTGTGTTGGACTAAAACGGTAAAAGAATGTGACAGAACCAAGTCAGCCAGAACTCGGGTGTATCTGCTTGCCTGTCTCCTCTAGGGAGGCAATGATCTACTTTCAACAAAAACTTGGGGGGTTTTATTGTATGAAAATTATCAGACTTTTTCTTTTGACACCTCCCAAGTTTGTCTCTTGGAAAAGAATAGAGAAAGAAGAACCAGCTGGAAGTGAAAGGGTATACCCCAACCCTTCCAGAGCTCAATCTGTACAGACAAATTCTAACTTTTAGACTGTTTTTCAGTTAATTCAGTGTTTTCAGAGCTGCAATAACTCTTCCAGCATCCTTGGATCCTTTTTGTATCACTTGGGCCTGTCTTACTGTTCCCACTGAGATCCATCAGTCCAGCTCACAAAAGAATCTGATCCTAGTTGTATGTGCTCTCTTCATATTCTTTTATCCAGCATACTATATGCTCTTTAGTTCACTTTCTTCTTTGCCTCTTTTTAGAACAAAACACTAGCTTCTTACATTGATTAAGTGATAAAGAAAATTAGGAAATATAAGCTTAAATAGAAAGTTTGCAGCCCAATTTTGGCAACATAAGTTTCTGGGATTTGCAGCTCTACTACCACTGAACTGCTAAATGTTATGCAGTGTTTCCCTTTGTGTCAGCTGGTTCAGGACATCCCAAATAACATGGGTAGATCCAGCTGCTCATTTTGACAAGTTGAGATGAGAATCCTCCTGGGCAGAAAATGTGAAGATCACCAGATGAATGCCCCAAATCACTGGCTCATATCTGGGCAAGAAGCATGAAGTACATGTGAAATGCAGCCTGTTTGATGTGGGACGTTTGAGTTGAGCTCATCAGTCTTAGGATTCACAGTTACTGGTAAAATTTAAGTCAGTGTATTTATACAGCTTGCCCTTAAAATCTCTGGAAGAAAACAAAGTGCTGAAAGGCAGTGTTTAAACAGTTTAAGAATGAAAAATTCATCTTGCATTCTGGTATCTTTGATCAGGAGAAGCCAAGAACAGTTGGAAAATTATGTTCTCTCCTACATGTGGATATTGCTTGGGAAATGTGTACAGCATATACTAACTGTAGGGAGGAAGCAATTTATCACTTTCAAGAGGAAAAAAGAGTTGCTGAGGATAAAGAATCTCATAAAATAGTAATCAACTATGAAAATTGATAGTTTGCAAATCAAGAGACTGCTGAGTGTAGGGCATCATTTTCCTTGGTCCTTGCACTCAGGAAAACATCAGCATAAATCAGAATATTGTATTCCTTGAAAACAGTTTTAAAAAAGCCATTTGATCCTCAGCCCAATTATAAGGGTCCAATAGGACAAATTTTCCAGTAACAGAGAGATGTTACACACACGGATGTTTCGTTAATGTCATTTTTCAAGAGAAAACATAAAATGCTGCAACCTCCTTTCAAATCATAAATGGAAAGAGTAAACCATCTCAAGTAAATGATTAATCTGTTAATTATTGCTACACCCTGGAGTATATAGCTCCTACAGCAGCAATGTATGTCTTTGGGCCTTGGTGCCACCATCTGTGCTCATCGTGTGCTTTATCAACTGGGCTGTTTTATTGTAATGAATTGGTCTGCTCACAAGTGAGGTGCTGCTCAGTATGCAGTAGTAGGCAAGCTACCCAATCTCATGCTTGTTTCAGTGCCTCTTTTTTTCCTACTTTGCTTAAGATAATGGCATTTTTATATTGCCCCTGGCTGCAGGCACAGTAATGGTTAGCAATGATATATATCCACCAAGGGAAAAAGCAAAGGGTAATCCATATATCCCAAAGTCTGGAGCTGAAATCTTTGCAAGTTAAAAGTAAAATGTGCTTACCTGGAATGTATTAATTTGTAGCAAGGACAATAAAAATATATTCTGCAGTTTGCTGTTATCACAAGGCATTTGCATGCAATAATTTACCTGTGCAGTGAATTATGTAAGACAAGGGAGAAGAAATAAAAAGTTTAAAAATAGAAGAAGGAAAGTGATAGGAGAACAGGAATGGAGGTGCAACACATCTTTTTTGTAGGTGGAAACAAGCAGTTTCTTTATTAATCACTCTTGAAAAGACACCTTGCTATAATTTTAACTTAATTTCCATGCAGAGCATTGATTCAGTGTCTAGGACCTGTGAGATACCTTGGCAGTATAAATCTATTGTGTTCTCAGCTGTGCAGGTAAAGTAGGTAGGTTACTCACATGCAGACTATCAAGGTGAGAGGCAAAAACCTGAGAGATCAAAGTCCATCTTGGGGAAGGGGTGCCCTCATTCTGGGGAGCTGATGGCTGTGGCCATCGTGGGGAGTGCTGACATGACTGCCCAGATGAATAGGAAAGGCTAAAGTAAACAGTAATAAGAAAATAACAACCCACACTGGTTTTGAGAGTGTTAAATAGGTGATGACTGGAATGGGCTCTGTTTCTGAGACGTAGCAGGTGGAAAGAAGACACTTGGCTTTGAAGTAAAATTTCTCTGGTGCATTTGGCCACATGGGATCTCAGCCAAGTCAGTTGATTTCACTAGGATTTGGGCATCTAACCTCTTTGGATACTGTAAATCTTTTTCCTCTGCATTTGCAGGAGACACACCACCTTTCAACTACGAGTCTGAATAAATCAAGTAGGCTTTAAATGGATCTCAGTTACTAAATCATTTCATTCAAAAAATGTTACGAGTAGCAAGCAAATCATAGCTAAAACAAGCATTGAGTGTAGGACCTTCATAAAATTCTGTCAGAGTGAACAAAAATTACTGCCTTTATCCTATCATGCCTGGAGACATTGACTCAGAAATTTAAGTTAATTTTCTAAGGTACTGATGAAATGAGAACTCCTGACTCTCTGTCTTATTCCCCTGAATTGCTTGGGCACTGGCTCTTAAATAAAACAGGGATGGCTCCAACAGCCACCAGCATTTCCAGCAGCAGATGCATTCCCCTGCTTGCCTTTCCCTTGATCTGGCACCTCATGAAGTCAGAAGGAGCTGCAAACCTGACAGTAATGGAGGGAAGAGAAGATAAAATGCTAGTAAATGCTTTTACTTAGAAATTGAAAACTCAATTTAATAAAACAAACCCTGTCTTTTTGGTAACCCCCAATTAAAAAGCTCTTCGATGGTGTTTTCCTCACTGCCCTGCACCTTACAACACATTTTATTTTCTTCTCAAGTAAAGGAAATAGAAGACAGGGAATTAAACCCACAGGTCCAGTGCAGAGGTGGAGTTCAAAGCCGTTCCTTTGCTGGAAGTCCGATTTTTTCTTTTCTCTGCAGTTGGCTGTAGGCATTTCCTCTCAAATTACAGTCCAACAATCTCTTGCTTTTAAAGCTATAAAACCCAAGTAGACTTGAGGGCTTTCTGTTGTGGCTGATTTCCTTCCAAGCTGACGACTCAGCTCTGGTTAACGCTTGGCAGTTGGTGCAGAAGACAGAAATGAAATGCATCTCTCTCTGGCAAGGTCCATAAAAAAATAGAAAGATCCGAAGTATATGCTAGTAAATGTATTTATTTAAACTATCCCCATATGGATATATAGACACATAGCAAGCTGCAAACCCAGATTTAATTTTATTCTAAAGCAACTGTAAAGACAATTTAATT
Source organism: Climacteris rufus (assembly GCA_013398175.1). Taxonomy (NCBI): domain Eukaryota; kingdom Metazoa; phylum Chordata; class Aves; order Passeriformes; family Climacteridae; genus Climacteris; species Climacteris rufus. The sequence goes on along the minus strand of VZRZ01003796.1, from coordinate 651,978 downwards.
TTGATAATCTTGGAACCTAATGATGTACTACATAAAAACAGAGCAGTGATTTAGATACCTTAAGCCAGTGATAGCCAGAAGTTTGTTGTTAACTCGTTCAGGCTTTCTTAAAAAAAACCAAACACAACACACAAATTTTCCTCTATCTTTCACCAGTGCCAGTAGCAATTATTCGTTTTCCTTGGGGAAGAAGTTGGACCCCTGCATAGCACATCCACATTGGACTCTGGCCATGGTTTCAAAAACTGTACAGCTCTCAGCAGTTGAATCATGAATCCCAGCATCTCTTAATCTGGTAGGAAAGTTGACTGCTTCATTGTGAAACACAAATACAATCAGCCGTGGTATGACACATCCTCACATTTCCTTTTCTTTTTCCCTGGAGGTGAAAGAGTCTCACTGATACCTTTCACTGATGTTGCAATATTGCAAATTCTTTTTAGAGTATGTGAGACAATTGTTAAGAAATAGTTAATGGGTGGTATTAAGCCTTGTTGGTTTGAGCAGTGAAGGCAACATGATTGAAAATCAATGAACATCTCTGAAATTGTAATATAATTAGTAGTTCTGCCAATTGAGTATATTAAATAGTTCAGAAGGGCCTTTGTGATACGAGGTAAGTCACGTTTTGAATACCTCTCAGTGAAATTTAGTAATTGATAAACACTTTATTTGTTCAGATTAAGAGGTAGTGAATACACAAGCTACTTCCTGATGGATATTCAATTAAATACTGAATATTAAGCTAATTCTAGTAGGTAAGAACTCTAATTCCCCCCTTACTAGATGTAGTGAATATTTGAAATGTGTACTTTAATTTTTAAATATATGCCTACCCACCTGAGGTTTAAATCCAACCACTAAGTCCAATTAGCCACTTAATGAAAGCAAGAAAGGTCTAAATACAAAATTGGATCTCAAGATTGCTCCCTGGCATTGGTATATTAGTTTACTCTTTTCTGTAATAGAATGACAAAATCACAGACTTGTGTGTGTTGGAAGGGACCTCAGACCCCGTCTCATGGGCAGGGACACCTTCTAGACTAGAACTAGAACAGGTTGCTCCAAGCCCTGTCCAACCTGGCCTTGAACACCTCCAGGTTTGGGGTATCCACAGCTTCTCTGGGAAACCCATGCCAGTGTTTGGAAAATTCTTAGGTTCTGTTTTCTGCCCCCAAAGTTGAGCTGGAGAGAAATGATTCCCGTAGCTTGCACTGAAAGCCAGACTGTGCTTATCTCCCAGGTTCTCGGCTCGGAGCTCTCGTGGGACTGAGGGATGGCAGTGGCTCTCAAGCCCTGGCACAAGGCTTTAAGGTCCTCTATTCCTTGTTTCCCGCAGTGCCGCCGGTGATCCGCGTCTACCCTGAAACGCAGGCGCAGGAGCCCGGCGTGTCAGCAAGTCTGAAATGTCACGCCGAAGGCATCCCTAATCCCCGAATTACCTGGCTGAAGAACGGCATTGATATCATGCCAAAACTATCCAAACAACTATCGCTCCTTGGTAAGAACAGAATTTTGATTAATTAAAGTATTGTAGACGGGGATTAAGGAGGATTATTTTGCACTTTAAACCAGAAGTTCTCGTACTTTGCTAAGCCATGGGTGTTGGAAATCGTGTTATAAAAGCCCTGTTCTTTCTTTTTATCTCTTTCTCCTGTGAATTTCTTGGGAAATATACTATTGATTGATGTAAGTGGTAATGGTGTTCTATTCATAGACAGCCTGCCTGCTTCTCCACTGCCTCGCTTCTTGTGTACAGCACAGCAGAAAAGAAATTCATGAAATTATTTGCTCAGGTCTAAGCCCACACCGGATGCAAGTCAGCTGAGAATCAGTCTCACACTCAGCTCTGCTGAGGGAATTGGGCTCTTAACTCTTGTTGGTGCCTGTTCAATTCAGGGTGAAACAGACACAGCAAAAGGCAAAAACATTTATTTGCAGTTTTCTGTGTAAAAATATTAAATCCTTCCACAACACATGCCCAGTCTGGCTGTGGTGGACTGCAATCCTCAGGCAGTGTTGGCAGCACGGATATCCCTGCATGTTGGGTGCAACATTTTCCAAAAGGTTTAGGCAATGTTCCCATTCCAGAAAGCAAAATGATAGGAGGATCTGTGAAGAGACCCTGTTAAACCGAAGGTTTTGGTGATCTGATGAAAAACAGTTTGCAAAATTGCAGTTAATTTTTCTTCATTAAAGCCAAAGCATTTTTCTAACAAGAAGAAGAAATAAACGAAATGTAATTTATTGTTTGATTTGGGATTGTTCTTTGTTCTTTTCTGGTGTGGAGTGTGTCTGCTAATGAAAAGAAGCAAGACATCAGCTCCCACAAGAATCCCCAAAAACCTCTAGTTAGATATGGGGAAACACAGTGGGGTGAAGCCACCCTGTTGAGCTGTCACTTGGAGTCTGTGGTGATGGAAGACAATTAAGGCAGGAAAAGCAATTAGCAGCAGTGAGGAGCACTGTTTATGAGTGTCTCTCTTGCAGCAAACGGAAGTGAACTTCATATCAGTAGCGTTCGGTATGAGGACACTGGTGCCTACACCTGCATTGCTAAAAATGAGGTGGGAGTGGATGAGGACATATCTTCCCTTTTCATCGAAGATTCAGCAAGAAAGACCCGTAAGCTTAATTTTCCATGTACTTGTTTCTTTGAAGAGTATTTGAATGTGATGGCATACATGTAATTTAATAGTTCAGGCCACTGGATGCAGTATGTTTGACTTTTACGTAAAGTAATGACAGTTCTGACTGCACTTTGATCAGAGGATTGGATACTTTTTTGGGCAGGAATCACACAGAGAAGTTAAAATCTTGTCCAGGAGGAAGGTGCCTTTCATGTGCAGAAGTATACTGGGTGTGTGATGTGTAACAGCTTTATTAACAGAGTCATAAATTGGCAATAGTTTCAGATATCAGAGAATTCAAAATGTAATATTTTGTCGACTTCCATAAATCTCATTGATTTCTGTACAAGACTTCTTCTTTTGAAGCCCGTTGCCAGTCGAAGTTCTCAAATATTTAGATGTTTGAAAAATGTTGTGATTAAATTATTTATTTTGCCTGTTTTTACGTCACTGACTGGCAAAATAGGTTTCCCTCCGAGTGAAATGATCTTCCACTTCAAAGACAAATATTCTCCCAGCCACTCTTCCCACGTCTCCCATAGGAGTGAGTGCAGCAGTGTGATCTTGACCACACTGTCCCCAAAACACAGTTGCTAAAGGGGATGATCAGTTGTCCCAATGGAAAAGTTCCCAGAGGCCTGATCCTTCCTAGTTCTGCCATCTTAACTACTTGAGAGATTGCCTGGGTTTATGGTGATACTAAAAGACTTGGTGCAAAGGGGATTTTTGCTGCTTTTCTGGCTGCTAATATAGAGCAAGAATTGGAAACAAAGTTACCCATAAATATGGGCTCTCGAGGTGAATCTTTGGAAAATATATTCTATTCCTCATTAACTAGATTTATGTACTCTTGTTACTATTGGTCGTTTTCCCTTGAATACTTGAGCAAGGGAAATTACATTATGTTGAGAAATAATTGGCTCTATCTGGAACAGAATTTCAAATGCAGGTGTACTTTCAAAGCTTATCTGAAAGAGAATGTAGTTGCATGAAGTTCCAAGAAAAAATGTGGCCGAGTGTGTAGCTGCTGTAGCTGCCACTCTCAGGCTTCTTCTGTAAGATGGTGGTGGACCCAGCCGCGCTGGGTTAATGGTTGGACTCAGTGATCTTAGAGGTTTTTGCCACCCTTAATGATTCTATAATTCCATGTCGTGTTTCCTTATTGAACCTGCTCAGAAAATGACAGGCTATACCATACCTCCAGCTGCATTTGAAGGTAACAGCTTCTCTTTAGTAGGTCATTGATCTTTACACAGCTGCCTTTGTTTCGGGAAGGATGTTTCCCATGTGTTCTGAGTTGTCTCTAGAAGGGGCAAATGTGTTTGGAACTCTCTATCTTTCCTAATGTTTGATTTGAATAAATGTTACAAAGTTTTCACCAATTGAACAATTCATGTAAACATGAGTATTTATTCAGTTACTTGCTACAATGAAAGTTTTGACATTGTTTTGTTGTTTTTTTTCTTTTCCTGATTATTTTCTGGCTTTCCCCATATTCTGATGCTGCAGTTGCAAACATACTGTGGCGAGAGGAAGGTACTGCAGTAAAGTTCTTTTGTTGTAGTGATAATGTGCTTGTCTGCTTCAATAATTCCATGATGGGCCATTCTCCACTGACTTGCCACTAACCCTATCAACTTCCACGGTTACCAGATTAAGTAAAGACCAGACATTTAAAAGCTAAATTATTTAAATAAGAGATGTCACTCTTGTACCTATAACTTCTTGCATTTTTCCACTATGAAATAATAGATGACCATAAAATATAGAAAAATATTAATTTTATATATACTGCCAGAAATGTGAGGAGCCTGAGATTCTCAAGCTGCATTAACAATCGCACAAGTGTCAGAAGTGCTCCCAAATCACCATAATTGAACAAGTATGGCATAAATTCAATACACTGCATTTTTAAGCAAGCAATTCAAGCTCTTCCTTTTCTGTAGCATGTATTGATGTTTTCTGGTTGAGCAACAAAAATTGTGCTCTTGACTGTTAGGCAAAAAAACCCCAAACTACAACAGGTTTTCTTCCCTCTATCCTTTAAATCAATGCAGGGTACAGGTTGCCCCATTTCTCCTTGTTTTAATTGGCAGTTAAGATCTCTTATTTTGATCAAATTTATAGTGTGCCCTCCACAAGGTCAACATCTGTGTATCTTGAAAGCCAAATTAGAAAAAAAAGTACATCCTGAGCAGCTAATTGACTCAAAGATATTATGGAGGCAATTGAATGAAAAATTACCTGATTTTGTGCATGCTTGTGCTGTTGTAATTTCCAAAACACCCAGTAAGAAGCATCATGCAAGGGTCTCTCACACAGGTTCTCCATCTGCCTCTGTGGGTGTGGAGCCCAGGTGTGTAGAGGGGGACCCTGTGACCTCAGGCTCCTGGAGGGCTGTGAGCAGGATATGCATTCACTGGAGGAAGGTTCTGGGGTTGAAGTCCAGCCGTAAAACAGTTCTCACATCTGCCAGCTGCATATGAGGCAGCTGGGACCTTGGTTTCCTTCCAGCTGTGTGGGAAAGGTCTCTGTGCAGTGACAAACTGCCCTCGGCCACGTCCCACTGCCCCCTGCAAACACCAAGACCCTCTCAGGTTGCTCCTCCAAGAAGGGCTGCAGGCTCGCTCTGCCCCTTTGTAAGTAGTGCCTCCAGGTACCCAAAACAACAGTTGGGCTCCAAGCCCTCGGCATGAAGCTTTCTGGGTGGCTTGGGTTTGGCACAAAGGATTTCAGGGGCTAAAGGAAGGTGCCAGGGCTTAGTGACCAGTGCAGCCTGGGCCAGGTGTGCAAACACCTGGCGCACGCTGGCAGAGCCACTGCTGGCCACAGACACATACAGCAAATACAGTATATTATTTTTAAGGTCCCTTCCCACCGAAGACAAATGCAGCTAGCTGGAGCTCAGAGGGGTGGCACAGCCACCCGGGACAGCTCCCCAGCACTTCTTCCCAAACACCCCACCTCAAGTGCCTGGGGCACGGCCGTGAAGAGTCTCTTCACTGCTGATATTCCTGTAAATGGCATTATGGGCACTAAGATTTGCTATTTCCCTTCTGCTTGGAAATGCAATCTCTAATGCATTTCATCAGTCCAGCATCATCTGCTCGATGCTACATGGCTGTTTATATACAGCATCCCTTATGCTCCTTCTTAAAGAAAGCAGTTGGATAACCAGATGTAGAACTACAGTAATATTTAAAGAACAGCTAAGAAATTGGTTGCAGAAAGTCTTATAATTTTGCTAAACAATATGGACTTAATGCTTATCAACCTTGCGCATTTTAAATAAAAGTATGAACAGTGTAGAGGCAAAACATGGGCAGTAAAAACAAATTCATTATTGGTGTTCCTAAACAATTCAGTATCTGTAGAGCAGGTTTATTGCCCTGCCTGCATTGTTTTGTAGTATTTGATGGGAACATTGATTCTGGAACATACTTTAGCATGTGAAATCTTGGCACAGAGAAAGCTGGAAGACAGGAATGGTGGTTTTGCTTTTACATTTTAATGTATTCTTTCAATTCCTTACTATGTGCAAGTAGCAATATTAGCAAATGGATTGGTAGATTTGAGCTCCTTTAAAATTATCACAATCTCATCACCACAAGGTCTGGAGTAACTAAAACCTTGGGAAAACACCTAAACAAAATATCGTATAGAACAAACTTTTGATCCAAGTCAGACTTTTAAAACAAGTAGTTGGTCTTTTTAAAAGTCTGTCAGTCTGTTCTCAAAACCTTTCAGTCAACGCACAAGCAGAGCCTTGAGAAATTAGTGCAAGTAGGGCAACCAGCCAGTTAAACCTGGGGTGGAAGCATGTGCAGTATTTACCCAATGTACAAAATAGTGTTTAACTTTGTGCAGAGAAAACTATGAGTAGCCCAAGTGTAGGGCAGAGATTGGTTTTCATTCCAGTGTTCGGTTCTGCAGTGAGCATTGCTTGCTTAACACACGGATAAAAGGAGCACTTTGTGCCAGCAGGCAGTCAGCAGTTGTGTGAATGTATACACTTAAAAAGCTGAAAGCCTTTTTGTTACCAAATTTAAATTCTAAAATACCTCCAAGGATTTAGATTAAGTTGAGCAAAATTATTCAAGTATCAGGTCAGAGGAGAGTATTCCACAGTGAAAATTTTACCCTTTGATCTCAAAGGAGGGATGTACAAATGAACACTGACGGAGACACTGCATTCCTCAAATAAACTCTTGTTGTCATCATGTGTCCTCCTGAACTTTTTTAGTTAGAGTCAGCTTCACCTGGAATGGATCAAATAAGAACTGTTATGTTGAGGAAACCCTCCCCATTTTTTATGAGTTTTTGTTATTTTAGGCAGTATTTGCTATACAGGTGAGGTATGTTGCCTTTCATAATGCCTTTAGTTTTTGAACTAGTTGTGTCATCCAACCTGAAATGTCCTTAGTTCAAAATAGATAAAAATAAAAACCCTCATTAGTGCCCCAATTCCCAGTCTAGTACCTGCCTCACTAAATAACAGAAAATACTCCATTGCCCACCTCTGTACTGAAATAATACCCTGGACCTAGGAGTTGCAGCAGTATAATCAAAAATGGTGTCTGTTTTACTGATGTCCATGAGATTGTTTGGGATGTACCCCAACTGAGATTTGGCAAATGCTTCACAAGTCACAGTAAAACACCTAGTTTGTCTAGTAAAACACTTGCTTGGTCTAAATATGAGTGTGAAAAGCAACCTCTGAAAAAAAAAGTGATTTCATTTCAATCGATAAACTTTTTTTAAAAGAGAGTACCTGAATGCTCTCAGTTATTTGTAGCATATTTTAATCCGACTGTAGGAAAACTTGGATTCATTTTACTGTAAAATAAGTGGTGGGACTTGCCAAGTCACTGACTCTATATCTGCTGGAGTAAAATTTTTATCTAAGTATTTTTGTGGGTAATTAAGGTTCTTACTTCTTAAATACACCCTTGTAATAGGATCATCAGACAAAATCACGCTACTATTGTGCATGAAAATAATAATAAAAGCATCTTCACAGTAGTCATAATTGATTGCCTGCCTGTTTTCACTTCTTAGGATTAAAATCTTTTACTCATGAAATATGTGCACTCATTCCAGGCCAGGGTCAAGTTCTGCCCTCTGAGGTGTTCACTCAAATCCCACTGAAGTAGGTGGGAGTTGTGTGGATGCTGGGAGTGCAGGTTTTGGTCCAAAGTGCCTGAAAGAAATGTTTTACCAATATACTTGGAAAAAAAATAACCCATAGTCCATAAAATAACTTATTTCTATGGAATTTTCGTAGCTTTTTTCCTACATGCATGATCCCGCACTGTGGCATCACATTTGAGGATCATGGCTCCTGTACCCACCTGATGCCCTAACTGGGGGATTTCTGTGCTATGGTTTAGAGAGACTCAACTTGAACCTTCTCAGTAGAGCAAACACCACATGCTGAGACACTGTACTCTAAAGCTACTTATTTGGCACCAAAAGAGGAGGGGTTAGCACCAAAAAATCCCTTCTATCCTTACTAAATACAACGTGTTTTACAAAATTTTCCAAAACTGCATTTATCCAAATTATCCATGTTTTTACTGTGAAGTTTCCTGTGATTTTTGAGACCTCAATCCTGCAAACAGCTACGAATGTGAGAAACTCTGTCTCTGTGAGCAGTGTTTAGAGCTGCCACCACAGGACCAGTTAAGGGAATTTTTAACACTGAACACTGTTCAGATCCATAGAATGGGGACCTTATTTCTTCATGGGAAAAATGGAACTAATTAGAAGATACAGATTATAGCATCACCATATTTTTGGCAGATAAAGTACATTATCAACACTACTGAGGGTGACAGTGGTCATTGCAAATACTTACTGGTGGTGATATGAAAGAATGGAATCATGCTTGGATCTTTGAAACTAGAGTGTTTGAAAAGATCCTGAACAGTTCTTAAAGATGCTAATCACTGCAATTCCATGTAGCTGAAGAACAACCAAATTATCAGTGTTTTAAGGCATTTCTGCTTGACAGAAATTATAAAATACAATCTCCAAATGGCGAAGCAATGACAATCAGCCAGTTTTCCAAATCTCCTGGAATGCCCCAGTTGGATGAATGAGTGCTAATGCAATGCTGAATTATTCCACATTTGTGAATTACAGTTTGCAAGATTTCAAAAATGTATTTATTTTGGTGGCTGTAGTTAGTTCTTTCAGATAGTTTAAGAAAAGAGAGAAATCTGTATGTTTTCATTTATGGAACACTTCCATTTTGCATCACAGTTGCAAGAGGTCAGGTTGTCTGTAACAGGATGACCTTCAGTTTAATTTTAACAAAAGATTTTCTTTCAGTTCTTAAGTTATTGTCAAGCTGTTTTTAACGAAATCAGGAAAAGAACAAATTCATAATCTGAGGGGGGTAGCAGTGCAATAGAGGGGCTTCTTGGGATCAAATCCTGCTTTGGCACCAATTTACAAGACCCAATCATAGTTATTTGGGTATAACCACCGCCACCAAGGCAATGCATTTTTGAATGTGTCTGTACCTCTTCACTCCTTGAAGCCCTTGTTGTGACATGAAATTTGATTTTGTGAATGCACCGACTGCACCCAAATTACCAACTTTTATGTAAGGCAGATTTTGTTTGTCGGGGGAGGAGGACAACTTCTTAAAAGAAGTCCTAACAGCTATGGATGCACACCAAAAAAAAATCCTACTCCTTCTGCTTTATCCCCCTTTAAGGCCTGAGTGTTGGGAATATGTTCTATATCTTTTCTGATGATGGGATCACAGTCCTTCAGCCAAACGAATGTGAAATCCGGAGACATATCAGGCCCGAAGAGAGGATTTTCACAAGTTATGTAAGTCCTAAACCCAGCAGCTACAGCTGACAGCTGGGAAACTTTCTCTTAATCTCTTCAAAGGTTGTTATTGCTAAAGGACCCATTTGCCACAGGGATGTTGGAGCTTGGTGGGCTTCCTACAGCATCCCTGAGATATAGCATCTTCTCTTGAAAATCAGGGGATCCATGTAAGTTCTAAAGCTGACATGGAGGATTACTGGCACGCTGCAGAGAATGTGACTGGTTATCATGTAAGCAAAGCTTTCATTTGTCCTGTTTGATCTCTTTACTTATCCATGCCCCAAATTTGTAACTGGGCTTTAGAGAAGGTACAAAAGTCAATAGCAGAAACATGGACACCTCACTCACTGGTGCTCCTTTTGCTGATGGCTCCATAGGCAGAGAAGTGAGCTACTTTGGGCTGCTTTCTGCCCTTTAGAAGTAGTTTCTCATGTTAAACTGCAGCAGAGAGGCAAATAGGAATGCCCAGAAGATGGTTGTGCCATGCAGGTCCTCTGCATCTTCTGCCACTGAAAAAGACACCTGCACTGTCTGTGTTTGCTGTTGAGACTTTTCTGTCAGCACTGAGTTTACCTGACCCTTGCTTTAGGAAATCACAAGGAAAATTTGTTCGGGTGTCAGTGTATGTCAAGCACTGGCTTGTAGGTACTGGAGCTCAACATGGCCAGTGGGATAACACGTGCCTGAGGCTCTGTGAGGTCAGTGTTCTCAGTGACCTGTGTTATGTACTCCTGCACAGTAACATACATTGTGTATATCCTCATGGAACTGTCAGTGCTAATAAAACACAGGTGCTGGAATACATCCAGAAATGCTTTACTAGTCATTCCTTTATTTAATTTCTAATTTTTAAAACGGGAAACTGAGAAGATGGCTCCCACCTGAAGGAAAGGACTCAACCTTTATTTCAATTTTGGGAGGAATCAAAGGGAGAATTTACTGTTGTGAGCTCTGCAGGTTGGGTCAAGCTCTGCTGCTATGGGTCAAGATTTTATGAGTCTGTATTTAGTATGTTCTAAATCTCGTTAATTTTGTGGTTGATACCGATTTTTTTTTCACTGGATTTTAATATACCTGAGAAGAAATCCAGACTGGTGCTTACCCCAAGGCTAGTCCTTTTAATGGGCTTAATAGTATTAAGTGACAACTGAGCTGTTGCTTCTCAAAGGCAGAAATCTTGTGTTTCTTTTCCAAAGAACTGTAAATATTGAAGAGGTGGTTCTGGAGAAACAGCTTGAAAAGAAAAAAGAGAGAAGACACTTAAGGAACTAATGTCAGCACAATGGTGGACATAAAACTTTTAGCATCATCACTTGGCTGTTTTCAGAGACACCTCTAAAGGATTCCTACAGAACTCATTGGGCCCTTTCCCATGGTCTTTTTTTTACTCTCTTTTTCCTTTTACTATCTTGCGTGTTTGCTACACAGACAGTGACACCATCCTGCAATTTTAGGAGTGGTTCTACAACAAAGGTGTCTTCGTTTTCTATTTGAGGGCACAGAGGCAGGTAGAGCAGCTGATCACAGGACAATCCTTGCAGTTGTCCTGTGAAGGGCCGTACTCAATGATCCTTGTGGGTCCCTTCCAACTCAAGATGTTATGTTCTACTCTATTCTATTTCTCTGATGCAGACAGTGTTGACATTGCTTTTTCTTGTACCTCCTCTTTCCCTGAACAAGCTCTGCTGCAGCTGCAATCACATTCCCCTTAAGTATGTTGGGTCATTATTTGAAATTACCCAACACAAGTTGTGCTCGCTGAAATATATATGTGTTCATTTTAGATTTACCCTTTCAAATAAAGCATCTCCACAGAGAGAAGAGCAATGAGGAGTAGCCAACATGCACAGGGCTGTTGGTGAGATCACATCTGACTCTTCAAACTGAGGGTACCAGTGAGCTCCCACTAAAGCAAGTACCAGTCCTGCACAGGACTCAGTGAGTCGAGGATCAGAGACAAAATATGGCATGAATAGAATATGTGAATAGAATTTGGTCTGAAGCAGTGGGATTTGGTTCCTTTTGTACAGGGAAAGTTTCTGTAACACAGGAAGATTCTGTAGGATCCTGCTTTTTTTTTCTGCTGTTTCCCTGAGCACAAGTGTTCTAGAGCATGCTCTCCTGAAAATGAAGACTTTATGAAAAATATAAAGCAGTGATTCAGTTAATGTAAATCACTGTTTTTTCAAGGCACAGAGTGATATTTCTGTTGCTAATAAATGCTGACAGCACTGCAAGTCTTGATGAACCACAGCATGCTTCAAAAGATCAATCCATAGGCTCTGTGGTTATTTAAATTCAATACAAGTTTGCAGGAGGTCTATCTGTTTAATGTCACTCCATAGAGCCAGGCTGAAGTGTGGTACCTGATAAATTAATTATTTTATGTTTTCCAGGAAAGAAAGGGGAAAATACCATACTAATGGAATCCCCAGGGATTTTTTTCCTGCAGTTCTTAGTGTTAAGCTTCTTGCTGCTTCAGGCCCTGAACTTGTAGAAATTAAACCTTTTATTTTTTTTAACTCCTCAGGAGGAGATCTGTCCTAGAGTGGAAGGTGAAGGCACTCAGTCCTGCCTCTGGGCTTCAGCGGTCAACGTCAGAGACAAGTACATTTATGTGACACAGCCAAAGCTGAACAGAGTAATGATAATTGATATCCAGACTCAGAAAGCCATACAGGTACTTACAAGTGAACACATTATTCCCTGATGGCAAAAGACTTGATACAGAACAAAAAAATCAGATCTTTGCCCAGTGGATTTGCTGGGCAAAGATCTGCTGATCACTAAAAGGCTGGGCATGTGTTGCTTTTGCTGGTGCGATCACACTGGGTTCACTGTTCTGTAACCCCACTGGCAGTAAAAAAATCCTCTATGTGTTGGAGATCACAGTCTCAGGGCTGCACCTGCAGCTGAGCTTACAGTGAGTCTGGTAAAATAACACTGGGATAAAATCCTGCCTAAGCTGCCTGACCTGAGTTATAAGCATGTTGGGAAGAATGAGCTGGTGTGGGTACAGTTCAGACAGAAATTGGCCCCTGATCTACTGGCTATAAGTAACAGCATAAGGGGGGGTGATGTCTACCCAGAAAATTGCACCAAAGAGCTGCTCCCCCACTTGATTTGACGGCAAAGTTGCACAGGGAGTGTAATAGTGGTGCATGGGAATGCCTGCAGCAAACTGATGTAATATTCGTCATGTACATTTGGGTCACTGTGTAAATAACTGTTTCTGGGTTGTTCTTGGTTTTTTTTAAGTCCTTGGATGTGGACCCATTGCCAACCAAATTACATTACGACAAGTCCCACGACCAAGTGTGGGTGCTCAGCTGGGGGGACATGAGGAAATCATCACCCACACTGCAGGCAAGTCCTTACACTTCAGAGCCTTTGCTCTTCCAGGGCTCAGCATCACTGGTAACACATTGGTGGCTGGTGGGTTGCAGGTAATTAACGGCATTTAATGGTCTGGATATAAAGCTGCTGTTTCATTTGCATATCCAGTGTGTTTTATTTAGCCCTCCTCTGTCTATCCCCACATATTTTTCCTGCTGTTTAATTTGTTTTTGAGCAATGACTGTGCCGCAGGCTGACAGCAAGGCTGCTTTGTGCCAACGTCTCTTTTGTTTTAAGGCTGGTGACAGAGCCAAGTGCCATAAAGTCATACAGCAAGGGCTGGCAGCTGGCTGTGAGCAGGACAACCTGCTGTGCTCTACAGCACTGGTGAGGCATTTGGGTCCTGCGTTCAGTTTTGGGCCCTCACTACAAAACAGACATTGAGGTGCTGGGGCATGTCCAGAGAAAGGCAATGGAGCTGGGGAAGGGTCTGGAGCACAAGTCTGATGAGAAGCAGCTGAGGCTGTTCAGGGGGAACCTTATGAGTCTCTACAGTTCCCTGAAGGGAGGTTGGAGCCAGGTGGAGGTCAGTCTCTTCACTCAGGTAACAAGTGATAGGACAAGAGGAAGGGCCTAAAGTTGTGCCAGGAGAGGTTTGGGTTGGATATTCAGAAAGATTTCTTCACTGATAAGGTTGTCAAGCCCTAGAACAGGATGCCCAGAGTCACTGTCCCTGGAAGGATTGAAAAGACATGGAGATGTGTCACCTGGGGACATAGTTCAGAGGTGGGCTTGGCAGTGCTGGGGGAATGGCTGAACTCAATGATCTTAGAAGACTTTTCCATCCTTAACAGTTCTATGCAAAAAGAAGCTCTCTCGGGCATAAGGGGAAAAAAAAAATAAAAACAGCAAAAGTAAAACCTCAGGGACAAATTCTGTTTCTGGATGTCAGTGATTCCACTGCAGGGGTGCCAGTGACATCCAAGCACCATCAGACCCACAGTGATACTGGGACACAGCACTGCTCATGAGTTTGGACAACTAAGTTATCTTCCATTTCTGGATCAATTTTGTCAGATTCACTCGTCTATTGACAGTAAGGAAAACAAAGAGTAGTCATCTAATGGGGCATTTTGTGCTGCTGTTATGCTGTATTACAGAGTTGACACCAGTTGATGGATGTGATTTGATCCATCCAGACATTTCCTTCTCTGATAGTTGTTTTCTGGCACTTGCTGTCCACCCTTTCTGGAAACAGGTGTCATGTGAATACTCCTTCTGCCAGAAGTGTTTGCTGCTAGGTCTACATTAAAGCATTCCCCAGCAAGCAGAGAAGAAGGAGAGCTGTGCTCTCTGACCTAAAAACCGACAAATCAGTTAGTCATGGGGCTGCTCAAGGTTTTGCTGGAGATGCTGCCCCATGAAAATGGGACTAGCCATCCCCACCAGTCATGTGCTCCATCCGTTGTAGACTGTCAACAATAAAGATTGGACCAGCTACTCATCATGGGCAATTTCAGGAAAAAGATGCCAAAACCAGAGTGGGGGCAAATAAATGAAGGTTTCCAGGGCTATGCCACCAGGTTGTCTGACCTGGGGATGAGTGTTTCTTGTACAGGGTATAAGGAGACAAAATGGGCTCTCTTTACCCTTTCTGATTTAATTTCTTCCATCCAGCTGTGAGAGGTTTCTGTAATTAAAGGAGAGATGGCACAAGCATGTCGTTATTAAGAAGAACACACCATCAGCACAGTTGGAAATTTGTTAGAAGGCTCCAGGTCTCAGATAGTCCTTTTTGTTATCTTTATGAAGTGCAGTTACACACGTAGAGATGAGGTTAGTATCAGCATCAGCAGATCCTTTCTTTTTTCTGACCTTCTTTCCCAAAAGGTGGGCACTGACTAATTGGACAAAGTTCCTTCTTAAAACCTGCAGTGTTTAGTTGCAGACATGCAATAAAATATCTTTTTTTTTAACAAAGATGCTGTGGTACAGGTTGATCTAAATTTCCACTCACTCTCTGGAAGTCAGGGATTTATCAAACTGCCCGTGCAGCCAATTAATGGGATGCTGTTGTTTGGCTATTACTGGCTTGTTGGAAGGAAATGTCTGGCCTCCTGAAAGCACTGTGCAAGGGTGAGCATCCTTCTTGAGCAATCTAATTGGAAGAAATCTAAATGGCATGACCAGAACAGCTGTCTGAACTAAACCTTTTAGGGATTTAGCTTCTCTAATGAATTATGTAGCTATAAATTCAAAGCAACGACTGATGCACATTAGAGCAGCAGAAGGTCCTAATGAATGGAGTAAAGTCATCTTGAACCCAGCAAACAATTTAAGTGTTTAACATTTTAATTTTTGAGAACTTCTCCTTTATGGAGCAGTGGAGGAGATGAGTTCCCCTGGCCATGGAGATGTGTGCTGTGCTGGAGGACAGGACCAGGGACAGCCAAAGGGCCCTTCTCCACTCCTCCCTGGACCTTCTATTGTTCTCTAGATGGATGAAAGTTTTTCTCCTTCAGTCGTAATTAACTGCTGTGAGTTAGTGTTTGATCCTTCAGGCTGGTAAATTATCACAGTGCATTTAAGTGAGATTAATAAATATGACCATGAAGTAAATGTTTACTCTAGACAGTGAGGGATAAATTATTATGGTCTTAGTGTTGTCATACTGCTTCAACTCTTGCTTGACTGCTCTTTCTCAAGATGTAAACAACTTATGAAAGTCAAGTTGTGTACTTACCTTACAAATGTTAAGCCTCAAATGCTATTTGCTAGCACACCTTTTCAAGACGGCTACACCAAGCAGTGTTTTGAAGTCATTAATCAATTTGAGTCTACTACACCCTGGGAAGAACCACTCGGTACCGTGCATGTCTGTAATCTGTATTTACCTTTCTGCCTTACTCAGTGCTTATCCTGTCCTCAACCTTGTGTGTATTTATTGTAGGTAATTCCAGAGGCGAGCACAGGGGAGGATCCGCATGTTATCCGCACACCCTTTGAAGGAGTGAATGATTTTTTTATACCACCTACAAATCTTATTATTAATCATGTTAGGTGAGAAATTACTTTAATGAATAATAATGGTGACCATGCTGCTCCTTTCTTGTAACCTTAAAGCACTTTACAGATATGAGTGAATGAAAGAACGAACGAATGAATGAATGAATGAATGAATGAATTTGTGATGAATCTTAATCTCATTTATCCCCATTTTCACATGTGAAACGGAAAAATGGTTGAGGAAATTGCCAGTAGTTATTCAGCTAATCAATAAACCAGTGAGAAATAATCCTGAACTTCCCTTAGACCATGCACATGCGTGCAAACCTCACCTTGGTCAGCCATCCCTCCTTGCAGCTTATGGCACACTGCCCTGGCTTGTTTGTGCCAGGAATTTGATGGCCCAAAAATCACCTCTTGCCACAAAACCACTTTATGGATCTGGGTAGTAAACTATGTCAAGGATATACTGCTTGAAGTGGTGAAAGTGTGCTCTGCCTGAAGCATAAGGTGTGATTCTTCCACGTGTTTCCGACTTGTTTAAGTATTGGATCTGTGCATGGGGTGTGTGGTTTGAGCAGAAAAATAGTATGCACCATGAACCATCAGTTTTGAATGTTAATGTGATGTAGTGGTTAATGAGGTTGTGTAACTAGCATGCTAATAACTTGGAGTAATACTGGCTGCTTCCCAGCAGGCACAGGAAGCCTCCCATTAACATTATCAAAATTAATGATAACTGCACAGCAATTTATACTATTCTTTCCATGCTGTAACATAACAGCTGTTTAACCATCTTCTGTCCCCTATACAGTTTAAATAAGTTAAACACTCAAAAAACATAATGTAACTCCTTACAGTAATCTTAGGTTTCCTGCAGGAAACATGGAGAGGGAGTGGGTCACACTTACATGATTATATGTTGAATCTGTTCCAAAATAAATAACTTTGCTTCCTAAAACACAAAATAATGATGCATGCCTCATGGCTGTCATTTGTAATTTCTCTCTACTTCATATTTCCAGTTTTCTTTCAAAATTTCATTATGACTAATAGTAGTGGCAGGAGGTAGATGACTCTGCTGAATGTTAAAGCCTGAGCTGAGAATGTGAGAATTGGGTTCAAAGACAGGAAGGTTGAAATAGTTACACTTCTGTGTTTATTTCATTGTCTTTTGCTTCAGTGTGATTAGTTGGCTGCATATAGATGATCTACCATAAGAAGTAATAAATATAAATCACTGTCTATATTTTTCCATGTGCAAAGCTGCAAATGCTGTGCCTGATTTCTTATTGCATTTGTTCAGGGCCAGATCTTTGTCCATTCCCTCTCCCCCTTAACACAGAAAAAGAATTGCTTGCAGTCTAATGAGACTCATTGAGATCATGTTCTAAATTCTCCACTCAGAAACAATAAATGGCAGTACCAGCATTTCCCAGGAAGGTGAACATTTCAGCAATTTCGTCCGCGAGCCAAATAATATTTGTATGCAAATGCTCCTGCATATGTATTTCATCTGCCTCTTATTTCAGATGGATATCTAGGAATGTATCCATTTTTATTAGTTCCCAGGGTAGATTGTTGTCTATTAAAAACTCTCAAAGTGCAAGGTTTGCTTTGAGATTTCAGATCACAGTTTTCATGCAAGGGCTGAGCCTCTTCTGCAACTGTAGGCACATAAAATACATCCTGACCCACTTCTTTAAATGAAAGTTTATGATAAGAACCATTTCTTAACTTCTTCAGGCATTTGGCCAAGTATTAAGGAAGTCTTGGGGAAAAAAAAGTGCTGTAAGGGAAAGCACTTTTTAAAGTGTACTTAAAATGCATTCATCCAGGAGAAATACAAGTGTCATATCCAATTTCCCCACACACAGTGCACTATGACTCTCCACTGCAGATATTTTGTGAAGTGTCTAATGGATGTGAGTATAATGGGGAAATAAGAGCCTTAGCCCAGTGATTTTCATGGGATCACACACTGCATTGGCTCATTCTTTGGAAGTGAAATCATTGCTGAGTGTCTCATTGACAGATGGATTAAGAATAAAGAAATAAACCTAGTGTTTCAAGCAAAATATGTATTATCTGCACACAAGCACGTTGTCCTCCACATTTCACAAGGCAATTTTACATCTTTTGGGAAAGAGATACAACACTAAGCACTCACTTCATTTCCTTCTGTCTGCATTGAATGGATGAAAAGATACTCGATGTAAAATTAGTTTTTGTAAGTCAGTGTCAGTGACCTGTGAATCCAGGGGAACACAAACAGGCTGTTTCTATGGGCTCCCTCTCAAATTAAGCAGAAACCTTTCCTGGCTATTCTTGACCTTTTCTTGTCTTCAGCAAAGGTCAGATGTGCTGCAGCATATATCTTTTGCAGAACATTTATTCTCTGCTCACTGTTTTTTGTCCTGTCTTGAAACAGAAAATAAAGACCCCTTATCTTCAGGGCACCCTGGTTGTATTCCTCAAGAAATGTTTTACATCTTCCCTGGGCTGGCAGGATGGTGTTTAGCAGATTCTGCTCTGTACCTCAGTGTTGCCAGCTCCTGCAGTGGTCTCCAGGCACCACGAGTACAAAACACACATCACAGCTGCCCTCTGGTTCTGTCAGTTAAGAGATTAGGTTAGACATGGTCTTCATTCAGTGGTTATACATTATATTGTACACAGCTATATTTATTATATATAGTTTCTCTCTGGCCCAAACCTGGCAGTGATATGCTTTATTTTGAATGCTCTTCTATTTTGAAATTGAAGGCTTGAGCATAAATTGAATTGCATCACTATAATCTCAGACAGATTAAATACAAACCTGGTCAATGGTAGCCTACAGAACACCCAAACCTTGATATCATTCCTATAGTAAACTGGTCTTCCAAATAAAAGATTTCAGCTCTTAAAGATTCACATACCTGAGCACATATTCAGATTTCCAGGTTCAGGTTGCTAATTTGAACTGAAATATATCCCTCCTTTTAGGATGTTTTAGAAGAACAAGATTTCTTACAAAAAGAGACAACATTGTTGCACACACTTCCGAAACAGGATGAGAGTTTCCCAGTTGTGCTGACTTTCCTCTTTGCCTAAGCACATCACTGTGTCCCCAGAGGTGGCTTCAGTGTCTTGTTTTCTCTTTCAGGTTTGGCTTTGTTTTAAACCAGTCAAAGCCTGTTGTTCACAAGATTGACCTGGAAACTGTGACCCACATCAAGACTATCAACTTGCGAGCGCACGGCTGCGTGCCGCAGGCCATGGCGTACACGCACCTGGGTGGGTACTACTTCGTGCAGTGCAGGAGGAACCGCTCGGCAGCGGCACCACCGCAGCTCATCATCGACAGTGTCACCGACACCGTCATCGGCCCCAACGGCGACGTGTCGGGCACACCCCGCGTCTCCCCCGACGGGCGCTACCTGGTCAGTGCGGATGAAGGCAGTGGCAGGATCAGAGTCCAGGCTCTAACTGTCCGAGGGGAAATCGAGTTGATTTATGACTTACAAACAAACATACACGTATCTGATCTGACATTTCAACCCTCTTTCACTGAAGGCAATCAGTACTATATATATGCTACTTCACATTTGCAAACAGATGTGCTTTTTGTAGAGCTGTCAACGGGGAAAATGAATGTACTGAAGAATTTAAAGGACCCTATCACATCCAAAGACTGGCCCTGGAGCAGCTACAACAGAATTATGAAGGACAGTGGATTATTTGGACAGTATCTCATTACACCAGCTAAAGATTCATTGTTTGTTATAAATGGGAGGCAAAATACGTTACGCTGTGAGGTTTCAGGTATAAAGAGAGGTAATACAGTGGTCTGGGTCGGGGAGGTATGAAAGGGCAGCAGTAGCAGTGGAGCCTTCAGCAGGCAAGGACCAGTTGGACCTTTACACTGCAACAAATGAGCAGTAGCATTGTATATTTTTACACTGGGAAAACAAAAAGAAAAAGACAAAAAAACCCTGTATAGGCTTCATGGTACAACACTGGTCTACTTGCAAGTTTTATATAGGTATGCTCTGCTAATAGGAAGTGGTTTTGAAGGGATATTTTTTATTTGTGGGTATGATTTGTGGTTATGAGAAAAATGCTGGGAAGCGAATAATATCTCCACTGAGATACCATATAAGCCACGAAACCTAGTGATTCTGTAGAACAAAAGAGATTTTGACTTTGCATACTGAGGAGCTTTTATGTTATGTCCAAGCCATCAGTTTTTTTCCCTGTATCCCTTGCCCGTTGGCTGCACTGACTACCCCACCCCAGCACAGGGCGACTGCAGCAGCGAGGACTGCAGTGAATATTCACCTTTGGATGATGAGGGAAACTAAACATCAGAGCAGTTTTCAACCCAGGGAAACCTAGGAGAGCGATTTAATGAAAGCTCATCAGTTTTCTCTGCAGGATGGCTTTGGGAGGATTCGCAGATGTGATTTCAGAAGGAGGCATCACGGAAATAGTAACTGTCAGCTCGCTTGCTTCTGCACTTCATTTTGCTCTTGGTCCTACTGAAGGCAATGGGATGAGTCCCCCCTCTTCCGATGCATATTTGTGTGATTGTATTTGAGAAATTTGCCATGAAATATCCAGGCCATTACCCATCCAGGCCTGGGTAAAAGCCAGGAAATACTGACAGGGGGGTCAGAGTTTATGTAAACAGTTTTGTTGAGAAGGTGGCATCAGTCTTTCAACAGCTCATGAGTGCGGTCAGTTTGGGCACAATATGCAAAATCTTCTCTTTGGGGGCAGAGAATTAGTTATGGTTATTCCCATAGGAGACAGCAACACTTCTGGAAATCATTGGTTTCTCTTATTAAATATTTAGGAACACTGAAGTCACTTAGTTCTTCATAAAATAACACTTAAAATGACAGAGGTTATTTTTAATAGAAAACTCACTCATTTTCTAGTCCTAGTCTTAATTTGCCTATTTTCAGACATACCAGGAAACTATTTTTCTTAGTGTTTTTTTTTCTTCATGTTTATAGTACACTTGTTTATAGTCAATTATCTTTTAGTTATGAGCAAAGACATTCATATAAAAGCAGCTGAATTATCCAAGAATGCAACAGCTGGCATTGAGAAATTTCAGTTGAGTTCCCATAAAAACATACAGCCATTTATTTGCACACTTGGAAGATATAAAAAACTTTTCTAGTTGCATTTTTGTAACTTTCTATATCCATCACCATGAAGTAACGAGGGCAAGAGCAGCTGTGGCAGCAGAGCCAGATGAGCAGCAGTGCCATCCGAGCAGTTGTATCTGCCACTTGGAAAATTGGGTCTTCTGGTGGGTGAATATCAGTAGCATTGAAGCCACCTTTCAGCCTTTGCAAAGACCCAGCTTGGTTTGCCAAGGACCTTGTTGCCCAGAGTTTGTAGAAAGCTGCCCTTGAACACATCCAGCTATAGGTAGTGGTGTCATAATTATTTTCCTTCATGGATGCTTAAAGTCATGCATTTCACAACACACACAGAGCAAGAAGGATTTTAAGCAAGAAGGATGCAGAATAACACTGGCAAACTTTGCTTTAATGTTTATCAGAAGAGCAGCATTTTAGCATAGCTGTAGACCTGAGGTATTTTAAACCATTTCAGTTCTATAGAGAATATAAAAATCTGTTCCGACAGACAAAGAAGGGGAGCTGAATCCTATGAATTCATTAAACATGGAGTCCTTGAAATTGTCCTTCAACACCCATATGCTGAATCCTACATCTCTTTCACTTATGAGCCATAGGGGTTAAAAGAGACTCTTCCATCATCGCAACACAGACATGTGAAACAAATGGGCATAGCCTTCCTTTAGCAATGCATGGTGTCCATGGTTTTGTACTCATCCCATTAGGAAACATACCCATGTCAAAGAAAGGAGAAGACCAGCTTTGTAAGTACCTTTAAATATGCACAACTCCTTTCTTGAGCAAAGCTGTATCCATACATTGCAGCCATCCTAAATGTGTTTTTCCAAGGCCAAACACTGCTCTCGTGTTACCTTTTATGACTTCTTGAGTATTTTATTATGCCTATGGTAAGTTTTCCCTGTAGAGACGTTCATTGTGTCATAGATCAAGCAAATATTACTTTTTTAAGAATATTAAAAAAAAAACCTGTATATATCTGTTCAGGTAAATATTCTTGAGGCTGGTTTATATATAGGCTGTGAAAGATGTGTAACAGACCTCACTTTTTCCTGTTTGTCAAAAAATATTGGAATAGCGTTCACTTGAAAAAATCCCACTTGGACCTTCCAAAGATGTTCCCTTTCTTCCCTCTTCAGCCCAGGTTCTGGTGATGTGTTTTCTAAATTATCCTAATGGTTATATAGCATACTTAGAAAATGAAGTACAATTTAGATTGTCCACACTACTTGTGAACAGTTCCAATGACAGTCAACTTTGACATTAAAGTGCTGCACATTTGTTACTCTGATTTATTTTTTTTTTATGACACAGAAATTTTATATATACTCACAAAAATGTTTTAACTCCTATTTGTCTTTCGACTCTGTCAAAAGGAGACTACATTTCCTTGTGGGGACTTTCTTTCCCTATCCCTTTGATTCTTCCCCAATTCACACTTAATTCCTAGTTGATAAATTATTCATTAATCATGGTGATTAATTGAAATTAATCTAAATTGACTTGATCACCTTTTCATTATCCTCTACACTCATGTGTCAGTAGGGTGTTCTGACACTAGAATCTTGGGAAAGATAGTCCTTCGTTACCTCTCAAATACCAATGCCACGATCAGATGCATTTGTCATTCATCACTGAGATTAAACAGCAGTATGA
This sequence comes from Climacteris rufus, assembly GCA_013398175.1. NCBI lineage: Eukaryota > Metazoa > Chordata > Aves > Passeriformes > Climacteridae > Climacteris > Climacteris rufus. The sequence continues at coordinate 629,348 of VZRZ01003796.1, read as the reverse complement.
TAGAAATACTGTTTTGTCTTAGTACTTCCCTCAATATTTCACTTTCTGAATGAAAGTGCCTGTTCAGAAACCATTCCCTTTTAAATTGAAAACAAAATTCACAAGTGCCTAAATTTGGAATCTGTGACAACATATTATTATCATTAAATACCTTTTTTTTTAACCACTAAAAAAATGAGTAAAAAGTCCCAAAATATTTTGGTGGGTTTGGCTGCAGGACAGGTGGGAGATGGGAATTTGCAGAGTGGGTTGTTCCCCCTTGCAAAAGGGGCTTCACAAGGGGCTGTTGGAAAACACTCAGGCATTGAAGGCATTGTGCCATTTTGCTGCGTTGACCTCCATGAACACAGTTTTGCCCAAGAGGAACACCAGTCCTGATGACCTGTTGACAGGTGCTTATTTACTTGATTTATACCATGATTAGGTCTTAATTACCGGAGTGCCTGTTAGTGTGCTGGGTGCTGTGTAAAAAGGGTAAAAAGGGTCAAGATCTCAATTCTGCAAGGAGATAATGGCTAATTCCCTGTCTGACCCTACAGCAGGTCAACAAAATGAACAGGAACACAGAAACAGAAGCTGTGGGAGACGTGTGCAATAACCTGGTTATTCATAAGAGATATGTGCATGCCATGATGCCTGTGTATTATTTTCCCTAAAACCACCTCTGTCCCTCCCCGTTCAGGGCTTTGTTCTACACGACCATCCCTCGGGTTACAGGTATAGCTGTTGCTCTTCATTGAACACCTGAGACCCAGGTATTTCCCTGTCTGCCATGTATCCTTATGACTCACCACTTCACCCTCAGGTGATTGTTTCCTTAGAAAACCTGAGGGTAAATCCTGCTTGACCTAATGAAGTGCATCCTGCAAGGTGGGCAGCAGCACTGGGTTTCTGTACTGGATTACAACTCCCACTCTGCATCCCATCTGAAACCTGCACTGATTGCCTGACTCACTGCTTTGCACATTTTCTCAGAGGCTAATAAAAAAAAAAAATAACCCCTACAGTACTGTTAGGTTATGACCAACAAAACAGAGATTAGTGTTATAATTGCCTCTTCTAGTGCTAGAGTTCATTCCCCCCAGCCCAGAAAGCCTCCCCTCCAATCTCCACTGCCATGGGCTTCCAGGTACCACCATCTGCTGTTTCTGGATTTAATCATCAGGGAATGATTAGGGTTGGAGGAGACTTTAAATCTCATCTCGTTCCACCCCCTGCCATGGGCAGGGACACCTTTCACTAGACCAGGTTGCTCCAAGCCCTGTCCAACTTGGCCTAGAACACTTCCAGGGATGGAGCATCCACAATCCACGCTTGGTATCTCTTTCACCTTTTGTGCACCTGCAGCCCAAGGCACTTCAGCTGTGATACAGGCACAGCTCCTGTCCATCACTGTGGTGTCCCCCTCACTTGGCTGCTGCCCACTTCCCCCAATCCCTTCTGCAGCAAGAGATTTTTATTTATTTTCTTTCCCTTATTAACATTTTGCAGTAGACTGAAGTAAAACACAGGGAAATCTCTCCATATGGAGAGCAGGAAAACCCATGAGTTTCTTTTATGTATGAGCTGGTGTTATGGTGTGTGGTGTTGAAGACCAGACAAATTCCCAGCCAAGAACAGCGAGCCCAGGAATGGAGTGCTCCTCTCTGCAAGTGGAGGAACACACACCTGAAACATCATCCTTTTTTAACCTGCCTCCAACAAGAGGGTTGGGTTTTGGGGGACTTTTCAAACACTGATTTCTAAAATAATAAAATAGCAAGACTAAGAATTTTTTTAATGAGCCTGAAAACAAAGAACAGTGACAGGCAGGCAGGAATCTCACATTTGCTCACATCTGCTAGAAATCAGGATGCCTTGAAAATGCAAAGGTGCTGACTTGGGGGTCATGCACAAGTGATGGGGGCTGGGCTGAGCCTGAGCTGGGATTGTCTGATGAAGGGGGCTGCAAATACAGACCTACATTATTCATTTATTTTTTTTGTCACACACAATGTCAGCTGGGTGTGCAGCCCAGCCTAATGCATTGGCCAAAATACCCTCTATGCTGAACCCCCTGGCTGCCCAGTACATGGGGTGGGATTTACAGCCTGTACAGGCAGAGCAGGATAGTTTGGGCAGGACCAGTGCAACTTGTTAAGTTCTTGGCCCAATCTCCCCTCTGCACCAGATGAATTAGTGTCCATAACTCAGTTCAGTGACAGCAAAAGGTCATCACCATGCAGCCCAGAGGGAAAATGTAGCAGTGCCTTCACACCACTGCGCCTCGGCACAGGATGCTCAGGTGACTTACAGTCCTCACAGACGTGACTGGCTACTAAAGAAGCTCTCTACCCTTGGGTTTTTTTCATTGTGATTTTATTTATCTCTCATTCCTGAAATTCCTGGGGAAGAAAATGTGAAAATTCCTCTTAGTGGCACAAAAGGCTCTTGTATCATCTTGAGTTTAGGAAACATGGAGGATTGTGGGTTGTATTTTCCAAATACTTGTTGTTGAAAACAAAAAGCATGAAAAAGAAAAAAAAGGTTGTTTTTTCTTTTTTACCAGTTCTTAATACTAACTTTAGAAGAAAAAAAATTTAAAAAAATAAAAAGAGCCCTGCTGTGGTGCTTCTACCATGCAAACCGCCACAGCCCAGAGGCTTGTTTAATTAAGCACTTCAGCACTAACCCTTGGCAGTCTATGGTGTCTTTGACACTTGTCCAAAGCCATCAGATGAAGGCAGTGAGCACAGCGAGAGCAGAGAGCCAGCTGTGCCTCATAAACAAGACAAGCACTAAATCAAATGAGCAGCCCATCCCAATTTTAAAGGTCAGACCACTGGCATTTCCATAAGCATAGCTCCAATTCCCAGGTTAGCACAGGTTTCTCCCACCATTGCACACGGGTGATGTCGTGCATGGCCCAATGCTCCTGCACCATCGGATGCCCTGCCCAGGAGCTGTGTGCTCTCCAGTTACTCTTTAATTAGAAGAGGACATAAGCACTTCAACCACCTGTAGTGACAGCAGAGCAGGGAGTGGAGAATTACCTGGAGAGGAATTTTCTTCTTTGCTTCAGGGAGTATTGCAGAGGGAGTGTTTTTATTATTTAAGGCTACAATAAACTCAATGTTAATGGGCTTTCAGAAAGTGGAGGCAAGTTTCTGTGGAGGAAAGTTCATCATTTCTGCAGAGGATTTGCTTTGAGGGCTGGCAAAGCCTAAGCTGAGCTGAGTCAGCAGAGGAACCAGGCTGGCATATCCCTTTTCCTTAAGCAGGTCCAACCAAGCTAGAAAAGACTAATAAGACATTGGCTAGTAATTTGGGCTGGTAGGGTTTTTTTAAACTACTATATCATTTCCTACTTTTAATAGTCATCCTATTCAGCACAGGTGCTCCTGCAAGGCCAGTACCTCCTGTACCTGTTGAAGCTGTTCTGAGCAAGGATGAATTCTCTTCAGCTGAACGTCAGCTCTGTTTTGCAGACAGTTGCATAGGAGCAGCTCTATTATATTCATCTGTATTTGGAGTGTTGCATTGGGCTCCACTCCTATTTTTACATTGAATCTAATATAATTACTTTAAAATATGGTGTCAAAAATACTGATGGGCCACAAAGAGAGGCTAACTACTGGCTTATTTTCATAGAATCATAGTATGATTTGGGTGGGAAAGGACCTTAAAGCTCATCTCATTCCAACCCCCTGCCATGGGCAGGGACACCTTCTACTTGACCTCGTTGCTCCATGCCCTGTCCAGCGTGGCCTGGAACACTTCCAGGGATGGGGCACCCAAAACTTCTCTGGGCAACCCTCTCCCCCACCCTTTTCTTTCTAGTGACTGATCTGAAACAGTCCATCTCCTTCCAGACAGCTCAGCTTTGGCTTCTTCTCTTACCCAGACCATCAGCACATCAAACCCCAGTGCAGACAGCATCGCGTGCTGTGTCGAGCACAGCAGAGCTCCTCTAGGAAGATGCCCCACACTGACTCAGACAGCAAGTGCCAGCCAGTCCTGCTCCCTCGGCAGTTTTCCTGTTCCCAAGCTTGCTCAGCACAAAGTCAGCTCTGTGTAAAACACAACTTCAGCTTTGAAGCTGGCTGGCTTTCCCATCCAACCATTGGCACATAGGATGCCAGCTTTGTCCCACAGCCAAAATTACTCAGTATTTTCTCTCTGTAAAATTATTTCAATTCACTAGATACATTGGCTTCTTTATGATTTCTTAAGTAGATTTTATTCTCTCAAGCAAGGCATTTTCTCTAGCCTGAAAACTCTTTATGTGAATTTTTTTTACATTTATTTTTCATATCTTCTATGTTTTAATGGAAGACGGCGATGCATTCACATGCAAAGGGTTTGCATTGCCCTTTCTTCCCTCACATGTGGGCCACACTGGCAAAAATCCCCATGGGTAGCAATTTCTAAAATCACTAGGGCAGATAAAACATCGAGCCCAACCATTCTCCCAGCACTGCCAAGGCCACCACTACACCATGTCCCCATGTGCCACATCTACCCATCTGTTAAATCCCTCCAGGGATGGTGAATCCACCACTGCCCTGGGCAACCCATGCCAGGGCTTGACAACCCTTTCAGTGGGAAGTTTTCCCTAACTTGCAATCTAAACTTCCTCTGGTGCAACCAGCCAATGCTGTACCTGGCACCGGTCCCTTCACAGTTCATTCTGGGGTCAGAGCTTCTCCTAAAAGCAATAGGGTTGAACTAGGTGAGCCCCCAGTGTTCTTACGCACATTGTACTACTGCTCTATGGTTTTATATTTAAGATCAGCTGGACATGTCTGTGTATTTAATTTATAGTTATAATTTTGGCCAGGGAAAAATTAGTCTGTCTTTACATGGAGCTATTGTAAAGTTGAGACACAGATTGCTAATTATCAAAATGTCTAATAGCATCTTTGTAATAATCCTAAGGCAAAAAATATCCCACTTTTGACAGGCACTATTTGCTGAAACAAATTCCATTTAATTAAGACACAAAGTCTGGACTGAAAGACAGTGTAGCTTGTCAACAATATTAACTGCAGCAGATACTGCTAGAGGTTATGTTTTGCATTAAGGCTAAATGGTAAAGGACAGGAGATTTTGAAAAAATTCTTAAGTTTCCGTATATAACAAGGTCAAACTGGCTCATTTTCTTGAACAATATTTTACTTTAGAAGTTCAAATCAACGCTGATGAAAATACCCAACTTGACAGCTTTGGAAGGTAAAATTCTCTCTGAACCCTAAAAACTCCTTTCACCAACACAGGCTGCTCTGCATGCCCGTGCCCCAAGGACTGTGGAGCCCTGAGCCTCTAGAGAGGTGCATGTAGGAGAACACAGGCTGTGTCAGCAGGACCATCACCACTCCTGAGTGCTTCTCATAACAGGTTGGAGGTTAGAAAACCAACCCTCCTTGAACCACATCAGCAGAAACCATGGGCTCCATCCCAGGGATGCAGAGGTTGCTGTTCACCACTCGTCAAGTGAGACTCATTAATGCACAGAGGGGTTGTGTGCAGAGGCAGCAGCTCAAGGTCTGCAGTATCCCATATGGCACTAAAATTATTCAAGGAGAAATTATGCAGATAGTCAACAAGTTCAAGCTGCAATGAATTATGCTGAAAACATCAGCACAAGTAGCAGTCAATTTGTGTTACGGTCAACAAACGCAGTTCACTTGTTTTCTCCCGTTTGAGGCCCCGGAGGCTCAGGGATATTGGGATGCTCTAATAAACACCCTAAAGCTCTTGCATCAGTCTGTGACAGCACTTGTAAGTTAGCAGGAAAAAAGTCTAGTAGTAACAGCCATCATGCAAAGGACACAACACTTCATCCACTGGCAGCTCATCCACCAGTTTTCTAGGTGTATCAGAGGGCAAATGCACGACAAAAAAAGGCACCCAGGAAGGTGCTTGTTTTAATTACTGCAGTTTCAGTACAGGCTGTGACTCCCAACATACTACAAGGGGAAATCACTTCCAACAGACAGGAACAGGGTTAGAATAGATATTAGGAAGAAATTTTTCCCTGTGAGGGTGCTTAGGGTCTGACGTAGGCTGCCCAGAGAAGCTGGGGGTACCCAGTCCCTGGAGAGATTGAAAAGATGTGTAGATTTGGCACTTAGGGACATGGTTCAGTCATAGCCTTGGCAATGCTGGGTTAATGGTTGGACTGGATGATCGTAGAGGTCTTTTTCAAGCTAAACGATTCTGTGATTCTATCATCCTGGATGAGGCACAGGTTTTAGAAACAATAACCAGGTTTGTGTCAAACATCCTTGAAAACATCACCGAAGCAGGAGGGAGGCTGATACAGTCATCACACAACATCAGGCAATAATACACAATCAATTTGTGTTTATTTAAATCCTTGCAGCAATAAAATCAAACCCACTGGCTGTGATTTCAAAGTGTTTCTTTAAGTCAACCAAGCAAATCCCTGAATTATCCTCTGCAGCAAACAGAAAACAGACGTGCTATTAAGCCAGGCTGTAAATATCACCGAAAAGCACACCTTGACCAATAAATTAGGGGCTGTAGTGGCAACAGTGTTAATGCAAGCTGGAAAGGAGAGACTCACTAGGGGCAAATAATGTATTTGTGGTGTTGCAGGAGAGAGGCAGCTAATGGCTGCTGGTGGTGTAGCGCATATTGCTCATGAAAACCTACAGACCACTGCCAAGAACATCAAGATGATGGGCAAGTGACAGATGGGAAGATTTACACTCCTTTTCACACCTCCTTGGGAAGGCTGGGATGGTCCAGAGCATGCTGTGAGTTTGCTAAAAACTCAGTGTCAAAAAAAGCTGTGGGTCACTGTGTTAGTTTGGAAACAAACCAGCAGAGGAATTAACCCCACAGAAATATATTGCACGAGATTCCAAGTCAGAACTACAATTTAATAGAAGAAAATAAAATAAAAGCAGTAATACAGAAACACCAGCCTAATCTGACAAGGTCAGAACACAAACTGACACCCTGTTGGTCAGGGTGATGACAGCAGTTCAGTTAAAAGATGTCTGCAGTCCTGTTGGAGTGATGATCCTGAGGAAAAATCCAATCTGTCTCTGGAGACTCAGTGGTGCTTGTGGAGTTCCTCTCCTCTGGGAATCCAGTGGAAGTCATGTCTTGTGGTATAGTCCAAACCTCTTTTATGCAGGTAGGATTGGTTTGGTTCCTCCCCTCAGGGCAGAGCATATCACAATGGGATGATGTCATTTATGAATCATTCCAGATGGCCTTGATGGCCCAGCAGTGGACACAGTCCCCCACAGAGTAGCTGCTGCTTCTCAGGGGATGTTATCAGGGATGAGTCACTGATGTGAAGATAAAGAGGCATCACTCTGCCTTGCAGAGTTGCCTCTCTTTCTTTCTTATCTAATGCCCATCTGCAGTCTGGAGGGTGGGAGGTACAGTGGCCAGCTGTTGTGAACAACCCATCATTAGCACTTCATTGAGAAGTGATGGAGATGGTGATAGAATACATTCCTTTGGTTACACCTTCATGTAACCCAAGACAGTCACCCAGCCCTGGGTCCAGGCTGCCGGTTCCCAGACCATCAATAAAGTGAATATGGCATCTTCAGGAGTATGCTGTCCTTTCACCTCAGAGCACACATATTTGCTCAATGAATTTTATGACTGGCTGGAGCTGTGTCTGGAGCTGAGAGCTGAAGGAGCCCAGGAGCTCTGGCACCAAGGGGGGAACCTGGGGTCCTGCTCTGTGTGAGGCATGTGGGGACCCAGAGCCACATCAATCACTGAGGGGGGGTGTGTGTGACTGTAACAAAAAAGTGGCCCACAGGTACCCCAGGACAGGAAAATTCATTCCACTTCAGTAGAGCAAGTCTCACTACAGTGATATGATGTATGAGTGCATGAAAAAATAGGAAAAAATAAGGAAAATTTAGTACAGGATTTACAGAATTTAATAGAATTTACAATGTTGTCATCTCTAGCAATATTGACATTTCAATTCATTAAAAGTCCAGACAAATTAGATGTTTGCATTTATTAAAAATAATTTCTCCTCTTTGACCTAGCTTAATTTATCATATTACATCTTTCTGCAGTGCTTAGGCAAGTTGCTGTTTACATGAACCCAAAGGAATATACAAGTAAAATATTAAGTAGTTGTCACTAACAAGAAGACCCATTAAAATCCAGCACCACAGCTTCCCTACAGCTATTTTTGCCAAGCCAAATACAAACTATTCTCCTACAAATGTAGGATTTGTGTTTCTTGCTGCATTAAAGCCAAGACACCTTGTGACAGTGTTTATACAAATAACATGTGAATTTGAACCATAGTCTCTGCAAAGAAAAAGAAACAGTAAAGGAGAAGTCCTGTATCTCAATACAAGCTAATCCTTACTCAAATAATATTTACTCTTTTTTTCCTAATAAAAACCTCCCATATTTCTGACAATCTGTATATATTTTTTCAGACTTCTTGTGGTGTTTATGAGTAGCTACATTTTGGTGGAGAAAAGAGGCTGGACAAGCAGCTACCTGAACATTCATATCTTCGGTTTTGGAAATTAATTTTGTTTACATCAGCCCCGGGTCTACTCTGATAAATCCAACACAGAGTAGAGACAGTGTCAGTGAAAGCTACACAGATTATATTTATCCAGCAGGCTTAAACAAAGACATAAGAATCCTGCTAAGGATGTGTTAATGTGGTTGTCAGGTGGGGGGATAAGGGAAAGATACAGGACTTCCCCAATGTCTGGAGCAAATCAGGGACAGAATGTAATAAACTGGTAAAGACAGTATAAACAGTAACTACAGCTAACATAATCTCAGAAGATCCTTTCCAGAATGCTCCTCTGGTAGCTGCCAGAAAAAAACCATTATTGTAGTTTAATAACAGCAGAGCACACACAAATGTCCATCCTGTACTGGAAATGGTATGCCACCTCTATCCAAAGCACAAAAGAACAAATATAAAAAACCAAAGAGAGAGAGAGAGGGAGAGAGAGAGAGGGAGAGAGAGAGAGAGAGAGAGAATCAAGTGGCTCTCCAAAGATTATATGGGTTTTCATTACATTTAGCAGGCAGGACATGGCATGCAGCAAAGGATGTTCTTTCCTCTATTTCTCCTATGGCACCAAAGTCTTTTGCGTGGCATTCCTGCTGTTTCAGCTCTTCCTTATTAAAAGCTTTTTATAGAAGACTTAATTTAAATGTACACGTCTGCTGCTCCTGGCCATGGTTTCCCAGGTGAGCAGGTTGAGTCTTAATGTCACAACTACCATCTGGTGACTGTCTGGGGTGTTCAGGGGGATCTTTCCATGTGGTCTGATTTGATTTCTGCCTGAAATCCATGCTCCTTCCTTTGGATGACATCCAGAAAACACCTGCAATTTTTCATTTTGAAATACTGTTTGCAGCTTGCTACATGCTGGCTGGAGAGCTGAGAGTTCCTTGGGGAAATAAGTGACATCAGCATAAGCCATTTGTCATAATGACTCAGAAAATTACAGGATAAGATGTACATATTAGCATGACAATAGCAGGAGGGCTCACTTGTTCTCCCATCAAGCTCGTGGGACTTTCTGCCTCAAAGCAAGTTCCCTCTCACGCCATGCTGAGCATGGTTTTTAGGGCAACCCCAATGATGGACCCAGCCTCCTTCACCCCAATTCAAGAGCCAGAAGCTGAGAGCAGGAGAGAGGTGGCACATTTTCCGGCTTGGAAGCAGAATGGTCTGTTAAGTGTGGAGAGAATAATTTATTAAATATTAGTAAATAAACACTATTTTAGCCATCAGCTAAGCCTATGAAGGCTGGACTCTTCTTCGAGCATCCCTTTTGCTCTGTGGTGCAACATCTCTGTAGGGACTCAGCAGGAGATGGACCTTGTGATAAGGGGCGCATCAGAGATGTCACAGCAAAGGGCTCTCCAGGGCCAGCTGGGCTGCTGGGAGCAGCAGGACTCCGCCTGGTGACAGGTGAGCAGGCAGAGGGACAGGAATGCACAGAAAAATACCTATAAATAAAAGTCTCAGCCCAGTGAGTTCTTCCTGGCAAAGCTATTGCAGTCCATCTCTAGATGTGACCGTGTGTGAGTAGAAGTTCTCTTCATGTTCAGTAGCAGCTCAGAGCTCAGAAAGAGACCTCTGCCACACTGCCTTGTAATATAATAATATATGTGTAATATCCGAAGATCGAGACCATTTCTCTATTAAATTAGATAACAAATAATTAGATAATTTTAATTTACTCTATGAATCTTCTAGAGACTAAACTGCTTACAGGCAGCTAATGCAATAAACTTAGTTTATAAGCAGAGAGCAACATCTGCTACCATGAAGAGTCTGCAGCACACATTAGGATTCTGTGCACACCCAGCCGTAGTTAGAGTAAATGTATCATTAAGTTGGTATCCTTTCCTATTCAAAGCACATTTTTCAAGATTTATGTACTGCAGACAATGAGATAGCAGGAGAACCAACTTGTGCTCAACTCATCTTGCATTCAGCCCCTGTCCCATGGCAAAACAACATTAATAAAAAGGGTAAGACTGAGCATAGAATTTAGGTCACTTCCACATGTGACAAAGGAAAAACAACTCCAGCCCCACACACATCCAAAGGAATGGCAAAACAGCAGCTGTGCTGAAAGAATATTGTTAAGGTCACAAAATCAAGCCCTAAAACATCAAGCCACTTCATCAGTCTTCTCCCATACACACTGTTGTCAGGGATGCAGTTGCAGAGAGCATCCCAGGCCTGTAGGTAAAAACATAAATTAATATGACTTCAATATCTTAGCTGAGTATGTGAGAACTGCACTTTCCCCAAAGTACAGTAAACTCGGCAAACTAAGCAAGTAGAAATGACAGAAAGGGGTGTCCTTTGTAAAAGATCTACTCTGCCATGGATGTGACATTACTATTCCACATCAAAAGGGTGCTATGAAAGATCAACAAATCAACAAATATATTTTCAGTTGGGCAAAAGAATGTATTAAAGGGTACATGTCAATCCAAACACTTCACATTTTCCAAAGTTACAATGACACCATATTTTCAGAAGTGACCAGTGATTTCTTAGATGCCCTCACTGTTTGAATGGTGAAGAAACCTGATTTTGGAGGATGGATGTCTTACTGCCATTGACACAGCTTGTCTAGATTTCTAACTGAACTGGCAGCACAATGTAAAAATAAAACCAAATCAGCCAAGCAATGCTATTGTGCATCTTAGCAGTAATAGAAAACCACATTGTCCCTGCAGGCAGATGAGCACAGCACTAAAGATATTGCTTGATGTAATTTACGTGAAAGTTGCATTTTTATTATAAATTAATCTACCATGTCAGTCACACATGCAAACCCCATCAGTGATTATCACACACACCAAGAAAATGAGCCTTACTTGCTTCTCAATTTTGCAGTTGCTGACCTCCTCTTTAAGAGGAACTCAGCAATGTAGGATTAATGGGCAGAAGTTTGGAGTTAATAGTGGGAAAGAGGGACAGCACCCAGCAGGAGCACAGGGCTGCATAATCCATGTGCTTGCTGACAGGTTAATTGGGAAGAAAGGCTGTTGTACCTGTGCTTTCACTGCCATCATGGGCTCTTGCAATACCCTTTTTCTTCTATTTAAAGTCTGGGCAAGTCCCAGTGGGTGTCACTGAATGTATGGATAGTTTGTGTCAACACCTTCAACTTTGTGCCAGTGTCTTGTCTCCAAGATTTAAGGCGTTGGGAAGAAAAAACTTGAGCATCATGAAACAAAGCCAAATAAATCAACCCAGGAGCCACATCATAGTCACCTACACAACGAAGCCCCTCCTAAGATGTATGTGGTGGAAAAATCCAGCAGACACTTGATTTACCCTTCAAGACAGAACTACTAGAGACTTACCCTATGTGTTGAGCTCTAGATAAGATGCAATCCAAGTTCTTTGGCTGCTGGAAGGTGTCACCTGCTCTGTGTAAGGACACAGAGATCCTGACATGATGGATGGCCAAGGAATGATCATGGCAATACAAGTACAAGGTCACTACAATTGCTATACAGCAACATTAGAGCCAACTGCATCTTCAGCACGCAGCACAAGAGCCTGTGATGGCCAAGGGAGCAGGAAATGATGCACTGAAACCTTGGAATCTGTAGCCCCGATTATGGACCAGAGCCCTTGGTTATATTTCAGTGCTATACTCAGCAATGAGCTATAAAAAAACTTTTTTTTTTAATCTGCTGAAGATTATTCCATGCTAGCCTAGATTTAATAAAAAATCCTAGGGTTTTCAACACCAAGGAGCCATTCTTTGTGTATTTTGTCCCCTTTGCCTGGTGTATGGGAAGAGCCTATGGAGTCCTGTGTTCTGCTCCAGGCAAGTACCCGCAGAAGCAGATGGAGAAAATGTGCAAGATTCACTTTGACTCTAACAATTCACTTTGACTCTGAGTATGGGTTTTCAAAGCAAAATTCAGCTCACGTCTCAATGTTGAACTCAAGGTCAGCATTTTCAATGTGCTTTATATAGGAAACAGGCTATTTTTATTCTCATTGTTCTTGGAATCATAGAATGGTTTGGGTTGGAAGGGACCTTGAACATCATCTCATTCCAACACCCCACTGTGGACAGGGACACCTTCCACTATCCCAGGTTGCTCCAAGCCCCATTCAACCTAACCTTGAACACTTCCAGGCATGGGGCGTCCATAGATTCTCTGGGCAAAATATACCTCTTCCCCAGAAAACTCAACCAAGAAAAATTCATGGGAAGCCTACAAATGCAAGCACTCTGGGGCATGACACTGAAGAGAAACACAGTGAAGAGCTGGGTCATTCTGGGAGAAGATGTGCCTCCACAGCCCTAAGCACTTGCACACCTGTACTGACATTGCACCTGAAATTGTCCAGCTTTAGGTAGTCCACACATTAACCCTGTGATCATAATGCTCTTACTGTGAAAACTGGTTTGAATACAGGGCTTCATGCTCCAGATCTGGCTCCATTATCTGTGGTTGGGCCAACTGGTGTAGAAACACATGTAAAAGAACACTCTCAAAAGAGCTTTCAGCCTCATGCGCCATTCAGAACAGTGCAATTCTGCACATACAATTCCTGTATGTGCAGAGAACCCTGTTTGAGCTGTGACACAAACTGCTCTGTGGGGGGAAGGAGTGAGCAGCTTAAGATGCACTGAAAATTTGATAAGTGGATTAGGCACAAGAAAGAACTTCCTGAGGGGGAAAGAACCCACATCTTCTTTACTGAGAAAGATTTCCAGACCAATCTCATTTATCATGCATTCATTTGTTGAGTAAATATTCATAATATATAAGTGCTTGTGTCACTTTAATATTCTGATTAGCATGGTACATCGTTTCGTCTGTCTAGATAATGGTGGAAGTCATACTAATCGAAGTAATGTTGTGTGTCAAATGATACAGAGCTGATTTACTTAAGACTTGAATGTCTGCTCCAATTAACTTCCAAAGTAAATTGCACTGAAGTTCCTTTTTCTGTTTTTTTTTTTTTATGAAGCAGAATACATAAAAAGTGTGAGTTCCTCAGCAAGTCTGCCAAAGTTCTCTTACATTACCTCTCCACATATTCACTGACCTTCAGTCACCCATTTCCAATGCAGAAAGAAGCTTGCAAAACTCATAAGAGTTATCCCCTGCTCCTGCAATAAATTCATATATATTTGCAAACACAAGCTCAGTGAGCTGCCTAGTTCAGATCTCAGGCTTTTCTGTACATTGCTCAATTGTTACAGCAAGCAGCCCTTCAAGAGAGAAGGAAACTGTATGTGGAATAAAGGATGTGAGAGATATAAAGTTCATATGGTTGAGTGAAATCAGATCATTGTGTCTAAATTGCTTTTTTAATGTTGCTCTGTGTGTTTATAATCCATCTTTACAAGGCACACAAGAAAGCACCACTCAGGTGGGTTATCATTGAAAGCCTGACCTTATTAACACACCCACTCTATCTTGTCATTTGTACTAACACTACTGGAGTATATTGTACCAACCACTCCAATATTTTTGCACTTCAGAAGTGCATTTGAAAAGTAGTTTACATGACAATCAAGCATCCATTTCAGGCCAAGTGAATGGAATGAATAATGAAATACAAGGAAACATTAGCTGGGTACCAACAGTAAAAACAGAATACTTTTGTCCATATCAGTTTTGAATGAATTGAAGTAGAACAAAAATATTCAATGGTTGCACAGATATTACTTAAGAGTAAGTGGGGGAAAGCATGAAACACTGTAATCCAAATTAATTTGATTTTTAAATAACAAAATTACTAGTTCAGGTGCCTGAACTCTCATATCTCAAGTCTATAAAATTAACTGTAGGAAACTTTATTCAGGCTCTGATTCAAAACACTTCAGCCCAAGGCATAACTCCATGCTCAAACCTAAACCCACTCATACTCAAACCACGTGAGCTCCAAAATGCTGAGCACTTGTTCACGTTGCAGTGATTTTTAAGGGGAATTTAGATACAGGCTTCAGCACTTTGCTGAATCAGCTCTTAGTAGATCTTCTGGACTTCAAAGTCTGTAGTGTCAAATCCCAGGAAAGGGTTTATGCAATATCTACAATGCCTAAGTGCAAAGAGGGGATGAGGGGATGTGGTACCTGGATCCTGTGTGGCTCAGTGGCGGCCACCACCATCCCTATGCCCACAGCCCTGGCCCTGGGTGCTCTGTGGCTGCTGCCCGGCTGCTCCTCAGCATTTGTACCCCTTTAAATTCTTCTGGTGAACCAGAAGATCCTGAGAAGGAAAAAGTAAATATTTAATCTACTGTCTGAGTTTTAACAGGTAGTTCTGGGGAGAGCTATTGAATTTTATTTGGAAAGATGATTTGTGCTCTGAATATCAGAATGTGATGCTCACACAGGGATGCTCAGAGCAGCAAACTTTCCCCAGAAATACTCGAATTACCAGCATTTCAACTCGGTTTTTAACAACTCTTGCCTGAACCGAGAGGGCTTTATCAGTATTCATGCAATGGACCAGTTGGGGAAGCTGCAACAGTATCACTGTCTTTTCAAAGCCAGGAATGAAGGTGAATTGCACCTTTCAGTCACCAATAGCAATATCAAATACAGTTTAATCAATAGTAGCTGACAGCACTGGAAAAGCTTTGGTGATGCAGACGTGCACCCAGGCACAGGCTCTATCAGAGCATTGGATGCCAGCAGGGCCACAAAGGGGTTGCGCTCCCACTGGCTCAACTTCAGCCACATAAACCTTCTAAAGGACAGAGGAGAAGAGACTGCAGCCTGAACTTCCTTAGCTTTAATTAATTTAATTCCTTAGGTAACTTTAATTGAGTAATTTGTATTTAATTTCCTGTTCAAGGGGGAAAAGGATCAGGAGAAACAGATGTTGCCCCCTGCAGTCTGTAGAACAAAGAGAGCCATGAAAACTCATCCGTCCATCTGATTGCTTTTTTATTAAGTAACACAGATGCTGAGAAGGTGGCGAGAACTGAGGTATGTCAAAACATTAACTTCTGCTTTATTTTTTTTTCCCCATTCTGCTCTGAATTAGCTAGTAAAAGACAAGATGGAAAATAAGGTAGTAAACCTGCTTTGTCTTTCAGCCTTTGAATACACAGCAAACATCTGGTTTGGTCTTTTTTTTCTAAGACGAGAGAGAAGTGCAACTAGGGATTTTTTACAATAACACACTGATTTTTCTAGAGAGTGTTTAAGCGAAGGTTTATTTATGTGTTTCATCTGTAAAGGATTCGTGTTTCTGTTTCTTGTAGAAGTTCAAAGTCATAACAGCTAAGAAGGGTGCAGGAGTGATTTAATACAGGCTGACATAAATGTAAGTTTTGGCCACGCCATTAGAAAACTTGTCATATGGTGTAGTATTGTGATGTATCCTCTGCAGCTTAGTAGGGGTTGCAAATGCAAAAATTGCCTTGGGTTGCAAAGCAGACAGAACAGGAATGCTTCTGTATGTGATGGAGCGGGGAGGGAGGACAGAGAAGGGAAATATTTCAGATCTGTTTGGTTTTAGCCATTTTGTCAGATTTGTCAAACACAATAATAGATTCAAAAGCTGTAGAATTCTGTAGAAACTTATATAGAGGTTACATGAGGAATGGCCTCTTCTGAACGTGAAAATCTAATAATCTCTTTCTACAGCTCTCTGGCTGTGATCAAATGAGTTTAGGATGATACAAATGGGATTGCTGTAACTGTCCTTTGATTGCAAGTCAAGTCATTGTGTAATGAGGGCAGCTGAGAGCCTGAAGGCTGAGCCTAGAAGGAACACTGAGGGCTGATCCTGAAGCAGAGTAGCCTTGGCCATCATTTTAGGTCAGGACTCTCCCAGCTTTGCTCAGAGCTTCCCCACTGCAATTTCTTCACCCACTCAGATACCTCTGGTTCAGAGATCATTGTCAGCAAATTTGGTTGAGATCCTCAAGATCACAAAATCATGGAATCACTTAGTTGGAAAAGAACTTTAAGATCATGTCCAACCATTAAGGTCTCTTGACTAAACTCTTTACACTGAGAAATATTCTGACTATTTCTGCTTCATTCTTCCAGCTGGAGGACATATCAATCCTACACCTTGTCTATGTAAAGATCTTTTTATCTACTTGGATTTAACCAGTCTGAGAGCAGAGTGAGCTATAGTTACCCCCAGCTCCAGGGATCAGGAATCCTCAGACCCAGAGGTTTGCAGTGGATTTGCTTCTGAGAAAGAGAAGACTACACCTGGAGGAGCAGTCTGCAGGCATTAATGGGAAGGAAAAAGCCATAACCTTGCCCTAGGAAAGTATGCAAGCATCACATTTTTAGGGAAGAGATCGTTCTGCTGGAAGAAAATGACACTGTTTTCTTCAATAAAAAATGTATTTCAAATTACTAAAATATGTGAACCATTCTATTATATTCCACTAGCTGCAAACCATAAAAATTTACAGCTGAAGCCAACTCCACATCAGGCTGAGGCTGGTAAAGGAGACTAGACCATGACTTGTTATGTAAATAAGCCCATAAAAGCCTCGAGATTTTACATGAAAATCAGATCTGCAACAACCCTTCTGCCCTAGCTCTAAGGATTGTTTAATTCGTATGTACATGATTATGCAGAGTTATTATACAGAGAAGGCAGTTTACAAACCTTTCAGTGATCAATCAGTTAAATAAATAAAGCATCTCTGGTGATGCTGTACTAACTCTTTAGGCAGTGCCTCATCCTTCTGTCATTAACATAATCAGCTTGAATAATGTTTTCACAGCAATTACCACCAGTGGGTCAATGTCTGCCATTAGCAACCTTTCCTCCATGGATCATGAACATAATAAAGCATGACAGCCCCACAAGACACTGGGTGTCAGAAGACTTTCTCTCCTATCAGTGCCAGGCTGCTTTAATGTGGTACATATAGGGACAATAGATTGTCAAGGATCACTCAATGCAACAGCAATTTACTGTCTCAGTGGGAGTTTTCTTGTTTTGAGAAGTTCAGCAAGTGTTATAAATCTGTAAATTATATCAGATGTAAGAGGAAAGTACACATATAGCAAAGTGGCTTGTCACAAATAAAAGTTGTCCCTGCTCAGAAACTGCTTTTCCATCTGGATTTCCTTTCCCTGTGTTGTTACCTCTTGGCTTTAGATCACATAAGGTCAAGCTTGCACCAACATTCAGGCTTTAAAGCAATTTGTTGCAGGAGAAATGCCAGTAAAATGTTTTAGAAAAAATAGTACTTGGCCACTACACTTAATTAAAAGCAATGTGATTTAAACCCACTGCCCCGAGGTTACCTGGCCATTGTGGAGGTTAATTGTTACTGTATCACTTTCCAAACTCAGATTTTCATTCCCTATGTGCAATAAATCCTGCAAAGTCAGGTTACACAACTCTACATACAACACAGGCATCTTGCTAATTCAAATACAGGAAGGTGATCTACAGACACTCAACACCTTTCAATAGCTGGAAAATAACCCATAGCATTGATTGGTGGAACTGATATTGCAGACTTCATGCCAGACCTCTGGTGGCATCAGGGCAAGTGTGTGAGCAGAATCCATCTGTCACTCCCAGTGAGCATTCCAGAGTTTTCACTGGTCCAGCAGAGAGGTGTCAAAGCAATAGGGTCACCAGCAAATGTAATGCTGCAAAATCTTCCCTTTTGATTAAAACAGACAATTTTCTCATAAATGCATGATGGGGGTTTTATTTTCTTATGCAAAATACATGTACAGACAAATTTGCCCACAGAGGTCAAAAAACAAAAAATAAAAACTTCCACAGCTATGGGTTACCCTTACATCCAGCCTAGAGATTCAGATTCTTGGCTGGGTGCCCTGGAATAATTTCCTCACTTCTTGTCACCATCAGCCCTTGCAGAGTGAAGCCATCAGCTTCTCCAGGTTGGGAAAGGTGTCCGGGGCTTTCTACAGGTGAAAGAACTGCAAGAGTCGGTTCTGCCTTCATGGTGGGCACTATTTCTTTGGAAAGAATAATGTCAGATTTCCTTAGACATGTAATTTTACTGAATAAGCTAACAAAAGAAAACAAAAAGACAAGCTCCTACCAGCAGAAGTAATATCTGAAGTCTTGGTTTGAAAATAGATTTTGCCTTATTTTAAAAACTCTTTTCTACTGCCATTTTGAAGTAACAATCATGCAAGTCTCATGTTTGGTATTATAACATACAGTAAATGATTGTAGTCAGTCTGCAGGATTTGACGATTTATGTGATCAGGAATTTGAAAAGTAAACCCCAATTCAGTCTTCTGTTTTTGGAAACATATCAGCTATTCCCAGTTTCAATTATTTTCAATTCCACCACTGTGATCAGCATATTTAAAATTCAATCAGCCTTCTCATTTAAAACATTTCATGTGTGTGTCACACTAACAATCAACAAGAGTCCTGAATTTAACATCTGTTCCTAATAGTAAAGAGGTTTAATTTGAGAAATGAAAAAAAAAATAACGTAATTACTAGGTATTCAATCACAATGAATAATGTGTTTGCTACCAGCATTCTGTCCTGTCAGCAAAAACCCTGGAGAATCAGAATGGCAGAAAAGTGGAATAGCTGGAAACAGGGGGAAAAACACTGAAATACTGAAATGGGAGAAAGATGCTGCTGTACCTTCCCTGTGGAAGCACAGGGATCATTACTGGGGGATGCACACTAGCCAGCTTGTGAGTATGTGATGCTCTGTTGCCTTGTGCATCTCTTCACATCATCCCCCTGCCCTGCTTGTCTTCTGGAAACAGTGGATTTGTCACCACAGGTGGGTACAGAGGGTGATGCTGTGCCCAGCCAGGTTTGTGTGTCCCCCCTCAGAACCATGCTTGAAAAACCACTAATACATACCTATCACACAACTATAACAAAGATCTGTTTCATCTGTTTGGTTTCATATTACTCAGATTGAAAACTAGGAAAAATTTAATCACTGAAACAGTGATTAAGCATTGGAATGGGCTCTGTAGGGAAGTGGTGGAGTGGAGTCCCGATCTCTGGAAATGTTCGAAAAATGAGTAGATGTGGCACGTGCTCTCTCCTCTGAACGTTACTGATACCAATTTCACTGAAAGAAAAAAAAAATCATGGCTTCCAGATCATTGGATTTAACCCAGAAACAAAAAATACATATTTTATAAAAGCATCTTCAGATGATTCACTATGTATTGAGGAGGAAGAGAAAATTAGAGAAGAAAATTTGGGACACCTTCTAAATTATTGCCATTCTACTGATGTCAGATTAAAGCAGTGAGCTGTCAGATTGGTTTTAAGTACCTAGAAGAAACAATTTTTTCCAAAATATTGTTTTGCTAAGTTTAACACAGGCATCTTTTGTTCATCCCTTGGCAATAGAGAAATGAGATCACGTATTACTTTAATCCTAAAAATTAGGGCTCAGGATGTGGCACAAGAGTGACTGGATTCTTACTGGGACTGAACACATTTGGTAGCTCTCATTCATAATAATAAGCTTCCAACTTTGATATTAGTATAAATTTATGTATATTGGTATTAATAAACTAAGTCCCTTGCAATGCTGTCATTAGCCAAGGCTGGCCCTGGCCCTGGTATTGCCTCCAAGTATACATGGAAATGCAGGCAGCCACCAATGCTGACATATTTCCAATACTGCTTGGACTTATATTTTAGCACATTTTCAGGCACAGGAAAATAAACAGAAATAAAACTGTAATTATTTTGAAAAATGGAGACATAGAAAAAATATGTTCACTCCTTTTTGCCTCAGAAGTAGAAAAGTACTTCACTACTCATATTTTTGGGCAATGCTCCATTTGGTTCATAATTTAGATGTATGATTTTGTACTTCGGATCTGCTCAGTCAGATGCACAACACAATTTTAATTATTTCAAAATGATTTAAATGGAATAATAAATCTAGTGTTTGATGTAACATGGCTGCCTGACCCAAAGAAATATGTGGGTAATTATCACGTTTCCCAAGTGGATTTTTTTGTTCCTCAAATCAGTCACTAATTAGTGGCTACACTCACAATGATCACTCAGAGTAATTATGATGTTTTGCTGCATTGTTTTGGACAAGAACAAAATAATCCTCTTAATGAAAATAAATGCACAGATTTTTTTCTCCTAGGCCAAAATGCAAATGTAGTTGGTCTGGTGGTTATGAGCATAACAAACACAAGTGACTTCAAAAATATGAAGGTTAGGAACCTGCAGTACTTATTTTCTAAACAAAAAAACTTGGCATCAACCCTGTAGGGTGTAGGCAGTTTGGGCAGACTCTGGAGAGACCACCACACCCAATGGAAAACTCAGCCTGAGCTCTCCCACACTGCAGAGAGCTATGCTGGGCTTATTTGTCAATAATTATTCAGCTATCTTTGAATTAATGATATATTTGAAAGAACCTGCAATGTCATTATCATTGCAGAGCCCTTAACAAGGTCACAACGAAGGGAGGTAAATGTAGATCAGTCAAATAATGAAAGGGTTTAGCTATGAATGAGGACTCTTCGTTAGAGGAGGAAAGATCAGTGTACCTTAGGGATGCTTTTAAAATTTTTCTGTGTAATAATTCCTGTGTGATACACCATCATCCCAAATCCCATTCTCTCAGTGTAGCTCAATTTTTAACATCCAACTTTAGGTGGCAGTCTTCTTTAAAGGCCAACGACCTAAATTAATAATAACCAGCAGTAATAATGTTGATTTATCATCTCTGGAGCTATATTTTTCACAGGTGCCCAGTAAAACTTCAAGTAATCTCCTGAATTGGGACACTTTTACTCTCGATGCAGTTACCCAAGTGCAGGTTTCAGCTGCTCTCAGGGCTCTAATCCATGTTTTGTCTTTGACTGCTCTGGGAAAATTAAATAAAAAAAAAATAGGCTGCTGAGGCATGAAAAAGGATAAGAAGAGCCAAAAAGAAGACATGAAACAAAAGCTCTGCCCCCAATCTTGCTTCATTTCGTAAATCCTTGGTTATACGTGGAGAGAGTGACATACTGTCAAAAAAAATTCTTCAGACTTCTATAGTATTTCAGATCAAAAGAAATGTTCCTTCTCACTTCCCTTTTAGTCTGAATATTGCTTCTTTATTTACTGCGTGTGCTTTTTAAAAAATAATACATCTTTACCTATACACTAAGACATTTTTTCATTCTTTAATTGCATTATATAAATTTGTGTGTAAACACAAAAAAGAAAGGGAAGGAGCTGCTCTGCACACAGCCCTGAATTTTTATACTGGGTTTCCTGCATGGTTAAATAGAAAATGTTGAAAAAGTGCATAATAGAAATAACTATACATTACGTACTACCTTC
Source organism: Climacteris rufus (assembly GCA_013398175.1). Classification (NCBI taxonomy): domain Eukaryota; kingdom Metazoa; phylum Chordata; class Aves; order Passeriformes; family Climacteridae; genus Climacteris; species Climacteris rufus. The sequence goes on along the minus strand of VZRZ01003796.1, from coordinate 607,556 downwards.
AAATTGCTGCCATATATGCATGAGTATATGAATATGTATATGTGTGTATATAAACACACATACATACAAGTATATATATGTATACATGATGAGTTTACCCTTCTATATACCAAGAACAGTGTATCCTAACTGGTCTCCTTAGTGGAAAACTTTCCAAAACATAATAAGCAAATGAGTTATATTAAACCTAGAGATATTATCTTCTGTGACAACGTGGGGCTGTGTGCAATGACACATTGGTGATTCCCTCTGCATAACTGCACCACCAAAACCAGCACAGACATTCAATGTTCGGTTGCTTAAACCAGGGGAGAACTAACCAAAGGACATGAAAAAAAATAAGTATGACTAAGGTTGTTCTGCTGGAATTTTATGGGATGCCCAATCCCTGGAAGTGATCAATGCTGGGTTGGATGGGTCATGGAGCAACCTAGTCTCCAAGTGGAACCTAGTGGAAAATGTCCCTACCCATAGCAGGAGGACTGGAACAAAACAAGCTTTGAAGTGCCTTCTAACCCAAAAAATTCAGTGTTTCTACGAAATACGTGATTATAAATGTCTCCCAAAACAAATTTCCCCCAACTGTTTTAGATTTACTTCTCGCCTTTAAAGGTATAGAGCATGCCCTAACAGCAATTATCAGCTGTTTTAATGACAGAAGAGACTTAATGGATGGAAATTAAAAGGTTGGTTTTGTCACTATTGACCATAAGTTGGCTGTCTGCAGATTTCTCTAAGAAGCTCTCCCTGGCTGGCAGTGAAGGCTGTGAGCTCCTGCACCACATCCCTGCTCAGCCTGGACCTTAAAACCAAACCGCTGCCCCTGGCCCGGCACTGCCACTGCTACAGAGGACAACTTTGCCCCAGCACATTTTCTGCATCTCTTTACTATTCCACATATTTTTTGAGCACTTTCAGGTAGCAGAAAGTTGTGCTGATCTTACTCTTATCAGCAGTCGCCAGGGCTTGGGATAGTAACTTTGAATTAGCACAAAGTGAGTAATTCCACCAGTCCTTTGGAAAAGCTTGCAGCAAGAGTTGCTGTATGAAATTATTCATTTCCCATTGCTGTCAGCATTTCTTTTATTTACTATGATTTTCCTACCTTTATTCCCTGCCCTAATTTTGACCTTTAACTCACCAGTTCCATTCCATCCTTTCCACAACCCCCAGAAATCCCATTACTCTAGGAAGCTGCAGAGTGGGTTCTGTGTGACAGCAGGTACTGCTGCTCTCACTCCCCAGCACCTGGGCTTTAGGTTTTTGCATGTCTGCATCCACCAGAAGTGCTAATCCACAAGGACCATCGAGTCCAACTCCTGACCCTGAGAGTGTTGTCCAAATGCTTCTTGAGCACTGTCAGGCTTGGTGCTGTGACCACTTCCCTGGGGAGCCTGTTCCAGCACCCAGTCACCTTCTAGGGGAAAATCCTTTTCCTGATACCCAACCTAAACCTCCCCTGACACAGCTTGATGTCATTCTCTCAGGTCCTACCACAGGACTTGTCTGATAAACACGAACATCACACAGACAAAATTAAAGTATTTACAATGACAAATGCAAGCTGGGAGCTCACCTTGGTTCAGTCCTTCCCCTCAGGGCATCCTCTCTCAGCTGGTGTGAGGGACCTCTGGTCAGATGGACACTTCCAGCAGCATTGTTTGCTGCAAGCAAACCCACATCTCTACACCATCATTTAAACGAGTTTATCAAACACAGTCACCTTGAGTTCCCACCTCACTTGTGCTCCATGATGGTGCCAGTGATTTATGGTTACAAGATGTCACACCAGGGGATTTGGGGATGACAAGAACCAGCGCTTGCCCCTGCCTGCTCACCTCACTCACATGGAAACAGAGGGCAGAGACAGCAACCGCTTTGGTTCCTCTTTCACAGTGACACATTTTGATGAGAATGTCTGGTTCTTTAATTATTTCCTCATTATACATGATACAGCACCACTTCTGTGTGAGCTGTTTCAACTAATGTGATTTTGCCATGGAGAATGTGAAAGAAGGTGCTTCATTAATGTGCTTGCCTTGAACAGCAATCAACACAATGAACACACCCCACACAACCAGGAATAAACAAATTGAATAATTCCTGCAGCTTTTATTTATCCACTTTCCATCCAGGTGCACAGAAATCACATTTCATATTAAATCCCAACCACATAGTGGACATAAATTTATACAAAGGTATTAAATTGTTTCTATTTATAAAGTAATTTTCGATGAGATTATAGATTCCTGGCTTGGATTGACTGCAAATTCACCATCCTGTGACTTGATTAAAATGCATTATGAAAGGAAGATGGCAGGAAGGCAGCCTGCATTTTCCAGGCAGAAAAATAGTATCCAGCATGCCCTGCTGAACGTCCTTTGAGTGGAGTCACTGCTTTAGCAGACAACTGCATCTTTGCTGCATGCTCAGATAAGCCCAGCTCCAGAATGCCATATTTTCTGTTCCACACTTCCATTTAAAATTCCTGATTCATATGCTATTCTGAGACCAGTTACTCGCAATCTGGATCTTAATGCAAATATTTAAAGCTTAAGACAGAACTGAGAACAGCTAGCTCAAGAACAGATAAAGCATTAGAAAGCCTTTTATCTTCCAGTTACCATTTCACATTTGAGTCACAGTGAGTAATGGTGCATGGGCCTGTGTCCGTGTCCTCATTAATGAAAATAAGGACAACAAGAACAAACAGCTGAAATAAATGTCACATAAAAATGCAATTTTTAGTGAATGAGAACATTCCCCACTACTGAGCCACAGAGGAATGTGAGTGCCTGGGAGGGCTGAGCTGAAGGTGAGGGCTGCAGTGACCCCCCAGCTTGCCCAGGGAGCAGTGGGATGTGGGGAAGTGGGACTGGCCAGAAAACCACAGCAGGAGCACCACCACCAAATATATGTGAATTTTTGTGTGTGTATATACTTTATATAGATATCTATATAAACTATCTGTATATACAGATCAGATCCAATCCAAGATTTCTTTAGACAGTATCAGAGTGCCTGGACCTGACTCCTGATTCACAGGATCAGTATTGCCTTATACTCTCCCTATCTGATCTTCTGATACTTAACTTAAAACCAAAGCACATGCCTGAATCCTTTCCCAAGTATTTGTACACATCAATTGTATGGTGGGCATTTCTGGTTGCTGTATGGATAGCTGGAATCTTCCTGGAATCTGTAAATATAACCTTTCAGATTTATAAGACAATTTCAAGAGGAGATTGTTGTGCTGTATTTTCCATTTCACCCTCCCTTACAGTGTTAATGGCAAAATGTCCTTGATATCCCTTTATAGGGATAACTAGAGGTAGGTACCATAGCAAATCTACCTCCAATAAAATGAAATTCTGAATTGAATTAAATGAGATTCTGTTGATATTTTTTGCTGGAAAATCAACCTCTTTATTGTTAAATTGACCTATCCTTCAGTCTCTGAACACATAATTGTTACTTCCCTGGTCTCTGCTAATGGGTTTGAAATCAAAGGAATGTGAATGATAATTGCAACAGCTTAAATTCCTTCACGCTGATTTTTTTTTAGGTCTTTACCAGCTTCGTGACCCTGGCTGTGCCAATGCACTCTGTGTGTGGGATTGTGCTCTGCAGATACCTGCACACACACAGGTGCTTTGGGGTTTGTACCCGGGCAGTACATGAGACCCAGCTTTGAAAGGGCAAAACCACAATGATGTTCATTCAGCCAGTGCTACATTTCAGTTTCCTTCAGGTCTGTTAAAATAACATCTAAATGTGTCATTTTCTTGGGATTCAACACTTAAAAATCTGGCAGACTTCAATTTTTGCTGTATTTGATTGTAGCATGACAGAAGCTGTCTTACAGGAGATGGGAGGCTGAGCCACTTGTGCTTGTTCTGAGGATGTGATTTGGGGTTGTAGCAGCTATAACAAGTACCTGGTGCTGTACTTCATCTGCTCATATTTTAGCCCCGAATGCTGAAAGGTCATTTGCTTCCAAGCCATCACTACCTCCAACAAGGAAAAGCATCTTTGCCAGTGTCACTCCCCTTCCCCTTTAGCCCAATCAGATCTTGCTAAATAAACCATAAAAAAATGTCTTTAACATTCCAGTCACACCCATCTCCTCATCTAGTTTCAGCAATGTCATGGAGGTGGAATTTATGCTCAGTGTAATCAATCCAGAAAGCTTCCTTCCTTGATTAATTCTCTATTTTGATTTGGTGTTAATTCTGCTTCTTCTTTTAATCCTGCCGTTTTGACATTGGGGGGTGACCACTGGGACAGTCATAACCAAACCTGTGCATCGGAACTGCCCATGGGGGTGGCTGCCCACCCCTGTGTCAGCCCTGGTGCTGCTGCCCTTTCACAGGTAACACTCCCGTCAGGGATCCCACAAGTTTTTTTCTCCCTTCCCAATATTTGAAGTATTGCCTCCAAGAAGCAGCATCCAGTCTATTCTCTCCTCTGTTCATTGCCTGCACAGCATATTTTAATACAGATTTTAAATAGGCACCTCTTCAGAGAAAGACCAAAATCAGAAATTACAAAGGCTCCCAGCAACACCAGCACCTTCCAGACCCACCCACGCACAAGAAACAGTTGGTTTATCTCTGCACTATGGTGCATGAGAAAGTTTTATCTGCTCAAATGAAGAGATACAGCTGAAAACCAAAAGATATAAAAAAGATAACACTTTTAACACCCAGTGAGATAAAGACAGTGTCATTCATGCTCACAGATATATTGGAAGGATTGGAAAAAATCCTGCAATTTGTCTCTTCTTCTGACAAACAGGATGCTCATCACCTGTTGCAGCTGTGGGTAGTGCCATGACTGTGGATCCAGATCAGCACCATGTGCAGAGGACCAGTTACCCCAATGGGGTGTTGCACCTTCAGAATCAAAACACCTTTTCTCTATTTCTTGCTGTGGAGCACAAGCAGCTGCAAAACCTTAATTGTTCCACATTGGGCTTCTTGTTCAGAAAGCCAAGGAAAAAAAAAAAAAGCACCTCTGTACTTTCTGAGCATTGCCCTCCACATACACAGATACATTACAGATCTTTCCAGCCATGGCTCCAGACACAGCTCCAGTATTTACTGAAGGTTTGAGCAATCCCTGTTTTGAATTCTCCCTTTTTAAACACTGATCTTGGCAGTCACAAGGCAAATGTGCAGTCAGACATCTCACACTGTGCATCACCATAGCAAGATGTGATGGGACAAATCAGTACTCTCCGTTTGGGATTCATGAGGCAGATGGATGGAAGACTGCTCTTCAGTCATTTCTAGGCAAAACTTTGTTATAAACCCTCCACATCAATGAGGAGAGCACAGCTTTCAGACAGGGATCTCCAATGCTCTTTAGCCACACTTTGTAGCCTGTGAGCTGAGAAAATAAAGGTTTTAACCTGATCCCAGACCACAGGTTTGGGGAAATATTTTTTTATCAGGAAATCATAGACTCATTGAATTGTTTGTGTTGGAAAGGTCCTTAAAGACCATCCAGTTCCAACCCTCTGCCATGGGCAGGGACACCTTCCATTAGATCAGGTTGCTCCAAGCCTGATCCAACATAGCCTTGAATGCTTCCAGGGATGGGGGTGATACGCAGATAGAACTCCACAACTCTGCAAGTTGTAAAGTAGGTATGTGTTATTCCAAGCGCTGGGATGCGTGGGGGGAACCCTCCAAAGCACACATGCCATTCACAGCACTCGGCTAGCTATATATTAGGTTACAGGTTACATATTCAACAGGTTACACAATAAAGCTATACATATTCATAACGTATCTCTGCTTCATATTATAATGAGTTCAAAAGTCATTTGCATTAACCTGCGCATGCCCACTGCCTCCTGGTGGTCGTGGGCAAGGGTCTTCAGATGAAGAAAGAAGTCTTCCTCTAGGCTGAACTTTTTATCTTGCTTCTTTGCACAAGTTCCCTGAGTCTCTGGCTTGAGTCCGAGTCTCAAGGCTGGTTTGGGCTGGTTTCAGGGTCCAAAAGCAGGACCTTTGGTCATGGTTGCTTCCCTTTATCAATGGTCCTGCATCCTCCTTTTCTGCTTGGCAAGCAATGTAAGTATTGAGCAAGCCATATGCAGTGTTTTAATAACTAGTTCCTACTAAGCATCCTTTTAACCCTTTTCTTTCCTGTATCAGGGCAGCCACAGCTTCTCTGGACAACCTGTGCCAGGGCCTCACTACCCTCACAGGGAAGAATTTCTTCCCCATATCTAACTTCAAGCTCTTCTGTGTCAGTTTAAAGCCATTCCCCTTTGTCCTATCACTGCATGTCCTTGTAAAAAAAATATGCAGTCAAGGTTCTCCAATGGCGCTGAGATCCTGGTACAGTCTCATTTCACCCCTCTCAGTGCCAGCACACAGCCCTGAGCTGGCCCAGTGTGTCCATACATCATCCAGATAATTTTGACACCAAACCAGGCAGGTGGGTTCAGTCCCACGCTGGAGCCACACATAATATATGGTTCTTCACACTTTGAAGGATAGAGTCTTGATCCCATTGGTTTTAACTAAAAATACTGTGAGCAGGTCTCCTGTATCATATTATATTAGTCCTTGCAGGTCTGCTGCCAAAGCCTTTCTGTAATCAAACTGTGCAAGGCTAGATTAAAGTAACCAAATTAGTGTCTCCATCACTGGCAGGATTTACTCAAAATAGGAACGCTTTTATGCACTCAATATTGTCTCACTCAAGGCATGCAGGATAATTTCTATCAGATGATCAGCAGGCAGTAATATTCTGATGCTCTGATGCTACTGAAATAAAGACATCACAAAAGGCATACTGTATGATCCTTTTCTCGTAGAAATCTAATGCAATATGCCACTTCAAATTTCAGTTATGTGGCCTTACACCATAAAAAACAGTCGGTATTTTGTTCTGCATAGCAGAACCAGTCTTCCAGGTACTACCTTTCCCAGCTGCATTTCACTCTTAGCTTTTTTAATATAGCATTATAAGACAAATATTATTAGCACAAAGAGCTTTAAAATCTTGAAAGTTTAGATTCTTGAGGAATACAGCAGCCCCTAAAGACACAAAGCATCACCAGGATGAAAAGCAGAACAGACCTTCCTTGCTGTGTCAACAAGTATTTTAAATCCTTGTTGAAAAGCTGCACACTTACATTATGAGGAAAAGTATCTGAGGAAGTAAATACTCCCTGATTTCCCCTGGTACAAAGGCACGCTACCTGTGAGTTGCTGAGACATTTCAAAATCACTTTACAATTCAGGCAGGAGCTGATGAACAGCCCATGACATGTAAGGAGGCAAAAAATTCACCAATTAGAGAGCTTGGAAACCTTCTGACAGGAGAATGGGTTTTTCCTGTTACCTTGCAAATGATTCCTTGCAAGGAGAGAGTTCAAGAAGATGGCCCAGGACACACATGCAGCTTGTAGGAGTGCCCTTCTGTTGCTGAGAGATTATCTATATCAAAGACAAAATATTAAACTAACAATTCCCTGGACTCTAGGGAGGAACACTTCATCTCACTTTACTTGGAAAGAGAAATCTCTTATTTCATAGCTCAGTTACAGAGAATACTCAGAGACACAATGGTGAGAAGGAAAGAGGGAAAGGAAGGGAAAGGGAAAGGTCACGGTGTTTTCATGGGATGAATCCATGTCTTGGTACTAAAGAGTTTTTCCTGATGGGTATTTTGTCACAGACCTTCCTTCCTGCTCATAATGACAGAAAATAAAGTAGTGGCTGACCTGTTAATACTGCTGGGGCAGGGATACCGTTGCAGAAATAAAATCTGGTCCACCAAAAAAAAAAAAATGAACAACCTGATGGCCAACTAAAACCTAATACCTACTGGTATTGCTGTCAAAACCCCCAACTATTAGAGGTAAAAAGAAACTGAGATTTATGATGTTGATCACTTTGTTAACTGCCCTTCTCTCCTCTGCAGTGGTGCAGCAACACTGCTCCTTGCAAAAGTCACAAGGAAGCAGCAAAACTGAACTGAACCATCCTTTTTTTGTGTGTTAGCTGGCCTTTATGTAAGAAAATTAAATCAAATGAAATGAAATTAAATTAAATTAAATTAAATTAAATTAAATTAAATTAAATTAAATTAAATACAAACCTCTAACACAGCAGGGTAAGAATCAATTTTGCTTTAAAATGATTACACAAACCTGGTGCTGAGCTTATATAAGCAAAACTATTAGCAAGTTTTGCACTTTTCTTTCTCAGCCTCATCCCCTGTGAGTGCTTGTGGCTCCCTGCCCGGCCACAGTCCCATGGTTGGGCCAGGGTGATGGATCCAGGGCCATGGGGTGCCTGGGGTGCCCAGAGTAACAGGGACTGCCACAGACCTGCCTGAGAAACTTGGAAACATTAATGCAAAGACATTTCTTAAGCCAAATGTATGCAGCAGAAATTTGCTTGCAAGGGTTACAGTCGATCAAGGAACAAGTGGTTACTAGGAGTCCATCACTCAAAGAAATAATCTTGCACTCAAAGAAACAACTTGACATGAAAAAGACACAAGGCAATCTATACAGTTTTGAGAAATTATTTAAAGCCAACCAATGCTTTAAAAAGCAACGGTTTTTGGTGGATAATTCACACACAATAAGTAAGATGGGATTTGTCAAACAAATTGCGCACTCAACAGAAGCTGCTGAGGAGTTTCCACAGGTTACCAAGTCATTTTTAGGCTCAGGATGACTTATGAATATTTCTCTGAGCTGCCAGCTTTCCAAGCAGCTGTACTAGAGCATCGTTCCAGTAGATGAGAGATTAATTTACGAAATGTGTTTAGATAATAAGAGTTGGGATCATTTATATGAAACAAACAAGACAAATATTTAAACAAATAAACAGTCTGTGGCTTTATGAAAAAATGATGTCTGCATAATGAATTCTTACCAGGCACTGCAAATTCCCACATGGTTTGAGCCAATGTTTTCAGAGGAGAAAAAGTACTGGGGCAAGGCTGAGAAGATTGTCTTTTGTGGTGTTGGTGCCTCAGCACTGCAGGCAGCCAAGAGAACTTGATGGGTATTTGGGTGGGTTCCTATCCTGCTCCTCAGCATTGTCCAAGGCACTCACAGCCCACACTGCCCACCAGGATGGAAAGGCTTCCCAAATCTTGAAGAGTTCAGAGGCCAAAGGCTGAAACACACCCAGAATTACAGCTGGAATATCTCCTCTCCTATCTTTCACTTTCTCATCCTCCTGAAATACTGAGATTAATCACTTTGCTAAGTCTGCCCAAGTGCTCTCCTCTAGATGTTCCACTTGAAGACTCCCTGTTTCCTCAGCCACTTCCACATGACCCAGTCGCTGGGACACTAAGCCCTGTTTTGATCCAAAATTCTTCATATTAGTAATGCCATACATTACATTTGACAGTCTCTAACTGATTCTCTGACTTTTATGTGGCAAAAACTTCTGTCAGTGTCATTGGCTTTCCCTTTTTTATTAACTGCTCTGACTGGCAGCGAAAACCCCAGCAGAAGCAGATGCTCCTGGGGGAATTTTTCAAAGGTTAGATCCTCTCATGCTGATGTAATGTTTTTGTCATTATTCAAGAAGACAGATTAATCACTTAGGCCTATATCCTAATCACAGTAGGGGAAAAAAAAGTCAGGTGCTTAAAAAAGGTTTAAGCATTTCAATACCCTTCACAAATTTAGTCCCTGGTAATCAAGCACTGGAAGAGGGAGAACAGAAAAGGGGGAAAAGGAGACAAAGGAACAGGCATTCAATACAAGCCCAAAAAGAATGAAGCAATATGGCATCAGGAATGGAAAACCTTGCTGGTAAGATGTAGTAAATCACCTTTTTTTCATAACAAGACGGCAGAGGCTAGAACAAAGAGTAGTGACCCTTGAAGTGCAGTAGAAAAAGTAACAATTCACAGCTTTTGAAGACGCTGAAGCTAAACCCCAAGTCACTCACAGATGGTTTTACATAGGTTATACTTCCCAACAGCTGCATATCTTCTCCAAAAAACATAATACTATACTGTACTCCTGTTACCAAGGAAAAACACATGGGCCAAGAAAGAAAAACGTTCAAACTGGCCGGTAACTTGCATTTTCTCCGTGTCTTCACTCTAAGCTTGAGGCTGAAATACGTCACATATAATGAAACCTCATCGATTCAAACCTTAAGTAACATCCCTCAGATGGACAAGGAGGGAACAGGTATCTTGGAACAGACTCTATTTGCCAAATATTGCTCCATTGCTCCATTGCTCTATTTGCCAAAAAATTGCCAAATTGCTCCACCCTGGGCTGTAGCATCCAAAAGACATTTGTCCTACTTACCTCCTGCTGTCAAAGGGCAACCCCTCCTTTCCTTCAGTCCCTGCTCCACAAAGCCAGGTGGAGGAGTCCATCTCCTTTCTCCAGTTCTCTTCCAACCAGCTATGGATCATGCTCAAGGTCCATTTGGTTGAGCTGTTCAGACCAGCCCCAGCCTCTCTGGCTCTTCCAAGGCAGATCATTGCTCCCCTAACAAGTTTGTCTGTTATCATACTGAATGGTCTCAGCTCAGAAATAGTGCAAAGGTGTGTTTTGACCGGTGAAGTATGTTTCCTTGTTGCTGAGTCATGGTGGAGCTCATCTGTTCAAAGCAGCTTGTTTACATCCCTGTGACAGAGTCCTGTTCATCGTAAAGTCAATATGAGGTCTGATTGTTATGGTCAAATGACTCAACACTTCAAGCAAGTCAGCCATCAGTCTCTGAAAAACCCTGATGTTACTTGACTTCTGGCCTCCATGTGAGTTCCAGATGAACGAGCAGAGCTGCTCTCATGGGGCTTGCAGGTTGCACTGGTTCAAGACCATGTACAATGCCCTAAATACCATTGCTTTATCCACCCCTATTCTCAGTTTTGTTGAAAGACTCTTAGTTCAAATTATGTTTGGCTGAAAAAACATATTCCAGCTCATGCACAAAAATGCTGAAGGCAGCATCCTGTACTAAGCTAAATCATAGAATCATTAAGGTTGGAAAAGACCTCCAAGATCATCAAGTCCAACCTTTGACCAAACATGCTCATGTCCACTAAACCATATCATAGTGTGTCCCATCTACTTGTTTTCTTTACAGTTGAACAAAATAAATAGAAGCAATAAATAAATAAATAAATAAGGAAATTAATTATCTCCAATGACACAGCTCAGAACTGCAGTGTTGAGGAAAGAAGGCTTTTGCACTGTTCTCACGTATACATGCAGACATGGAAGGGTAGTTGTCTTTGTAAACTTACAAAACTCACCAAAAAAGAGTTGGAAATTTGCTTAAATTCCAGTCTTTTAATTCTGTCATATAAAAAAGCTGACATGGTTTGTCTTCCTTCCAGACATTACAGCTGTAGCCAGCAATTTAAACCAAATCATTCAGTACTTGTCAGATTAGTGTAAATCCTTTTCTAACATGCAGGACAGAACAAGCTTAAAATTAATAAAAATAAATGGGAGGTTGCACAAAGTTGCATTTAGAGACTATATTTAGTCTGATACAGACTGTCTTGAAATGTTCTTAGTAAGTTCATTATATGTTTCATCATACTCTTGGACTACTGCTAGACTGTGTACAAGAATGGACACAGAAGAGCAGCTCACCTGTCTCTGATCACTGCTCAGAGAGACTGCCTGGCACATTATAGGAAAGTGTGCATTTTAGAGTAATCTATAAATCTTTTTGATTTATAGATTATTTCTTTAGAAGAAGAATTTATCACATTCAATTGAAAATGAAAATCTTAGTACCTTTTCATCTGAAGTAATGAGAAAATGCATTTGCTCTTTATTCTGCAAATATCCTTATTTCAGGAGATAGTACTTTTTAAGTGCTGCTGTGCATTTGTCATGGTGAAGGCATTTGTTTTTCAGGTTCCCAAGCATATGCTGTTCTGGAGAAAAGGCTCTCCTATTGTCCTAGGGATATTTTGAACAGGGTACAAGGGGAAATGCATTTCCACTATTCTCTCAGAAAATGAAGATATTATGCTTCAATAGCTAATTCTTTCCCTTCCTAAAGCACACTTTGTGCCTCACTCTCATATGCAGAGTTTAGAGAGCAGAATCTCTTCATCACTGTGGTGAGAAAATTTCAAGAGAAAAGTTACCCTATGCAGAACCACACTTAGAGATTTAATTGCAAAACACAGCCAAGTATTCAGACTAACTAGTAATTTATTTGCTTAAAAGTGTTCAAGAGATGATGTGGAATTTATTCTCGACATTCCCCCCGTAGATAATAGCTCACATAAACATGGCATGAATATTCAACGTTCAAGCCTTAAAATTTGGACTGTCAGTTAGTTACATAAATTATATAATATTATTGCTTTTCCTTCATGACACATGTAACTAAGCAACAAATAATGAATTCAAATATTAAATTTACTACATTCTGCCCTTTTCACAGGGATAACTGATACAGAGATCTCAGCTCAGCAGGAGGTTGTTGGTCATGCTCTCCTGAAGGCAGAGAATCAGAGAAAATTGTCAACTCAAAATCTAAATGATGCTGCCTGTTCTGGATTAGAATTTACATAATGAGCATTATTGTCCTGGCAAGTCTCAATTTCTCAGTTATTCCAAAAAAGTTATTCAAAATACCAAGAATAGGGTCAAGCCTGAATTTTGATGAAGATGCAGAAAGACCTACTTGACCTTGGTCACCACTCATTGCTGGTTGTAAATTAGCAGAACATCTAAAGAATTTATAATAATTGCTGCAGTTAGTTGTGATCAAAACAGAATGCGATAACACAGAGAGCTGGAAAAGCAGGGCAAAAGGAGGAGGTCTCTTCAAAAGAGCTGGAAGAGACATTTGTCATTTAAAACAAAAATTGAAGACTTCTAAGAGAAAAAATGGCAGAATAACCTTAGAGTAAGAGGTATTAAGGTACTAAAGGAAGTAACCTTTAAAGCCTGCCTACAAAACAGATCCCTGAAGCCCTGATCACAATAGCAGAGGGAAGGAAACATTGAGATACATGAACATTAGCCCAGAAATTTCCCAGAGATGAGGGGGAGTGCAGAAGTTTCTTGTTAAACTATTCATTTCTGAACTTCTAAGTAGCATGGAGTGCAAGAGGAAAGGAGAGAAGAAGGATAATAGCAGGGGAAATAAATCTCTTCCTTTAAATACATTTAGTGGTCTAGCGATAGGAGTAGGATTACATGCAATTTTATCTGAATGGATAACAGAGGCCAGGATAATATCCGTAGTTTTCTTAAAATCTCCTCTGAAACATGGCTTTAGTATTTCTGCAACAGCAGCTTTGCTCCCCGACTGTGCCATTTCCCACAGCACTCCACTGTTCAGGTTAACCCTTAGCAAAATGGGCCTCATGATACAACACAGAAAAAACTAGTCTAATTCCAGGGGGAAATTGAACTAGGGAATAGGGTGGCAGGAGTCCTGAGCTGGTTAATTTGGGGAAAATTCTATGAACCACTTGTGTAAAACGGCAGGGATCCACCAGTAACACACATAAGTTGTGGCAATTGTTAACCAGACAGGAGAGACAGAGGGGATTGCAGGAAGACCCACCTAAAAAATCAGCTATTTTCATTCACCTACTTTGTGCAGTGCTTGTGAAGCTGAGAAACCACTCACTGCTTTGCAATAACAGGTTGTAGGTGTAATCTTGCAAATCAGCACAACTCAAATGGTGTAGTCCACACAAGTTACAGGTCCTGGCTGCTCCAACTTGCTGTCAAAAATGCACACGACCCACCATCACAGGGATGCAGAAATGGATAACCCAGTGAAATTCTGGGGTGGTTTGATTTGAATTTGCCACACATTCACTTTAGTGAATGTCCCATGGAAGGACTATACCTCCCAAATCTCTCATCTTGCTTCATGTTCACATCTCCTTCTAAAGTTGCTACCCAGATACTGGACTGAGACTATTTTATGCAATCTAATAACACAGTGCCAAACAAGAGATAGAGAAATAAATGAAGATTAGTTCTATTTTTATGGCAAACTCCCTACTGGTGCTTAATTCACAAGATTATAGCAGCTGATCATTTAGTGGCTCCTACCTCCACTCATTTTCAGTGGCACGAGGGCATGTGACAGGGGTGAGTGGCTGTGCCATGTCTGCTTGCAATAATCTGTCACTGCATGAAGAGCTGTGGTGCCATTAACTGGGTTAATTGAGTTCAGAATTGTCACCAATCCAGACATCTGTGCTCAGCTGCTGCCATTTCAGAATAAAAAAAGAAGCTAAACACAAGTTCCTTGAAATCCTGAAGAGAAACTTGCCCCTAGACAGCTTTACATCTCAAACTATTCTTGAAGAGACAGAGGGTGTACAGGGGAGAACCCTCCTTTCCGGCAAGATGTTCCTAGTTTCAGAAGTTATCTTCAGAAACACAGTTTCCAGAACATGAACCCCTAATTTCCTGCAATGGATGTGGGAAAAATTCTAGTTAAATAAGACTATAAATGTAAATGTGGTTTGGCAAAGGGAAAATATCAAGGGAATCCTTTTAGCCTGAAAAATGTTTATTTTCAAGTAATCTTCAGTACTGGAGATGTCTCAATTTCTCTGTAGTGTCTTTCTCTGAAAAAAAATACTGGGAAGAAGAAGTTACTGCTTTCTGGCTTGAAGAGGAAGAAATGCTATCACCCTCTTCCCAGAGGAGGTGGGCATAGGCTGAGAAAGCTTTAATTGCTGTGGGTAAAAGAAGAGTTACAGGTAAATGGTAATTTAACGTCATGAATGCATTGAATTAGAGAACATTTTGTGAAAACTCACAACTAAAGAGATTTTTATGAGTGAAATTGAAAGGTTTGGGCTTTTTCTTTCCCCATAGCTAAAATTTAATGTATAACTGTTCTCTGTGATTGACATTACGTTTTAGATGAGGGGTTTGTTTGGGGTTTTTTATGTACTCTAGAGAGTGACACTGAGTTATTTCATGGGAGTAGTGATTTAAGTAATGTGAGCAGGTTGGCTGTCATGATCAGCAGAAGCTAAAGCAGAGCAGCATTTTCTAACTGCAGAGATTTCAGATGATGTAGTCAGTCAGAGCAGCTTATTAAATGTATAATAAGCTCAGGAAACTTACAAAAGGAATCAAAATTCTGTAAGGCAAGGAAGCAAAGTTCCTAAGTACCAGCATATTCCTGTAAAAATCCGAGGTGACATGAGATGGTTATAAAGTATTTAGTGAACAAATTTCTAATTGAACATGTGAGTATAGAAAAAATAATTTAGGGCAGTGTGTTTTTCTGAGAAGAATTTCAAAGTTTGCCTAACTGTGCCAATCATTGTGGCACTGCCAACCTCCTGAGATGGGAATCAGGCTCTCCTCTTTCATTGCAGACCATGTTTTCCAGTCACTAAAGTATCACCATTTGAATCTGTACATTGCTTCTGGAGATTGCTTTTGGCTTTTTGTCATCTTCTATACTTAAATTACCCCAGCATCAAAGTATTCCCACTTTAATCAGACCTGCTTTGATTTCAGACATGATCCTTCTGACTTTGCCCTGCAGACCTTTCTCTTTGCATCTGCTCTCTCAGAGAAATCTGAGCACCCCTGCCTCCAGCCTTCCCCTTTCATTGGATGGGTTGCTACCAGTCTGCAATGTAGAATAATAATGGTTTAAGCTGTTGACTTCTAAAAAATGCATATATGTCACCTGCACCCTCTTCCTACAAACACACCTCTTCCAGTAGAGTCAGACTTTGACTGGATGGTATTTACATGGTGTGTCCCCAAAGCAATACAAATCTTGATCTCCAGAAAGCTTTGTGTGCTGGTTGAATACAAGATGTGTGGGTGGGTGGGTGATGGAAATCTCATCAGATAGTGGAAGAAATTAAAAACAGCTACAGGCAAGTGAGCCTCTGCCAAGGGCAGCTTCCTCAAGATTATCAACTGGGGGGGTTCTTGCAGTCAGGGAAGAGACTCCTCATTTCCAGCAGGTTACCAACATTCCCTCACTTTTCCAACCCAACTTTACTTTTGTTATTGAGTCCTGCTGCACTCTGATCATGTTTCATAAAGTGAGTGTTGCTCCTGCCTCCCAAACTCCTTGTGGCTATTTGAGAGCACAGGGCAAGACTCTACAGAGAACGGCGATGACATTTGGGTTATGGCATCCTCTGGGTAGGTGAATCATAGAATTTTTAAGGTTGGAAAGAACCTCCAAGATCATCAAGTTCAACCTTTAACTGAATACCACTTTGACCACTAAACCATAATACAAATTGCCACATCTGCTGATTTTTTGAACCCTTCTGGGACTGGTGACTCCACCATTTCACTGGGCAGCCAGTTCCAATGCTTAATCACTCTTTCAGTGTAAAACTTCTTCTTGATATCCAACCTGAACCTCCACTGGTGCGACTTGAGGCCATTCCCAAATGATTGTGCTGAGTCTTCTCCCAGCATAGGGATCAGAGGGTACCCAGTGAACACAATGCACTGCCAAAGGTACAGTACAAGGAGTGAGGCATACAGGAGTACAGCACAGCACATGACCAACAGAGAAAAACGTGAAGTGTGAAACTTGCACTGAGTATTAGCAAAATTTGGGGATCTGCCTCCACTCTATTCCTTGAATATCTTCAAAAATTCCATCCCTAACAAAATTCCAGTGATAAGGATCTGCAAGGAAAATGAAAATAGCACTTTAGCCCAGAATCCATAGCATTGTGCTTATTAGGCAATTTTCTGATTTGGGGATGTATGTGCTGTCTCGGACAGTGTTTGACCATTTTTCTCCAATAGCAAGGAAAAAGTTCTTTCGCGTCCTTTTGTGGAGAAACATATACAGGCTTGGCAGAGGAAGGCCTCTGCTCATGTAAAATGTAGGAAGATATAATGGAAATCTCACAATACCTTTTCAAAGTACCTTAATACACATCAGGCAGACTATTTCAGCTGCCAAATTCATTCCACATTTCCCTGCTTTCTGTTCAAAACTTGTGAAATATGGTGGTTTTATTATTAGGGTGCTGTCATTTATAAGTTTGACTTCAGTCATTCGTTTAGCAAAAAAACTCTTTGTCCAGCCAAAGAGAATAATTTCATCTCTGTCCAGTTGGGGAATATCTATATTGATGCTGTTTGGCTGCAGCTGAAAGTCAGGGCAGAGCATGCCACTCATCTTTTATTTCCATCTTATTACTTCCAGCCCATAAAGTTAAACAAATTATTTTAAATTAAACAACCTAAAGAGCCCATTCACTGGCAGGAACTAGAAGAAAATCTTGCTTTTGCACAGGAGATATTATTCCAGAAGGGAAGCAGAAAAAGAGACATTTACTATTCAATTATAGACCCACTCGTGCCAACAAAGGTGCTGCAAAATTCAGCCCTGGATTTCCATGTGAAAGGGGTGGCTAAGTGCTTCAGGGTACTGCAAATATAATATGGGCTGCCTTGTTGGGGACTTGAATTCAAGCCAGATCAGATCTCACAGCAATGAAATAGTAGAAATTTCATCATAAAACACACAGCACACCCTCTCCCTGGATTTACAGGGCATTTGAAAGAAATCTTATACATGCTGATTTGTGATGATGGTGAACTTTCATTGTCTTGCTCTAAATACTGAGGTCAGCCAGCAAGAGCATCACAGCAACAAGAGGCAGGCTTTGTCTTGCTTCTCCAGAGGGTTTGTCTTTTCACACACATTAGTTGAATACACACGTGATTTTAAAAGAAACCATTTGGTTTAAGCTGAAAAGAGAAAAAAATATTTGGGTTAATAATTTTGGGCTCTTTCTCACTGCAAGCTCTCTACTCAGAGGAAAAAGTATAGTCAAAAGGTAGCAAATTAGCTGGAAAGGGCAGATTTTGACCTGATAAAATTGGCGTGGCTATTTAGGGAGCAAGATTTCATTAGAGTTGCTATAGCAATTGGAACAGTTTGACTAAACCTAATGAATGATTATGACAGAAATAGAGAAAGCTGTAAGACATCAAAAGCTATAGGAACAGAAGCTTAACAGGTTTCTGAGCAAAATCCCTCTGGAAGTACCCTGATCTCCCTGGAAGATATCACACTCATTTCAAGCATTTCTTCAGGGTATTCACTGAGCAGCGACAGCAATACAAAACCAAGTGCCCTCTCCACTGCAGAGAGTTACTCATGGATTTTATTCTCTGAGAGGCACACTTAGTTATTAAGTGCTTTATTATGAAAGTACTTGGCACTTGTGTGGCACCACTCATCCCAGGGCACTGGGAAGCTCCTCCTGATGCTGCATTAACCTCATCAAAGAGGTATTAGATACGTCCTGTGGCTGAGTAAACTGAGCTAGAGACTTGAAAGGGCTTTACTTTCCAGGGATGAAGCAGGGAATCACATGGTTGGAGGAGGTCCCAGAGCCCAAAAAAACCTCAAGGCTTGTAAGCAGGGGGACCTGCAGAGCTCCCCACACATGAGGTGCCCCCATGGCAAGAAGTCGCTGCAAAATATCTTCTGGGTCCAGCTGTGCTCCTGCTGAACTCAGGTGTCTCTCCAAGGTGTAAAATCAAAACTAGTGTATCATGGACCAAGCTGGTCCATCCACGGCAAGAGCAAAGAGGAAGGAGGGTTCCTGCCTCACCAGCTCCCAGCCCATTCAGATCCCTCTTGCTTTTGTTCTGCCCTTATGGTCAGCACCCTCATTTCCAAAGGTATCTGCAGACCTACAGACCTTCAGCCAGCTCTTTGAGGGAGAACAGCACTGATTTTAGGTTGTTGGATGTGTTGAGTGGTGACCCTTGGACTGACCTGTTCCATCACTAGGCACAGCTTTGTCACAAGACAGATCTTCAAACAACAGACAACCACCTGCAGTAGGGGCTGAAACAATATTTTTCTTCGCTAGAGACTTCTGAATGGTGTCTTTACAGCATAAAAATCTAAACCAACAATAAAACCTGTCCTTTGAATAGTTTGACTGATATTAGTGGAGTTAAATGGAAGATAATTTGATTCCAGGCTTTTTGAAGCTGCTAGCCCCAGAAGAGCCCCCAGAGCCTCTTAGGATTGCCTAAGAATATTATAAACTACGAGTTGAATTTAAAAGTAAATTCCTTTCCAATTTTGCCAGAACTGGCCAGTCAGGTCCTGGGCCAGCCAGGCCCCAGGGTGCTGTGGGAGGTGGACAGGACACAGCAGTACGGTGGAGAACATGTACAGCTTCACTCTGCTACAGGAAATAGCAGATAAAGCATGCTTTATGTTTTCCAAACATTTCTGCTAACAGCTCTATAAATGAATTTCTCTGTTTGTTCAGATGTATCAGTCTGGTGGCGAGTGTTTGGAACGTGCCTAAGCATCAAAAAAATGTATTTTGACATTAACTATGTTTCTGGCAGAAAAGCTGCAAAATACTTAACACATTGGAGACTTTGATATGTCAAGGCAGTGTGCTAATTGTGCTGTGCAATTCTGAGTCCTGAAAAATTACCTTCAGACTGCTTTAGTCAGACAGACACAAAAAGAGTTGGCTCTCTGGTGTCAGTGCAGAGGGCACAGAGAGCACAGTACATGCAACTATTTACTGATTGTTGTATTAAACCTCATTTAATCACCCTTGCAGGTGATGTCCCACTTGAACCAAAGCCATCAGCCAGCTGGGTGCTGTGTCTGTGCTATACCGAAATTTGTCAAGGGCCTGGAGTGTCTGGGCAAGAGGGGAATGGCTCCACGTTAACAGAGGTCAGGGTTAAATTAGAGATTGGGAAGATATTCTACCCTGCTAGGGTGGTGAGGCCCTGGCACAGGTTGCCCAGAGAAGCTGTGGCTGCCCCATCCCCTGGAAGTGTTCAAGCCCAGGCTGGGCAGGGCTTGGAGTAGCCTGGTCTAGTGGAAAGTGTCCCTGCCCATGGCAGGGGGTTGGAACTAAATAAGCTTTAAGGTCCCTTCCAACCCAAACCATTCTGTGATTCTGTTTGCTTGCTCCAAACTTGGAGAAATGCTGGTTTGAATTCAGAAGTACGAGCTTTCAAAACTCCCTCCAGAAAGTTTTTCTAAATGTTAACTCTAATAAAACTGGTTATTTCTCTTTGTCATATCAGGTGGCTAATGCCTCTATCATGTTCAAGTCCTCAGTCTAAATTCCTCACCACAGCATTCCCACTTAGCATTTAGACTAAAGACGCAGCAGTGATAGAGGGATTAGATATTTTATATTGCCTTGTTCCATATTCTAATATTTTTGAGTTTAGAAAGTGATTCCCTTTGCATACTTTTGAAATGCTGCCTTTCAGTTCCAGCGTAAATTGATCATTACTCGCACAAGAGATCGGGAAAATGGCATTTCCCACCTGACATGAGCATATATTGTAATCTTGAGCACAAAATGGAGAAGAAAAAAAATACACTTTTTTGCATTATTCTTTCAGTTTCAGCTATTGCTCTTGATACCCACTGCAAGCACGAGCAGTTATGGGAGGAAGCTCCTACCACCTATTTATCTGTTTGTCTTGCAATTGGTCCAGCATGGCTCACCAGTGATGCCACTTTGGAAGTGACCACTGATAATTTATGAGTTTGAACTCAAATATCCCTTGTTCAAAAGGAAGGTGATAACCTTAAAAGAGGTCCACAATCTAATAATTTCTACAGAAAGAGACTTATTACATGCAAGAGCATGAACAAGCCCTAAAGATGAGAATATAAAATTTTAGTGGTGTGCATATGGAGAGGGTCATATGCTGATGATCTGCAACATTTTCTACAGAGAGATTATGGTTTGATTATCAATTATAATATCCTTCCTTTCTGAATTCAAATTTTTGCACAATTATTACCAAGAAAAGAGAAAGACAGTATTCACAACACCTTCCAGACATTTGTCTTCATTTTTCTCCCTGCAGTCACTTGTCAAACTTCTCTCTCTGCTTCTCTAACATTCACTCCTATACTTTCCAATTCTTTAGGGTCACCATGGAGTAACTGACTACAATATGCTTGGCACAGTCTGGAGTAACAAGGGCACACCATTAGACTGTCATTTTCTTAGAAATTAAAAACAGCCTAAAATTAAGAAGTAGCAGCATTTGGAGAAGTTTTCAACATATGGCTACATGAGCAAATTTTAAACATATGGGCTATCAAATGCATTCAAGATGTGTTAAAGTCCATCCAGTGATCCAGTCAGATATTACATAAGATTTCATAAGATGAGGGACACAGGTGCCTTTTTCAGTCTCACAGCTAGTCCAAGGCACTTCATCTGCAGAAGAAAGCTTAGACTTCACCTCATTTAAAGGGTATTAATTTATTTATTGCCTGGAAATTTGGGATTTCACCTAAAATCACCTCTGGTGTTTCTCATATTTGGTTCTTGTACTAAATAATATCCTTTTGCTGTTATAGGAAAAAAAAAAAAAGAAGAACTATCAAAATATGTATTTAATTTAACTTCATACAGGACATGCAGGTGACCTGGTTCATCCATCCTCTCTTAAAAATGAAAGCAATACTAGGTATTGTTGATTATATTACCCCAGTGAGAGACAGAAATAAACCCAAATGCAGAAACTTAAATCATGACTTGCAATTTACTAAAACAAAACAGAACCAGAAAGAAATATTGTATCTTCTCTTTCTCTATCAATATCCAATGTAAAAATTGAAACAGGGACAATTCATAACTATAAAGAAATAACTGATGACAGTAGATCCTTTTCAATGCCAAAATTATTTTATATAAAGCTGGAACATTTTTCCTCTAAGAACGAAAGGGCTTCCTTTTGTCTTAAGTATTAGAGTGAATCAAGAAAATTATTTGTTTGAAAAGTTGAACTAGTGGGTGGCTTGTAAGAGCATAACTCTGACTCTTTCTTGTAACATAACTCCAAACAAATATGTGCATTTTAACTTATGCAACAGATACTCACCAAAAGAGCTGCAAGCAGCCAGGCTGGCAGTGTCAATTCACTGTCATTTGTAGGTTATTAATAACTAACTCAGAGAAACTGCTTAGCCTTAACATTTCAGTTATTGACTTCAAAAGAGAGGGATTTTTCCCTTTTAGTGTCACTCCATTCCTCTATCATTCATTTTGCCTTTGTCTTAGGACTTGCCATCTGCACCTGGCAGCAGGTGAATGCATCCTCTGCTGCAGTGGATATCATCCTTGCCCTTCAGCTCAGCTCAGCTCCATGTGCTCTCTCTGATCACTTCAAAAATGTCAGCTATGGTGTTTGTGTCAGCTCCAGTCAATCAAGGAAGGGAACAAAATTCTGAATTTCTCCAGAAGTTCACTGAGATGCACTACTGGAAACCTGATTCCACCCCCAGTAAAGATTCACAAACTGTTTCATAAATCTGACTGTGAGAAGAGAGGCTGTGGAGTCTCCTCACTGGAAATATTCCAGAACAGTCTGGGTTCAATCCTGTGCAAGGTGCCCCAGGAAGGTCCTGCTTGAGCAGGGAGGTTGGACCAGATAATCCACTGTGGTCCCTTCCAACCTGACCTACTCAGTGTTTCTGTGAGCACACCTCTCTGGGGTGGATAAAACTGTGTTCTCTTCCTGGACATCAGAAAGAATACTAGAGGGACATTAAGGGCAGTGACCAGGTACAGGGGCTTAAAACAAAAATAAGAGAAAGAGAGAAAAAAAGGAATTTTTAAAAGGAGACACCGCTGCATTGGAAAGACCCTAGTACTCCAAGGGTATAAATCCATTTGCAAGCATCTCCCTCTTCTACTACCTCCTGTATGTCCACACCAGCCTCAGAAATGAAAGAATCTTTCAGCAAAGAGCATGCAGTTTCTGCCAGGTTACCTTCCCCAGGGAGAACAGCTGGGGCTTGATATACTTCACTGAGCTTTTGCTTTACAGGGTTCATTAACACTTACAGAGAGTGCACAAAAGTTTGTGTTTCACCTCTGGCAACCTGCTCATGGGCATTGCTGGTCCCTGCCAGGCTGGGAAGAGGAAACAGCCAGGCTGGCAGCCGAGGCTCTGCAGCACTCCCACAAAATGAGATGAGCAGCACAGACACACGGGGATGCACACAGGGGCTTTCCAACACCACTCGTGGAGAACAAACTGAATTCAGAGACGGTTGTAAGATGAAGAGTAAAAGTGAAAGGTCAGTGGGACAGTGAGATAAACATTAGGCAACATTCAAAATAAATAAGGAGGGAGAAAGCATGAGAAGCAGCAGCATCTTTAGACAGAATGCCATGGTAGAAGTAATGTGTTAGCAGAAAACAGCATAAGGAAGTGTTGGTCAGAGCTCTGTGGTGTTCCCTTTAGCAGCAATATTATTCAGCCCATTCCTGAGGTCCAAAACCTTTGATTTATCTTCAATTTTAAGTCATCTCTTGGGAATCACATTGGCTGGGCACCATGCCTCTAGCACAGACAGCCAGCTCTGCTTGTTTTCTGTCTGTGGGCACAGCTGGAGCTCCTCGTTCATGGGGCCATCAGCATCATCCCCATGTGGCATGTTTCACATGTGCCAGGGCTGGTCCCCATAGCCACAGTCCAGTTCCGTGTCTTGCTCTGGGTCTTGTTCTGTATCATCAAAAGGCCCTGTTGGCCCAGCGCTGTCCTCAACTACAGAGGGACAGCTGAGTCATTTCCATGTTCACTGTGCTACACTTGTGAAAAGAGATGAGACCTGTTCTATCCCTTGCCCTTTATGCCGTGGAATGCATTGTGCTCTCAGATTGAAATCTGAGCCCTGGCTGAATTGAAACTTGTTATTTTTGTCTACTTATTTAGCCTGTCATTTTCTTATCCATTTACCATCTTTTATCCTACCCCACTGTGTGTGTGAGAGGGAGGCATGGCTGAAGGTCATTTACACAGGATCTGTCAGGCATATCTGAGCCCAGCCCCTCAATATGTCCCTGGCCAGCAGCTTTCAGGAATCTCTGCAACATCCCAATCACAGCCCTGAGCAAAGTCGGGCACAGGGGAACTCCCCCCTCCATCCCAGGCAGTCAGTCCCTGGCTTGTGTCAACATGCAATAGGAAGATTAATATTTGGAGGAGATATTTATAAGGGTAACATGACAACTATCATAGTCAGTGATACAGTTCTTTCCCAGCAAAATTCTCCGCTGAGGAGAGGCTGAGGAAGAAAAGCATAGGATGTGACCCTTAGCAGAGGAGACTCTTTACAAAGTCAGATTAATTGAAGTCCTTGGAAGCCCTTCAGTTCTGAGAAGTGGGCCATATTTTCCAAACACAGAAAACAAGAGCTATGTAGTGGAAGTATGAAATATAAAACTCAAAAGCAGGACTGTAATATACAGTAAATGCAAGTAGCTGTTGAATTCCTTGGAAAAGCAGAACTAGAAGGATGTTTTTCTCTGGGAGTACCTTTCCAGACTGCCTGATTGATCTGATAATTACAATTTAAACAGCTATAGCTTCTTCACATTACTACAACTCACACCAAGTGATTCAAATACCACATGGTTCACAGATAAATCTAAAATATTCAGCTGGACTAAGGCAATTTTGTTTGTGAAACCAGGCAAACAAATAAAATGCAGGAAAGCCATATAGTGCTGGAGGATAAGAAAGATGTACCTGGCCTCAGAGTTTCCATGTTAAAAAGTAATTGTTGACCAAATTAGAGATGGAACTTCTTTGGTTAAAGAATTTGAGAGAGCTGTCACTTCTGTGGGCACCAGTCATGGGAAGACACATTGGCTTGCACAACATCGGCTCCACGCCATCCCTGGTAGAGTCAAAACTGGGGTTTCTTACAATTAGTTAGATTGGTTAGATTAATGACTCCACTTTAGTGATGAAGAAAAAGCAAGGATGGCTACCCCAACCAATCCCAAAGCATTTGCCTGTCTGTGCTGGAACCAGATTCTGTTTTGGCATGGCACAACCAGATTTCACCTAGTACACACTGCTTACAGCCAGTCTTTCTCAGTTCTCACCTATATTCAAAGCAATTCATCTCTCATCACCCCTTTGCTACTACTTTTAGGACTATTAGCACCTTGAGGCAATGAATTTTTCCACGTGCCAACCAAGTCAGGGCCCAGATTGGCTGTTTTCCAGCCTTTAACATAACATAGAGGAATTTAATAAAAACCAATCGCCTTCAGTGAAACACCACCGCCCACAAACCCCCAGTGATTTCCTCTGCAGTGAGAGGCACTCAGAAAACAAACACAAACAAATACCTTTACAGCAGGACAAACCACGTTCTGTACTGTTTGAATGTGCTTCATATTATAAATCACCCATGAAGGTGATAAATGTGTGCACTTAAAACAAACTACATGCTCTGCTCAACGGGGCTGCTCAGCATAACAAAGCTGCCAGAGGGCAGCTGAGCTAAAATAAGTGTATTGCTCTTATTGGCATATTTTGTGGTCTAGATGAGTGAACAGCAGGAGGGTTTCCCAACCCACCATGTGGTTTCTGCTTTACCCTGCAAAGTCCTCCTGCCACGCTGACCTGAAGAAGCACAGGGGGCACAGGGCTGGGCAGGTGCCAGGCAGGTACATCCCAGCAGCGACGGCCGTAGGATGGGCGTTGTGTTTGGCACACAGGCTTGTTCCAGGCAGTTAGGGACACTTGTCATTCTGTCACACTACCTCCCTACCCTTCATCTCATTATTTGGAAGGTTACCTTTTACAGGAAGGATCATTATCTGATTCTGTCAGCTGCTGTTTGATTTCTGTGTTCTGTTCCAGCAAGATTTTTCCTATAACAATGACTTCGCTAATGGACATCCCCCCATGTTGCCCATTTATAACACCTTTCCTATTGTACCTCCTAGATGAGGTCTGACACTCACAACAAACATTACTGAATTAAACCTCAGCTGTAAAGTAAGCAAGCCTTATTATACCAAATTTTACAGTTGGGTAAACTTACATACTGGAGACATTTAAATGACTTTCCAAAGCATTGCAGAAAGACCAGTGAAGGCAGAGAGCCTAGGAAAGTCCAACTCTCAGTCACTCACTGCAGATCTCACTTTGAGAAAACAAAGTTATTAAGCATGTGTTTAATGTTAAGCTTACGAACAAGGGGGCATTAAGCCATTAGAAAGCTCACTTCCTTCAACGTGCCAAAAACCTGCTGCCAGCCCTCAACAACGGGATATTAATCGTGCCTTCCACTGTCCCCACGGTCAGAAGGCAGCAGTGATTTTTATCCCTTCATAAAAGAAGGATGAGACATTCATGGCTTGTGACACAGAGTGGAGAAAAGCACACTGGATCAGGGGACACTTGGGGCTCGTTTGACCCCAAAACTTATAGGAAGGCTACAGTAAAGCAAGAAAAGTGATAAAAAGTGATGCTGTTGTCAGAAGATGCATGCGGTATTTTGCAGAATTCACATGACTCTTATAGGGATGCCCGTCATCCCAGGATTTGCTTTCCTTTAGAAGCATCAATCTCCAAGGATGAGCTAACTTAAACTGGTGTAGACACCAAAGGAGTCAACCACGCAGAGGTGACATCCATGGTGGCCTTGGACATGCCACCAGCCAGGGGGCTGCCAGAGTCCCTGGTGGAGCCCAGCCCAAACCTGCAGCAGAGAACAGAGACTCACTTCAAGTGGAGTGTGGAGACCCCCTTTTCCATACTCCTTCTGCTGCCAGACTATTAAAGCCCCAATTTTTTCGTTACTATCCTCTCTTGATTCCCTATCTGCAAATAGATGCATTTTCCCTTCTCAGTGCCCAATTCATCCTCTTAGTTTCATTCCACAACTGCGCCATCATCTTTTTCACATCACAGGTCACGGAAGCTGCAATTACGTTACAAACATTGGATTGCAATCCTCGTCAGAATGATCAGAAGGAGCTGGTGGTGAGAGAAGAGGGTTTTTTTCAGTAATAACCAAGGCAAATTAGTAACTCTGGAGAGAATTGCACTAAATGCAAGTGCTGCAGTGGAGGGAGGAGATGGCTTCTGGTGTAATATGTGATTTTCAGCATTTTGTGGGCAGAGCCCAGTTAGAAAACCAGCTGAGGAAAACAGTCTGCAGTGGAAAACCATAAACTGAAATTATTTCAAACCCAAAAAACTGAGTCACTGCTGTATTTGGAAGCTCCTTGAGATGGGAAATTGCTTTCAGCTTAATCTGGAATTTGCCATCAGACAACACACATGGAGCCATGATCTCACACCTCATTTTAGCAATATCTAATAACAAGAAGTTGGGAAAACAAGAACTGATTAAATACTAAGAGAAGGGAAGCCAATGAACGGCTGGAAGGAAGAATACCAGGCCTGATTAGAAGGGAATTCGGACTTGGTAGCAAATTCATCCTTCAAGACATCCCCTCCACACCAGACCCCAACACAACCTCTTGTCTGTAAAGCCCTCTACAAGAGGTTGTGGCCCAGAAGCAGCATTCCTCCCCCTCCAGCTCCAGCTTGTTCCTCCCCTGCCTGCTCTAGCTTACTTTTTCTGTCCTAATTGAGGTTTTTATCCTTCCAGACGAAAAAGAAAAGGGCAAGACAAATCCTGGCTGCCTTCCAGGAAGCTCTAGTAATTTTAACTTCATCCTGAGATTTAGACCCTAAAATGAATTATAAATGGACTGATTTTGCACTGCTTAATGGAGGTTTGTACAAGGCAGAGTGGGGATTCCAGGTCTCCTGCCAGATGGGACAATAGCCGGAGAGATGCCATGCATTTCATAACTTGGGGATAACTCATTGGGGATTCCTTATCAGTAAATTCAAGGTGCTCACAAGCCAGAGTCCTCTCACACCAGCATAAGCCCAAAATCCGTTCACTAACCCATATGGAGGGAGGGAGGGAAAGGAGAAGGAGAAACCAGATCGTGGTGTTAATTTTGGGACTGTGCAGAGAGAGGCTGTGGTGAATCTCACTTTTTTAAACTAAATTCAAATATATATGGGCAAAGGATGCTGATGCAAACATCACTTGAGGCTTCAGCTCTCCCTTCTCTTTCCATGACACTCACTGAGCTGGGTCTAACTAACACCCCCAGAATTTTGTCACCCAACAGGACCATTTGTGATGAGCAAGGGCAATAGCAATGCTTTAAATAGAGCTGCATCTTTTGTCTGAATCACTCACCATTCCCATAAAATTCTGTCATATCTGCAACACCAGCACTTCAGAAATAATCAAGCCTAAGTTATTGAGCCAAGGACAGCTGCCTATCAGGAGGGACTGCCTCCTTTTCTCCCCATTTCAGCAGCTGCTAAGGAAGAACAAGCACCAGCATGCTCTTTGCTCACCAAAACACCCAGGGAAAACTCTCCTTCCTCACTCCACATGACATTGTATCCCACACCAAAGTTGTGATATTAAAACTTCTTCAATGCATACCACACAGAGGTAGAGGAATGAGCTGTATTTTACCACGTGAACTTTACAACCAGAAAAATCCAGCACGTGTCTGTACCTCTGCAATTTCATGCGCTCCCTGGTCTCCACAGCATATGGTCTGATGGTGCTATTCCATTTGCTGTCCCTGGGAGAGCAGTTTGAAACGGAGAGAAATAGCATGGTACATTTGAGTTTATGGGGTATTAAAAGGGCTGTAGTGAATGGTAGCCAAGGCACCAAAGTGAATTATTTACAGTGCAATTGCACTTTCTCCTAAGCTACCCTTCAGACGGGTCAGGGCTTGGACACTCACATTAAGGTCTTGTTAAATCCAAATAAGATAACGATGTATCCAACAATGCAGATATGCCAGTTTTACATTAAATCGTGTTCCAGCAAAATTCTTTCAAAGTAGCACTCTGAGAATGGCATTATCCAGTTCTCAGGTTAGAGGCACATACAGATTTTAGATAAACTTCGCTTCATCTAATTTTTATTGCCTTTTTTGGGCAGTATCTCCCATCATAATCTCTATATTTTCAAAAAGATGGGGCAAAACCAGAGTCCCTTTCTTTCCACAGTAATACTGAATAGAAGCATTTGCCAGGGGGTCTTGTTGAGCTCAGGTACCAACTAGGTCCATGCAAACCTAATTTGCACAGAAAAATGGCACCAGTTCTGCACTGCAGAGCGCTGCAGTGATTTGCTGCATCACTTTTATGCTGTTGTGACGTAGTCCTTGTGGTCTGCAGGAAAAGACATTACCCTTCCCAGCATGGCAGGGAAGTTTTTCAGCTACAGGAATTCTCCCTAAAGCAATGCAAAACCTAGACACTGCACAGCATCATGTGGAACCCTCCTTTTCTGTGGGTAGAGTTTGCATTGGCAGAATGAAAGAAAAACCCAAACCTAACAACCTAATAAATTAATCAGGGCTCTCTGTGACAAAGGTACTACAGAAAGGGGATCAGAACAAGCCCCTAAGCACAGTCAGGATATAATTCTCCAGGAAACACTGATGTCAAAGACTGACGTCTTAATCCACATTTTCTATCCAATTGTGGCTGGTAACAGTTTGTCTTGCAGCCTGCAGGCAGGTCTGTCAGATCCTTTCTTTGGCATGCAGTTTCATGATGAGAAGAGGCGAGATTACATGGTTAGGTTTTGGAGCAGGGCTGGAAACCATTGAATGGTTTGGGTTGGAAGGGACCTTAAATCTTATCCAGTTCCAACCCCCTGTCATGAGCAGAGACACCTTCCACTAGACCAGATTCCCGAAAGACCTGTCCAACCTGGCCTTGAACACTTCCAGGGGTGGGGCAGCCACAGCTTCTCTGGGCAACCTGTGCCAGGGCCTCACCACCCTCACAGGGAACAATTTCCTCCTAATATCTAATCTAAACCTACTCTCTGTCAGTTTGCAGTCATTCCCCCTTGTCCTGTCACTCTGGCCCTTTTAAAAAGTCCCTCTCCAGAATCCCTGGCACTCAGCACAAACCCCCACCCTGGCTGTGGATTCCCAGCTCAGAGTCCGGGAGCAGGATGTTGGTCCCTGGGCTCTGGCACCATGGGCAGGTGGGAACACCTGCTCTCAGTGCTGTGCACTCCTCTCTGCTGTGGCCAAAAGCAAGCAGAGCAGAAATACTGTCTCAGCAGCAAACTAATGGGTACATATTTTTATGAGACTCAATAGCACTTTAATTGATTTTATTGCAATTTATGGCATTTGCATAATGATGTGAGTCAATATGAAGAGAGTGAAGCAGGAGGTTATAAAAAGCATTTCAGAGTCTCATTCTCAGGGAGCTGAGTCCAATCCCAGCATTTTAACATTTCAGTTTTCTTATTTTTGGTAACGCAGCTGTTTTACATAACCTTCTGAAGGAAGTAGCAGCATTCTGACAACATGCTGACTAGCAATAGCATCTGACAGTGCTACCTAGGAAACACCTGATATCGTCAAGTGATTGAATTAAATTTCTAATTACAAAATTTTTTTAAACACAGAATTCAAATTCATGTGGTTAAATCCCTCTATCAAGGATTTCTCAACCAAGCCAACAATCTTGCCTAGCTAATAGTCACAGAAGAGGTACCACTTGTTTAGGCCAGCTCATTGAATTGCTCCTTTTTCCTTTTTCTTCCATGTTGAGGTGGTGTCACTGTCTTTTTCCAGCCAAGCCATGTGCCTTCACTGCAACTCAAGGTGTCCAAAGCACAAGATGCAAAGATGATACACAGGACAGTATTGTGACTTAAATGCAATCAAAGGTCTTGTTACCCGTAATTCTGTAGATTAAAGACTTAGTAAATTGAGTCAGCACAATGGGGATCCATTCAAATGGAAGACTTGTAGATAAGTAAATATAAGATTATACTCATTATTAGAGGGTTTTGTCCAGCACTGATGCACAGCAGTTGTGATCTGTAAGTGCAATAAAAGCAGTGCTCAGTAAACAAAGCTTGGCCAGCTTCAAACAAAAGGCTTGTACAAATGGGTATGTGCCCATACACACCTCATCTAGAGTGACATGCTGTCTTGGCAAAAACCAAACAACGCCCCAGGGATCAGTTTCCCTCACACATTGCAATCCACTGGCTTCATTCCACTCACCACCAACAGGGCTAAACCTGTGTTCTTGTTCTGGACTCGAACAGTGTAAACTGCTGGAATGAGAATTCCAATTATAAAAAATTACCAAAAAAAAGTTGTAATTAATGCTCATTAACAAACTTTTGAAAATAATTGGAATACCACTTGGCAGAAAACATTACATTGTTGATGTTATTGTTGTTGATATTATTGTTAAATAGTCTAATTACTAGAGCCTCCTCCTTCTCTGGGGATGGGGCTCTGAGAAATCTGGTTTGCTGGAAGGTGTCCCTGCCCATGGCAGGGGGGTTGGAGCTGCATGATCTTGAAAGCTCTTTCCAATCCAACCCAAACCATCCTAGGATAGCAGGAATAACACACAACAAAACGAATCAGTGACCTATGGTTTGCTCTAATGGCAAAATAACCCATTCCCACTTTGCTTGGCTCTACAATGGCACCAGCTGTGCAGCAAGAAGCTGAACAAAATACCACAAAGCAGGTCTCATGATGTTCATGGGTGAGAAGAGGGGGCAGTGGGAGATCACAGCCCTCCCTGGGAGCAGGAATGGGGAAGAGGAGAGGCCAGCAGTGACCCACAGATCCAGCACCCCCCCAGAGAACCCCCAGGCAAAGCAGAAACAGGACTCGACGTGTGGTGTGGGGGTCACACCTCAGCCACCCCTGCAAGCTCTCGGGGACAGGGCAGAGCCCACACTGGGCAGTGCTTGTGCTGGGCCAGCTCAGCCACTTCTGCTCTTGCAGCTTCATTTGATCAAACTCTCTCCCAAAAATAGTTGCCATCTTAATTAATTACAGAAATTGAGTAAAGCCCAGAACTAACACCAGTCAATACTTGGACAGCCTTTCAACTGACAGTCCAAAACCACTTTTAATTAAATAATCCTCACAGCAGTCGTGTGATCTAAATGGGTTTCATTACACTCCTTTTACAGACGAAAAGTGCAGGGACAATAAAAGAAAGTCACAAACCCCGTAAGCCTGACTTCAGGTCATTTGGCAGGAAGGTAGCTGGGGTAGAAAGCAGAAACCCTGACCAAGAGGGAGGGAAAACCCAGCCCACAGCTCTGAGATCGAGCATTTCTCCTTCCTGCTCCTCAAAGGGGATGAGAGGCTGAAGTCATTACATGTTACAATTGGGTGTTCATGGACTCTGCAAGATAAAATTACATCTACAGATGGTCTAGACAAAAAAACACTCAGCTAATTTTAGCTTAGACAGAATCTCATGTGTGTATCTAGGGGAATAAAATTAGATGCACTTTACATACGTTCTAAATTATCAAGAAGAGTTTTTTCCATAAATAAATACCAGCCCAAACCTAATCTTATGCTCAATACAAGTCAGTACTTAGGAGTTTTTCATTCCATATCACAAGTAACAAAAATCCGTATCTCTTTTTGTACATCTACAGACACATTTAGAGCCGAGTACCTTTTGTCTGTCTTGTAAAATCCCATTATCAGACAGTAATGTGTCCCTAGTACCCTTTAAGGATTATTTTTCTGCTTTTCCAATTCTGTTAAATAATTAGTGGTAATTGCCCTAAGCAAATGGTTACCCAGCAATCCAATAGTGTCAGTAAGCAGTTTGTGCTTTCGAGATGTCCTTGTCTTCACAAGTTTGTGTCAGTGGTGCCCAGAAGAGGACACCCAAAATGAACATAAGGGCAGGTGGGACAGGGCTTGAGGAAACCTGGGCTAGTGAAAGGTGTCCTTGCCCATGGGAGGGGGTTGGAATGAGATGCTCTTTAAAGTCCCTTCCAACCCAAACCATTCTATGATTCTGTGATTCTATAAAACTGTGATTTTCAAGCCTGCACCTCAGAGTAACAACAGAAAAGTAATGAATGTTAAAAGCTATCAAGTTGTTATGCCATTGCATACAGTGTAAGAAATGCAGGCTTACCTGTTACACCTCTCATCTGGGATTATTATTTTTATTATGGACAATGTTGTCCAGGTTCAGTCTCAGCAGTCAGCAAGTGTGAATGGCAAGTACAGCCTGTTTCACTCCAGACTAAAGGCAATTTGCAGCTTTTACACAGTGGTGTGCAGAATAATGATCCTGTTTATGCTTTTCAGTATCTTTCATATGAAGTTCTTTGTAAACAGTAACTCTTAAAATGTGTGGGACATTTTACCTTCCAAGGAGGCAAAAGCTGGTTCAACTCCAGCAGACAAGGCTGCAAAAAGGAATGGTGTCTCTGCCATGTCTCAGAAGTTGTGATGCCAAACAGTGACTCAGGCTCCCAGGGTGATTTTTTAAAGAATTAATATTATATTACTTAATTCCTCCATAGTATCACTTAGTTCATGACCACTTTTTCCAGGGTTACAACCTCTCCATTCCATACAACACCGTTTAACAGTTTACTAAAACATATTACCTCTATCAGTACTTACATAGCCTGGAATGTTCAGCACTGCCATGTGCTACTTTAATTTATGTTTTGACCCTCCAGCTCTTCAAAGATGAAAATCAAAAGCTTCTAAATCACCTGCATAAATTACTGTCTTTATAATAAAAATGTGACTAATATAATTCTAGTCAATTCAGAATATTCTGAAGTATTGCTCATGGCACTGCTTTCTGGATAAAAATAAATGTTCAAACAATTTCATACTTGAACACAGGGATATCTCTGCGATGCATCATCCTGGTTCCACATAATTATGAAGCAAAACTAAATTGTATTTTAAAAGACCTTTTTCTTATTTCTCACGTATGTAAAAGTCTCATCACTCATGCATGCACGGTCTCTGTAATTGCACAAGTGGCATTGTAGTATTGTTGTTTTGACAGCAGATTCTAAGCATTTCTTCATTCTCAGAGAAATTACTTTTTTCTTTTTTTTATCTTTTAATTCTTTTTTTTTTAGGACAAACTTAGTAACACATTATGCATTGCTTCTAGCAACATTCAAAACACTCAGAAACAACTAAAAGGCAGAGCTCTTTCAGCACTGCTGTTGCATTCTCCAAAGTGGAGATGCTGAGGTGGGAATGACCTGGATTAAGGACAATCAGCTCTGCAGCCCAGCAGACCTCAACCAGCTCAGACCCCACCTCAAGAGCAAAGCAACTGCAATGCTGAACAAACAAACAAACAAAACCAAAACAAAACAAAACAAAAAAAAACACCCCTAGAAATAAGCAGGTGGCAAGGCCCTGCACAGCTGCCCTTGCACCCACCCAAGCACCCTCACAACTCCAGAGCCAGCATGGAGGGGTATCAGGATTTGGCCATGGTGCCACTTGGATACAGGTGATCCATATCTATCCAAGCCACCCATCTGGATTGGTATTGCCAACATGCAGCCCATCAGGCACAGAAAGTGGGCATCATTCATAGTGACAAGTATTTTACAGCTGTATGTCCAATCTCTCTTTTGGATTTCAGTAATATCTTATCAAAATAAATAAGTCATTTATATGCAGGATCATACAAATACTCTCCACTCTGTCTTTGTCTTCCTGAGAAGCTGGCAGGATATATTTGCCTCTCAGTTACCTGGATAAACAGATTGCTAATATAACCAATGGATGTGATAATATTCCTAAAGCATTGTTTAACAAAAGGGCAAAATTATTTGACCCAAACAATTCCCAATATGCTTTATGTGTTACTGCTGATAGAACTCTCTCCTGTCTCTCACTTTAGCATAAACGAAAAAACAACTGCAACAAAAGCCCTTCAAAATACATTAAAAAATAAAAAAATTGTGTATCTCCAGAAATTACTTTCTCACTGGCATGAGCAATTTTGACCTCGGCATATGTCTGAGAAACTCTGCTTCTCATTTTAGAAATTGTTCATATCTAGGAACGTTTGTTTTAGCTGAAGTTTGATGTGCCAGATCAGTCCCCAGCTCATGAAAAACTAAGAGGGAGATCTGAAGTATTTAGGTGCCTAAAAATGAAAACAGGCACCTCATGGGATTTGAATGCGAACTAGGCTATTTTTGTCAACCTCTGTAAGAATTCGCTTGGGCTTTGCAACAACCAACGGCACAAGCAACATCTCTGTCACATTCCAGCCCCCACCCACGGCTGTGTGCTCGTGTCCAGCACAGTCTGTGTGTCCAGCTGGTCCTCTGACCACGTGGACTGGGGACAAAGTGGAAAGCTGAGCATGGCCCATGTCCAGCAGAGTCATCCAGCTTTACCATCTCTACGGCAGATGAACGGAAAGGCCACTACCATTGTGAAGCAGAAACCATTGTGGATGCATGTTGCACAAACAGGTCATCACCTTCAGCAGGTACTTCCCTCACAGAATCCCAGAATGGCTCTGGTTAGAAAGGACCTTAGAGACCCCATTCCAACCCTCCTGCCACGGGCAGGGACACCTTCCAGTAGACCAGGTGGCTCAGAAGACCAGTTTGCTCACTGATGGGTTCTGTGGTCTGGTGACACATTAATCTCTTGACTAGGACTCCTTTCACTTCATCCACAGACACGCAAACAGCTTTTAACCAACCAAGATGGACCAGGACATTGACTTTCCTTTCCATCATACTTCACCTGCTGCTTCACGCTCCTGCCAGCCTGCACAGGCTCCCTCCCGTGCACTGGATCATATAGAAGGTGAGCACAGTGGGGCACAAGACCTAAAAATCCCAGTTTTGGGCAGGAACTATGTACTTGTGGGGCAACCATAACAATAATCACTACTTACTCATGGACCTATTATTGGCTTGGGTTGGAGTTTGTATAGCAACAAGGCTTAAACCCTCCAATGCCTTTCCACTCCAGCACATCAGTGGGGCATTGTAAACCAGAATCAGCTAAAAAGAAGTAAATTCACATTTTTAAATCTCATTTATTTCACACCAGGTTTGTTCCCTGCCCTCTGTGCCCAAAACCAAGCTTACAGTATCTGGTTTGCTCTTAGGACACATCTGTGTCTGCAACCCAAACCCCTTTCCCTTTTCTAATTGTTGACAGGTCTGTGCGCAAGTCCAGGGTCTGTGCATAAGTCCAGGGTCGGTGCCAAATGGCTCCAAGTTTGCATTGCAATCAGCTGGCCGAGAGATCTTTATTTCTGTTTTATCTTCCTCGCAATGTGTGCCACAGTCTGGAGACAGAAGACGGGCAGAAGGAGCCCTGCATCCCAATCAGGGTCTGGCATGCAGTGCCTGTGTGCAGAGAATCCTGAGCATGGAAATGAGGAAATGCTAAGTGTGATTAACCTTGCCTTTCCCTACCCCACAGTCTCCACAGAGGCAGATTTGTACATTCTTAATTTTCATTGATAAAATCAATATGCATGCACTTGCACATGTACCACTGCAAATTAGCTTTCAAGAAAAAAAAAAGGAGAAAGAAAAATCTGCTACTCTCTTCCCCACAAATGGACTCTGGGAAGATACTTTCACTGGCTGGTGCTCCTCTGAACTTATGAGACCTCCCAAGATCTTTGGCTTAAATGTTCAAGTGCAATATGAACAGTTCAATTCCGGATTTCTGTTTAGCAAATGCTCTAAAGTTTTAAAAGCTTAAAGCAAGACATCTCAGAAATACATGAAAGGGCAGCATTTCAGTGAAAATACAGTTTCTCTCAGCTTTTCTTCTTTCTTTTCTTTTTTTTTTTTCATCATTGCGGTAAGCATTCTGCAGGAAAGGTTTTTGTCCTTGGCTTAATGATATTTAATAAACCATAATGTCACTAATTTGCCTAGGCTTTTAATGAGGCTGGTCTGAAAAGCTCTATTCCTTTATTCCTGCATTTTCTTAATGAAATGAACTCTGTTCTCATCCCTTTGTCTTTGCTGGGGTCTTTCATCTGCTGTTTTGCTATTCTTGAGCTTTTCAGCCTATTTGATAAGCTGCAGTATAGACATTGCCAGATGAAAAATATGCTGCATTATCGCCTCCAATTAAGCAGCTGGGCTAAGTGACCCCACCAGGGAACAGGAGTGTCTTTGGATCATTCAAACTGGTTGTTGCTCCCTTGAGCCTTGCTCCCTTGTCCCTCCCTGTTGAGCCTTAAATTTTCATTTCTTGGGCTGTCCCAGTCAGTTATAGGGGCTTCCTATTAGACAGAAACACTGCCATTGGTTATCCCAGCCAGGATAACCTGTGTCACAGCTGCTTCTCTAGGGAATCCACACGACCTCCCAGACACTCAGAGGACCCTGCTCTGGACAGACAACATGTTGTGATGTTTTCCCTGTGCAGGAAAAGGGCAGCCAAAGTGCAGCATCAAAGACAACAGTAACACACCATGATCGAGTGTCTAAATCCTCTGCTGACTCTAAATAATTCATCCAGCTGGGTAACCAGAGGTGAGGTGGTGTGGGACAGTGCAGGGCCCTGAGGCAGACTCCTGCCTTTGGTGGGGAGGAAAGAACCTTTTAGAGCAACCAGAGGATCAGGAGCCTTCACCTGCAGCAAGACGCAGTGTCTGTCTTAGCCAATATCTGGATTTCTTTAAGCTAAGGACTCCCAGGGCTGTGCTGGACACACTCCCACCTGGGGGAGATCCCAAATGCACCCTGAGCTTTGCTCTCCTCTCCTCAGGGATGGCAGCACTGCCATCTGATCCCACGTCTGATCCCTCACCCACAGCCTGCAGCTCCCCTTCTATAATATTAACAGGGAATTTAAATATTCCAGAACTCTTTTTTTTTTTTCTTTGCAAAATTTATAAAATGCCAGTTGAAGTACCATTCCTGTTGAAAAGCTGCCTCTCTCTATCGAGGCTTCTTGGAATAAACACAACAATATAACAAACACTGGCCATTAATAATTGAGAAAAACACCTTCCCTGTGTGTTATTTTTCATCAGGATGATGTGTTATTAGTTTATAGATATATATTTTTTAGCTGAAGGCTTTTTTTGGCAGCAATTTGGCCTTCACAATAATGGACTTTACTGTATGTAAAGCCTCAGAAAAA
The DNA here is from genome assembly GCA_013398175.1 of Climacteris rufus. Lineage (NCBI taxonomy): Eukaryota > Metazoa > Chordata > Aves > Passeriformes > Climacteridae > Climacteris > Climacteris rufus. The sequence continues at coordinate 569,756 of VZRZ01003796.1, read as the reverse complement.
TTGTGGTTTTGAGAAAGGTTCGATAGTGAATGAATCTGATTTGGAGAGGAATTTGTTCTACAGTGAAATAGAAAAATAGTGCCATCTTTTGGTCTGAGCAGCTCTGCCAGCACCATGGCTGAGGGTCAAGGGCCCAAAACCACTGGCCACATCCACAGCTGGATTTAGGTCTGGATACTGCAGTCTCAGAAAGTCTTATTTTTTCTTAAAACAACAAGAAATTCTGTATTCAGTACCTGTGCAAAGGAAAGAATTTTTATTCTAGAGATCAGGGCTCTGCTCTCTGTTCTCCCTGCTGTGCCCAGCTGCATCCATACTTACACATCACACTTACAGTTTTGCCCTGGTCTCACTTGACTGAGATTCCAGCTGTAAACCAAAGAGGCAGATACCATCAGTACCTGAGCAGCATGGAAACACCAACAGCCATTTAACAGGCATTTTCACCAAAACCCACTTATTTTAAATACAGTGCAAAGTTTTTTCCTCTCCCTCTCTCTATACCTCGTATATATCTCCATTAATCATGACAGGTGCTCTGTCATCTCTTTGATGACAGCATCCACCGAGGATTTAGCCAGCAGAAGGGTATTTTGCCCATTTAGCTGCTCAGACCCTGAGTGGGTCCTGGCAGAGCCACTCCTGCCCATTGCTTCCTTCACGCCAAGACACCAGCTTTGGGGGACTTAAAACTGCTGATTTCCAGTCCAGATTTCACAAATTGCAGGGATTAATTCTAGCACAGGGCTCTGAAAATCAGGGGAGAGAATTTGAGCCTCAGCTTTACATTCAATTGTCGACTGATTAAGGACAGTAGTAGCTCAATAATCAACTACATAAAAAGGTTACACTCTCTCACACAACACACCACATCAGGATATTTTGCATTCATCTCATAAGGATTAATGTAGCTTTTAATCAGTGTTTTTGTCTACATATCACCTTTTCCTTTCTGATCTCACAAATGAGAATCCTCAAACATTTTTCTTTTTATCCTACAAAATACTGTTCTTACTGAAACAACTTGGTAAATGTTTTATTGTACTGAGAAAAGGACCCACCTTGCAGATCTTTCTATGGAAAAAATGAACATTACTTCATAGCACTGCATCTCACAATGTTATTTTTATTTCCTAGGGTCATAGAGAAAACAATATTCTAGTTTTGTTCCAAATATCCAAAGTTACTTGACACAGAAAAAATCATCCATGAGCCAGCACCCAGACATGTCCTGCAATTAAGATCTCGAGTTATTGACTTTCCACCGACATCAGGAAGTCTATTAAATGCTGCTGAGGGCAATATGTATTTGACATTGTACAGGTGCACAACACACTGGCAAAGCATCCAAATGAATGACAAAACCCCACAGAGCTGCACAAATCCCCTCTGGCTACGAGAGTGGGACAAGGCTACATCTTGATTAGTCAGCAAGGGCTGCTGACAGCGGGGCAGGGGAGGCATCACCACAGAAAGTCTTTGTTCACAGGCAGATGACATCTATTAAAAGGCTGCAAGAACTCAAACAAATAAATATGCATTGAATTATATAGATATACATATAGATAGAGCTTGAAGACAAAACAACTGAAGGACACAAGTCAACATGTATTCAATAGAGTCTTTCCAGCTGCTGAGCTCGGTAGAGATGTTCACATTCCACAGGGAAAAAAGACATGTTCCATCACAATTTCACTACCCAAACTTCACTTTTTATGCAGGCTGCTATTATGTTGTTTCTTTAGGTATCAGGGTTAGTTTGGCTTTTTGGTGGAGTATTTTCTTTTTCCTTTTACACAGATAAGCTCATACAGGGAGTTTCCTCTGACCTTGGAGACATTACGAGTAGCTTAGCAATCATCTTGGATTTTATTCAGGCTTTAAAAGTGAGCAGGAGTGTTTGCACAGACATCACTGGGATTCAGAGCCAGCTTCCAAAATGTTTTTTTCCTATAAAGACTCTAATGACATTGTGCTGCTTTTACTACTGATACACTAAAACTTCTCACAAGTGACACCAGACTTTTCTGTCTGTAATGACTGTCATCTGCCAGCTCTACTCAACGCCTGATTATCTTGCTTAACTTTAACTTCCCAGCAATTAGCGAAAGCAATATTAAAATTCTTCCCTAGGCATTTACTTCCCAAAGACAACAATTTGATGCTTTAAAACCACCAGTAGCTTATAAAAGAACAGCAATCAGAATAACTAAAATGAAAAAGGAAAGAGAGGTCCCCTAGGCTGCATCAGTATTTTAACCATTTCAGGTATGGCATTTTTATTTCTTCTTTGGCGAGAACATGTCCAAGATTTACATTTGTTTAAATATCTTTTAAAAGAAGCAGCATTTAAGAACCAGCTACACTGGATTAAATGCATGATCTGGAATAAAATCATAAAGAACTCCCCTGTAAGCTCTACCTCAGCTTTGTGCTATGGGATCTTTGTGGTCAACTCACTACACATCTGAAATTCATGAACATGAGCAAAAGAGGTGTTTGTTCTGGGGGATGAAAAAAAAAACCCAGATAGAGATTAAATACTACTCTGTTGTGTGGCAAATATTATCAGCCAAAGTGGAAAAGGAGGTTTCTGTGATTCTGGCCATAAGGCAACAAAATTCCCCGCTACCCCCGCTGCAATGTACAAGGACTGCATCCTCTATCCAGAGATTATTTCTCTAGGAGTTTAAGAACCTCCATTCCCACTGAAGTGGAAGCTGTCCCTGCCTATGGCAGGAGGTTGGAATTAGACAACCTTTAAGGTCCCTTCCAACTCAAACCATTCTACGATTCTATCCTTCCTCCTGCCATGGAGGAAGGACCACAGATGGGCAAAGTGACCAGGTTTGGCACTTCAGTGGAAATTGGTCCCAGCTCCCACGTCCATTCTCCAGCAGCTAACTAGTTCAAGAATTCATTGTTTCCTTTTTGTTTGTCAGAGGCCACACATGGCCCCATTCTCCCAGAGCATTTAATATTCACACTTACAGCCCTGACACTGTGATGGAGCTCAGCAATTCAGGCCCTGGTGTTCTTCGATCCTTTGCAATACACAGAGCAGCAATGTTGGGCTTAATGCTATTTCCAAGTGCTTGAGCTGCCTGTCACTGAGTTATTGATCTGAAGAATTCAAGCTGGCCACACATCATTTGCCCAGTGAGAAGCCTGGCTGGCTATTGACACTCCCCACACGCAGCCCCGGCTGCCAGCGGTGACGGAGCGGGAACCCCTGCCCGGCACACGGCTGCTCACAGGGCAGAGCCAACCCAAAACCAAAAATCAGTGGCAGCACCTCAGGCAGACTTGGGTTAACATGCACCGTGGGGTGTCCCCTACTCACTTTGCTTGTTTGACAGGACTAGATGAAACATTTAGTGACGCCTGCAAGTCATTTGTGCTTGGATTACTCATGTAAACACCTGGTGCCAAACCCCAGCACAAAACCACAGCACTGTACTTCTTGATCTGCCAGCTCAGCCATCTGTGAAATAATAATTTAGATTTTAAAAAATTAACCCAGCACATTTCTAGTCCTCCCTGCCTTTGCTGCAGTGGTCAGCAGTGGGTTCTGTAGCAGCACCACTGCCCATCATGGATCACCATGGTGCCAGACAGCATTCCTGCCCATGGAATAATGAATCCTGCAAATAAAACACACCCCGCAGCTCCAGGTCTTAGTGCACGCTTAGTGCCCCATGAGGGTCCAGCTCACACCTTCTAGGGTGACATTCACACGTTTAAACAACCCAAGGCACCCAAGAGCAGGTGCCAGTGCTGCCTCCCTGTTCCCAGGGCTCCTGCCAGCACAGGACAGCTCCCTCTGGCCACAGATGACATTCCCACATGGCAGGAAAGGGCACAGGTAACAGGAGGATCAGTTATTGAATTTCGTGGTGGGTATTTTCCCCAGGCTTCAGGAGAAGAGCCAGAGCTACACTGAATCTTTTTAACTGGCTAATTTCCAACTGACCAGGTTTCTGCACCTCTAAAACCCCCCACCAAAGGCCAGGTTTTTAAATTGTCTAATTTCCTGACAATTATGTTATTTTTAATATCTGCCTCAGTCACAAAGGTCTCTACAGCTTAGCAAAGGTTTTACAGCAAAGTCAGGAGATGAAGCACACTCCTCCTCATCCCTCTGTGAGGAGACCCACAATGGAACAGCCTCCTCAGAGACAGGGCAGCAGGAATCCAACAGCTTCCTTAGCTTCTGCTGCTGCTTTCATTTTTAAAACATTCTTTTGCTGATGATACCTGAGGTACTCTAACACCAGCACATTTCTCCCATCCATTAGTGACAGCATTGTTTAATTAAACCAGGGCAGAGGTGCATGTCCCCAGTGATGGACACCACCAGGGGAGCCCAGGTAAAGTCACAGGTTCACCCCACACACCATTTCTGCATATTCTTGGTTATTTGTTCTTCTCTATGTGAAATGTATTGTTGAAAAAAACATACGGCCTTGTTTAGAAGCAAACCTCCAATTACATTTAATTACTACTGCTGTAAAATGGAGGGTGACTTCTATTAAATTTAATTACTTCCTTCTGCAGACAGTGAAGGCAAATGGCCAAGGTGTGTCCCAGGCTACTTGGTGGGAGGCACAGTCAGGGCAGCGGCACGATGACATGGGTTGAGGGAAAGGACACCATGTGAGGTGACAACCTGTGCAGGGAGCATGAAGCACCATGGCCCAGCACAAAGCTGCAGAGGAAAGAAGAACTCTCAGCATCCCACCATGAGATGGCTCGGAAATCAGTGACAAATCCACCTGAACACCATCCTTGGGGTGCCAGGATCATCTCATCACAGGGTGCTGCTGCTCCCCAAAACCTCTGAAACCTCCATTGCTTGCAGGAGCAGCCCAAGGAGCCCACACTGGATGGCATCTGCACAGCACCTCCCATATAAAGCTCATAAAGCTCATCCAGTTCCAATCCCTGCCATGGGCAGGAACACCTTCCACCAGACCAGATTGCTCCAAGGCCAGTCCAGCCAGGCCTGGAGCACTTCCAGGCATGGTGCATCCCCACCTTCTCTGGACAACCTGTGCCAGGGCCTCGCCGCCCTCACAGGACCTAATACCATGCTCTTCATCACTCCTTTAGTCCTTCAAGCAGAAACCCACCACGAGACCTTCCCCTCCACCAGCCTCACTGCTAACACTGAAAATAAAATGAGAGAAAGCAGAGGAGCCATCACATTGCAAGTGCTAGCACTACATTTACCCAAAAATATGATACACCGAGGTGGAGACAAAGTGTGCTCCAATCCTGGGCAAGCAGGCCATGAAAGCCTCCATCAGGTCCTCATATCCCAGAAGAGCTTTTCCCAGATTCGCAGCAGGCTTCCCCCACCTTTCCCCGAGGAGAGGTAAAACACTGGCACCTTCCTGCAAGGGTCACCTCCCTCGACACCCATGAGTTTTGCCATGTAGTAGCATCCTGCTGAACAGCCAAGTGGAGTTCTGCTGCTCCAAACACACTGTACCCAGGACCATCTCACTGTGGGGTTGTTCAACCCAAGTCATGTTTACTAATAAATTAGTTTGAATTTATAATAAACTTGATGGTGCCTAACTGATAGATCTAAAAATAAGCCAGTTATCTGACACTCAGCTGTGATCCTAAAACAGATGTTTGAGGATATAAAATTATGTTGTGAGCTTCGAAATTGCACATACAATTACAACCTTCATCTTTATTGCTACTCGTAAGTGTTAAATGCAACTACATCTACATTGGAACTTCACTGATTACCATATTTCTCACTCTCTCCCAAACCAAGGCTGACTTGCAACACTGTCTCACTAGTAATTACTCTGTTCTTCTGACAAATTCAGGGGAATGAACAGAAATCTTTTGTGAAGCCCATTTAACATTCATCTTGTACAAACAACTTTGTTCTTCCTGCTTTTCCAGGAGTGTTGGCTCACACAGAAAAGTAAAAGTCTTTGAGGCAGAACCCTGGGGAAAGACACTGTGCTTTCCTGTTGATGGGCTGTGGGAATTCAGCATCAGTAGCCAGCAGCTCAGTGTTGACAAGAGCCAGGGGCAGGTTAAATCAATATGGGTCTTCATTTCCTTCACTCTTCTTTTTTTTTTTTTTTTTTTTTTTTTTTAAAGAATTCTTTTTATAGTTTGTGTTTTCAAGGTTTTTGTAGCAACAAGAGCTGCTTTACATAACCCCACCCTACCAAAATGTCATCAGTTCATGTCATCATGTGCCTCCAGGACCTGGATCTTCAAGAAAGCTAAAAATAACTGCAAATTCTGGGTCAGATCACAAGAGTTGATGCCACAGCTTGAAAGAACACGGCACAAACACCACTGGCTCTAAGTGCTCCTCCTCAATCAAGGTTGGATGAAGAGAAACGCTTTTTCTCCAGCCCCAAAAGTGCAGAAATTCAACCCAGAGGGAAGACTAGAGCGGGGACATGTTTTAGTCTTCCTGGTGCTCAAACATGGTCTCTCCTCTTAATAAATGATGAGTGTCTGAAAGTACTGACTGACCCTGCCTGCAGAGCCCTCCTGGCAAGTCCCCAGGTGGTGGGGACACGTCAGGCTGTGACCCCACTGCAGCAAGTGCAGCTCCTGCTCTCTCCCTTAGGGCAAAGAGAAAGCAGGTTTCTATGAGGCAGCATCTGCTGGGTAAGCAATCTTTGTGGAGGAAGAGGGAATTCATCTCTTTTCATATCTGCTTCGGAGGGACAATTCTCTGTGAGCAAATAACACACAGCATTACTGCAGTCTAACAAGCAATTGTTAATTCTTCCCAATAAAATTGGGTTGATACTGACTCTCCAGCAGTGCCCCCTAAGGAATACACTCCACTTTAGGTCAGCAGCTCTTTGATGCACTGAGAGCTGCTTCAGGAGCCCTTGAGCACATGGAATATGCAGCTCTGCTAACAAAAGAAGCTCCCACCACTCCAACAGCAGCAGGTCTAACCCAAAGGCTTGGGCCTGGAATGTGAGGATGGGGAGCAATGCTTCACACTGTGTGCTGCGTTTCCACCAGTAGTAAGGGAAGGTAGAAAACCTCAAAATCCACGTAACTCATTATGCAGATTGCTTGCTAATGAAACTGCTTTTTCTCCATTGGATTTTACACAAGGAATTGCTGGCTGCAGCTGGGCCATCCTAGCACTGTTTCCCAACACAACCTGAGTGTTACTTGCTGCCTTCCCACACCGTCCTACCAGCTGCTGATGCTTCTGCCATGGGAAGAAACGCTTCACAGCCTCCCTCCAGCACAGTACCGAGGGCCCATAGACAGATGGAGAGCTGTGAGGAAGAGGACACGGCTCCCCCAGGGTGAGGTAACTATCGTGGATGGAAAGGGGTCATCCGGGCAAGTGAGGGAGAAATCAGGACGAGGTTCTGGACAGCCTTGGAAAGTCCTAAATGCTAAGAACCCTGTGTCCTCCTGCACCGCATGGCTTTAGGAGCAACATTGTCCCTGCACACATTGCCAAGGGGCCCAGGGCAGCCCACGGCTGGAGAGCAAGAGGTGACACCCAGAATGTCCCCAGTGCCACCCGCCGGGGTGCTGGGGGTGCTGCCGAGCGCCGCAGGGACAACGCGCAGCCCCGGCACCGGCTCTGGCAAAGCACAGGCAATGCCGGCCTCTTGTGGCAGCTCTGCTCCTCTTCTTCTTTAACGAGAACCGAAGTGCTCAAGATACAAAACAAAAACAAAACACCCCCCCCCCCCCCCCAAAATTAAAAACCAAACCCANCCCAAATTTAAAACCTAACCACTTCCCAGAAACTGCCCAAATCAAAGATCCCTGGGAACAAAACCAGGCTGGTTTTGGAAAAGGTTCTGAGAACAAGGCCAGGCTGGACAGGGCTCTGAGCAACCTGGCTGGTGGAAGCTGTCCCTGCCCATGGTAGGGGTTGGAACTGGATGAGCTTTAAGGTCCCTTCCCAAACCTTCACAAACCATTCTGTGGTTCTGTGATTCTAAAACAGAAAAGCCCCAATCTGGGGGGTGAGATTGGTGAAGATGAAGCTCAGCTCTTATCTGCCCTGGCAGCACAGGTGTGACCACATCCCCACGGACAGGGCAGGGAAAGGGGCTGTATGGGGAGGGAGGAAAATGTCATTTACACTGGGGGAGCAAAGGACAAGAAGCTGCAGACTCTGCTTGCCAGAAAATAAACCAGTGTCCTGCTCCCTTAATAATGACCTTATCCATAAAATTCCCACATAGCTTAGCTTTTGTATGATCAGTACACAAATGGAGGGAAAATGCAGCCAGAAGCTGGCCATGCCAGCCAGGGCAGGGGGGCCCAGCACAGCTCCTGCTCCTTTTGTCCACCGCACCCTCAGCACCGTGGTGGGGCAGTCAAAGGCCACAGGTCCTTTGCAAAAATGAGAGGGAGGGGGGAAAAAAAGTATTTTCAAGTCTGTGGTTCCACCCTCACTGCCTGCACACACCTCCATCTGTGTGTCTTGTACAGGGTCTAGGTCTGAGCCCCCACAAGCTGCCCGAGAGCATTCTTCCACCAGCCTTTGGCTTTCTGGTCTCTCTGGGCTGAGGTGGAGGCAGCAGCCACAGGACACGGGGAAGGGGGAAAGATCACAGAATCACAGAATGGTTTGGGTGGGATGGGACCTTTTAAGGTCACCCAGTACAACCCCCCCATTCCTGCCATGGGCAGGGACACCTTACACTAGCCCAGGTTGCTCCAAGCACCATCCAACCTGCCCTATGAGGCACTGGAAGTTGCTCTATGGTCTCCTCAGATCCTTCTCTCTCTAGGCTGAACAACCCCAGCTGTTTCAGCCCATTTTCATAGGAGAGGTGCTCCAGCTGTCTGAGCATCACAAAATTATTCAGTGCAGATTCCTCACTGATCCTCAGGTGAGCATCCCGGCTCCTCCCAGCTCTCTACCACCTTGGTTTCATCCTCTGCTGCTGCCAGAAAAGAGCTGCTGAAAACAATTAATATATGTAGATTGTTTATTGATTCCAACATATTAATAGATTGGATAATAAACAGTACTTTTAAACATTCTCTTAACCAAAAATATAACAAATATTTACAATCACTCAGTAAAAATACAAAAAGCATACAGAGGCACTGTCTTTCTAAAAGACATAAGTGTAAGAGGTATCAAAAAATAGGAGACAAACATTGCTTGTTACAGAATACTTTACAATCACTGACTTGTGCAGTACAATTGCTATTGGAATATCATTACATCTGTGCAGTTTTGCCAATATGCTCACATATTTAGAATTTAATTAATACCAAGCTAAACTGCATTCCAAGTATATCAAAAATAAAGATAAAACAATAAAAAGCACAACAGAAGCAAAAGCTGGGTTGGGAATTCAAGGTAGATTACCCTCTATACAAGCGTTCTAAAATATAACGTGTAAAGCTTTTCTAAAGAGAGAGTATCCCTTTTTTCTTCTCTTTTTGCAAAGGCAGTGGTAAGTTTATCCTTTCAAAATTACAATGTTTTATAAAAACTTAAATGACAGGGTTGTATTTCCACTGTTGCCTGCAATAAAATGACTTGGGAGATGATGGAAGAGGTTTTGAGCAGCCCTGTGCCCCACAGGCTCCTCTGCAAGTGGCATCACTGACAGGTTCAGCCCCTGGGGACACCCTCTGCCTCCGGCAGGTGCAGGCAGCCTCCAGCACACCCCATCCCAAGCAATGGGCTCCAACCACCTCCCAGTGAAGCATCACTCACCTGGAATCACAGAATGTGCTCAGCTGGAAGGGACCCATCAGGATCATCGAGTTCAACTCCTGGTCCCTCACAGCACCATCCCAAACAATCCCAACTGAGTGTTGCCCAATGCTTCTGGAGGTCTGTCAGGCTTGGTGATGTGACCACTCCCCTGAGGAGCCTGTTCCAGAGTCTGACCACCCTCTGCATGAAAAACCTCTCCTGACTCAGCTTCAGGCCATTCCCTTGGGTCCTGTCACTGGTCACCAGAGAGATCTATGTCTGCCCCTCCTCTTCCACTCACGAGGAAGTTTGAACTGCAGAGGTCTCCCCTCAGTCTCCTCCAGGCTGAATGGACCAAATGCCCTCAGCCACTCCTCATACAGCTTCCCCTCCAGACCCTTCCCCATCCTTGTGGCCTCCTCTGGATGCTAACAGCTTCATGTCTTTTTTATACCGTGGTGCTCAATAATTGCACACAGGACTCAAGGTGAGGCTGCACCTATGAATTTATCAGAGCAAAGGGAGAAGGAAGGAGCCAGGAAAGCCCTACATTGCCTGTTGTTGGTAAACACCCAAAATTTTGTCCACAGTGCAAAAACATGAACTGCAAACATCCACAGCCATTGCCTTTCCATTCTTTTGTGTATCTGGGAGATGAACCTGGTGCTCAGAGGCTCAGTGATCTCATTTCCCCCTTTCTGCAACTGGAGAGGCCAATTCAATTTTACCAAACCACACTGCTTTCTCAGGAAGTACTTGGAAGTTTGCGATTTACAATGAAATACTGTGTGCTTGAATCACAGAAGTCTGAAATGCATCTTTCACTCATAAGTCTACAGCAAACAACGAGCAGCAACCCAGGCATGGCAGTGGAAGAACATGACGTGAGACACCTTAACTGCTCATCAGCATCAGAGCCCAGTGAGAGGAACCTGGCAGAGGTACCAACTCAGGGATCTGTGGTCCAGAAGACACCACTTCAATAAAGCAGTGTACAGCAGGTACTAACCACCCTCTTGCTTCTGTCTGAATGACCAAAAAAAGGGATAATGTCTCTTCAAGCCCACACCAGACACACTACATTTGGCTATTGGCCCCGATCAATGTGATCGGTCGAGTTAAAAACAAACAAACAAACAAAACCCCCAGCAAGGAGCAGCAGAGAAGCCACACTGTGCGAGGCAGGAGAAGCAGGAGTAGCTCATCTGTCCATTGTTTATGCATGATTTATGTACACCAGCTGTGTCAGCTATTAGGAAAATATGATTAGCAAGACTTTCACTCATTCCAGAACTTTTCAGTGTGTGCCAAGCCTGCGGAGCAGACGAATGCTGTTGATGTGCAAACACCATCAAACACCATGTTTGGATGGGTGATTTATTCAGCTGCTCTTGCTGACTGTCAGGAGACCCCAGCCCCACTCCCCACAGGGGCTTCCCTGTGTCCTCAAGGGCAGCACTACTGGGTTTTGGGGGAAAAGGAAGCCACTTTGGTAAACCCCATCCCTTATACTTTTGTTCAACAGGGCTGGAATAAGCTGCAGCTCCCCCCTTGAGGCCACAGAACCGTTGGGTTTCATTTACCTGGCACAACACAGACAATTTTCTGATGGAACACGAAGCCTGTTGTTTCCATGCAGAAGTTAACAAGAAACTACAGCTGATGGTGGGATGGCAGGACCTGGATTTACATCCCATAGGAGTATCAGTTTAACGGTTCTATTACCAATATTACACGTGCTGGAAACACTCTGCCCTGCATTGCTTTGACACATTAATCTTCGTCATTAAGGCCTGTGCAGGTTCATTATATTCATTAAGGCCTCGAAAAAGCAAAATGCATTTATTATGCTATACCTCAAGTGGATTTTAATGTTTTTTCAACCATTTGCTTCTCAGATACTTGTGCCAAAAATTCACACAGCCAACCAATTAGTCATATATTAGGCATCCTCCTCCTCAGCATCACTGTTCATTTACACCTTCTTAACCAATTCCAATCAATACAGGTACATTCCAGGTAATGCTGAACCTGGCACTGCTCCAAATGCAGATACAGGCTGGGTCATTCACATCCACCTGGCTGCATCAGCCCCGAGCTGCTATCAAGAAAGCACATCAAAGGCTTTGGGTCGTTTTTGGTACTTGTGGCATTTTCCAAAAATGTTGCATTCACCTCGCACCCCTGCACACATACAGGTTAAAAAAAAAAACCTTAAAGCTTTTCACAACTATGGATATAGAAATCAGTTTTGAGGCACTGTAAAAATGACAAACATCATCTTTCTAGCTTAGGCTGTAAACATCACAACAAAGATTTACAATTAAATGTTTAAATACATATTCACACATTCATGTCTGATTTTAACACTAGAATGGGGTGTCATGTGCAGAAAGAAAGAGAAAGAAAGAGAGAAAGGAAGAAAGAAAGAAAGAGAAAGAAAGAAAGAAAAAGAGAAGAACTTGCAGGTATTTCCAGTTCTACCCCTCTGCACTCTGGCTGGCTAAAAGTAAAGTCAAAGAAGCAATGCTTTTGACCATAGTCAAACTAGAGGATCATGGGTTAATACTGGTTGGCTGTAAGTCAAAACACTTATTGACACCAACACCACCAGGATTTTTTACTAGGAGTTAAAACAAAACGGTTTGAGATCATCTGTATTTTCCAGATGAACACCACAGGGTTTTTAAACCCATCATAAAATGCATTATGCTCTTCTATAAGCAATGTGTCATTTATTACTCAGTTTCACAAATTTTCTTGTGAAATGTAGGTGATTTAGAATTCTTTTATTATGTTTTTCAAAGATAACCTTTGCACCTAAATCCTGTGCAACTCTGGGAGAAAGCCAGGATGTGTGGGATGATCTTAAAAACCACAACACATAGCTGAGTTTTGGGTTTTAGAACATGCTTTGCATGTTGAATTCTGGAGGGCAAAACCTGGTTAAAACTCTTTTGGGAAAGCTTCAGATCCCCCCAAATGCTCCCCATAAGCTACGGCTTCCACATTTCAAACATTCCTTAAGAGGGGAGGAGAGCACCAACTATTGCCTTAGTTGGCTGGCAGCTAAAAGAATTTCCAAAAATCCTTGGAGGACAGTAGGTTTCTGAATCCATGTCGGAGAGGACGAGCAGGAGTGCTGGCCTGACACACGCTGCTCTGCAGGGCTTTGGGCTCTATTCATATTAAATCTAAACCCACTCTAAAATTCATGTATTTCTGCACTTGGTAATGGCCCATTTCTAGTTTTCTGTGTTTATTTCGAGTGCACAACAGTTGATGTGTAGTCAATTTACTGTCACACTGACTAAACATTTAAATTAGCCAACCAGAGCACTCCCAACACAAATAAAGGAAATTCCCATTTTAAAAAATTAAATTAATAAATTATTTTCAGATACTTCAGCAACATCCTTCGCTTTTGCTGACATTTTGATATAATTTTTTTTTGAAGTTCATAAAATAACACTCTCAGACTTCTAATGGTCATGTAGAAAATAACGACAATGGAAACTACCGAAGGATTATATGGTATCATACAGAAAAATGCTTCCAAGTTTCAAGTGGTGGTGACAACTGGTCCTCCCTAATGCACAAAGCCAGGTCCATCTCTGGGTACCCATGTTGGTACTCAGGCAGTCAGCACACTCCTTGAACAGGATTTTCTATTTCACAGGCAGAAATAGCTTCTCAGGTGGTGGTGGCAGAGTGAAGGAGGTGTAGAGAGGTGATCCAGCCCGCTCCAGCTCGTCAGGAACAGAGGCAAGGTCTGAGGTCAGTAGCAGCAAGGTGTCAGCGGTCGCCAACAGAGCCATGAGTCCTTCTCCCCACATCCCTTGTGTTGTGAGTGGTTTACATAAATAGCCCAGGGGTTAAACTGCTGATACTTGTTCATCTTCTGCAAAACAAGAAGAAGAAATAGTCAGTTATTCCACCAGTCCCCACAGAGCACAGAGCAGCACCCAGTGACGTGATCACAGTGGGTCTGTGACAACTTCACCACTTCAGCAGCGTTTTCACTGTCTTTATCACTGATCACCACACATTCCATATCACCATTTATCAGATCCTCAAGCAATCACAGAACCACAGAATAGTCTGGGTTGGAAGGGATGTTATAGATCAGCTCGTTCCAACCCCCTGCCATGGGCAGGGACACCTTCCAGGTTCCTCCAAGCCCCATCCAACCTGGACTTGTACACTTCCAGGGATGGGGCATCCACAGCTCCTGCAGTCTGAGGTATCATGGTCATACAATAAAGACATATTGCAGAACAGAAAATCCCAGATCCTCCAAAAATTATTAGCATGCAGCTCCCAATATGCCAAAAGCTATGGATTTGGGAAAAAAGCCAGCAAATCACCATGCAGTGAGCATTTTATCCCAAATAAAATTAACCAGGCACTTCAAAAATAGTAAAATAGGTGTCTTTAAAAGTGTATGGTTAAATTTAGCTTAGAAAAACTTGTATTAAAATGTTTGAAGCAATTAATTCCTTATTTTTACATCAAAAACACAACAGAATTAATGCTGGGCAATTCATGTTTAAGTTTGAACTGCAGTACTACTATATATGTTAAATATTTCTTAGATATTTTAAAGGGCCAAGATACATCATTTTGCATCAAAAATTGTTTTAATCTAAATCCAGGCTCACTTTAAATCAGACTGAAACGGAAGGAAATGATCACAACATTCTAATAAAAAAATGAGTTCACTAGCAAAGGGTAGAGAGAGATCACATCGGTGCACAGGTAATAAAAGCAAATCAGCAGATAAATAATTAGGTAGAAATTCCCCTGACCTGAAGTTAGTTTTGACACAATATAAGAGCAGTCTTTATCATAAAATCCTCTCACATTTTTGTCACCCCACAGACGCCGTGCTTGGCAGCATTGGCTGTTGCTTCAAACAAGATCATGAAAAATTGAACTGGAAGAGACACTGTCAGGCCAAGTAATGCAGAGAACACAGGTTTCATCGAATGCACTTTGCAGAAGAACAGAAGTTCTGTATTATTTTGTTTAACATTCTTAAACTAAATCTCACAAAATATCTATTGAGGCGTAAGACTACTCAATGCCAGCACACCCAAATACAAATGAAACAAGTTCACCAAATCCAAATCACTTCTTTTGGGCCATCATCCTGATGCCAGCCAAACCCACTGGGACACCAGTTAATCAACCCAGGGAGGCTGGAGTTTTTCCACATGTAATTTATAGCCTGTCAGTGTCCCTTTGCTGTTTGAAAGGGGAGAGATTTTAAAGAAAAAAAAAATCTACATGCTCTTACGTGTCTCAGCTGTACTTTGGGAGATCTTACACGTATTTTTTAATATATATTTATTTATTTACATATAATTGAGAGTCTGGTTGGTGCCAACATGCTTTTTCTAAGGGGAAGGCATTCTTCTTTGCTTTAAACGTGTACGCACATGCACACAGCTATGCACGACACGCACAGCTATGCGTGTGCATACAGCCATACCAACACACGTGTGTGTTCAGAGATTAACCCGGTTTTAATCTCCAAGAACGACCCAAGAGAAAGCCCAGAACATCGCTGTGAGGTGCACCCTGCACAGCCCCACTCCCCAGCCAGGTGTTCACATACCATCCTCTTCACTATCTGCGGCAGGCAAATCTGCTACTCTGGGGCTGGACGGCTGCCGGCCGTGCCACTGAGGCATCCTCGAGGAGACACAGGCCACCGGGTCACTACCGAGAGCAGCTGGTGGAAGTCTAGAGAGGTCACTGTGCAGCATCTTTGACCTCTGCACTGCCACACTATAGTCTGGAGGTTTGAGGTGTGGGTGGTGGGGCGATCCTTCCTTTATGTCCGCTAAAGAAATCCCCATATATCCCGGAGGGGTGGGCGGTGGCTCCCTATACCTATCGTCCTTCTTAGGTGAGGTGACACAGTACACTGGGCACAAGAAATAAGCAATGGAAATGTTAAAGAAGAAAAACAAAGGAAACAAAACGTTAAAAAATCATGAAATGTTACAATGGCAAAACAGAAACTGATAACAAAATGCAAATGCAGAAACACTGGTTATAACGACAGCAGCAGGTATTTATGCTTCCATTTCTGTTTTCTATTTATTTTAAGAAGTCAGAGGAGCAAGAGAACCCATGAACTCCTTAAGTGAGATACCAACTGAGTGGAAACAGGACTCTGAGCTTCTCTGCATTCTGACTGCAATGAACAGCTCTCATTACAGTCCCTACTGCTGTGACCCCGCTGCACCCAGGGATGCTACAGAGCTCTCTGGGAGCAAGGAGAGCCAGCACAGCCAAGTCTGCTGCCACTGCTACAGGCTGGGCAACTGAAACAGATGGAATTAAGCCAGCCTGCCCAAAGTAACTTTGCACAGTGTGCTGGTATTTGACAGTAAGAACTGCTGGTTGACTTCCAGCATCCACTTCATCACCCAAAAGAGGTCAGCAGCTTACAGAAACTCATTATAATAAAATAACACCACATCAACTGATCTGTATAAAGACATGAAACCATCCAGCTATGCTATACGAATAAAAATAGTAGTATAACATAAAATTGCTCCTATGAGGCAGACTGTATATTGAGCCTGCATTCATTATTTTACATTTTCACATAGTGAATAATGGCTTATCACATCCATACTTTTAATTTCTTATTTTTTTCCTTTGTTTTTTGTTTTGCTTTCTTTTATATCCTTATATTAAACTATGTTCTCTGTTTACAAGTGAGAAATAACCAGGAACAATCATGGAAATAGCCTCTGGAAAGGCTGCATTACACCTTGTGCAGTCATGAAAAGGCTACAATCAATAATATTTATTTGCAATGTCCACGCCACATAATCCATCTTCTCCCTTCCTGCCCTGCTCAGCACCAGTTCAAGTCACAAAGGCTCTGAACCCGAATTGTAACTCTTCTAATGTTGCTTCCACTCCCTCCCACCCCAGGTCTGGGGCTCATGTGCATGTTAAATTGGGCTTTTTTCCATGGACATGTTGCAACAGGAGAGTTTCAAAGCCAGGTTAATTTTTTTAATCTGTTAGTTAAATGAATTTGCATTCTTGCTGTGGATCCATTCTAAACAGTGCATGTTCATTAGTTTCATTTATTTCAGCAACTGTAATAGTTTCTTATCTTAGAAGAATGTGAAGGTATGAAAAATGAAGGAGTATTTATTATTTTGGTATGGACTCGTGAGATTCCAGGTTCTGGTATCAAGAACATAAGCTGGTTCATACCTGATGGCCTCAGTTCATGCTTGGGCTGAGAGTAAAATAACCAAAACCAAATTCAGTCTGAGGTTTAGCAGATACACACAGGTACAGGCAGAGATTTACACTGGTGAACAACAGGATCTATTTTCCTTTAACTAGGACTGAAGGGGGTCTCTAAGGAAGCAGGCCAAGTGGAGGGGGCTTGCTCCTCCCTGGAGGGATGGGGAAGAGTTGGGTCCTCATCTCACCTTCAGTCTTGGTGGGATCTGCAGGAGGAATGATGAGGGTGGGTATGCTATCTTCAAAGGAGAAAGCTTCAGGCTCCCTAGAGCTAACCTTTAGCCCACTGTAGTAATGCAAGAATAATGTGTCCTTTTGTCAAGTTCCAATTCATAGTATTTTACAAACGTTGACATAAAGTGAAAATATCTTTGGCATACTGTGTGATGGTGAACAGCTAATGGATTTGCATTTGCAAATCTGGAATTATATCCACCTGTGTAATTTCTTTCCTTGAGCAGACACACATGTGCCCTACTCCAGCACCCTGCTGAGTGCTTGTCACAGCTACACGATGCAGAATGGAAACAGAATTAAAAGGAAGGGCAAGAGCTGTGAGCAAAGACAGCAGGTACTGGACAGTGAACATGCCATCTCCTAAAGTATCTAAGAGGCTTGTGAGCAGCTCTGAAAGGCTGCAAGGGCAGAGATAAGGCAGCAATGAGCTGGAGCAAGTCTTCTGCAAGGCTCCACCACGACCTCTCCTCCAAAGCCAAGAGGGAGGAAAGCAGTCCAAGACCTCCACCCTACGTGCAATGTTTATTCAGACAATTCCCTTTGATAACATAACCCCCTCCAGCAATCTAGTCAGTAATTAAATTGCATTTCAGCTGCATCCTTGACTTACAGTCTTAGAAAGCTCTGCATTCCATGTTTTATCTTGTTGCTAACCCAGTTCCTTTACTTTTGGCTGTTGAACTCACTAGGACTGGGGGAGAACATCTTGCTTGATAGAACTATGCATATTTGAAAGAACAGCTTTAAGTTTTTCTCCTTTCATAAGTAGCCAAACTGCAGCTGTATAATCAAATAAATGGTAGCTTAAAATAGTAAAGACAGGAAAGGAATCTGCTTTGCCCTTGAGCTTTCAGAGACCAAAGTCCTGTGGATGAAAGGTGCCCCAGCTCCCGAGAAGCAGGTGAGCTCCACACCACTCTGCAGTCATGCTTTTCCCTCTGGGTTCCTGGGAAGTCTGTATTATAAGGAGCAGAGGATCAGAGCTCTTTGTCAGAAGAACATCTACAGAAAAGCAAAAGACCATACTACAGAGAAGAACTGCCTGACATTTTCCTGAAGGCAGCTTTCCTGCAGACCCATGAAGTGATGGGGAAGTGTGCTTATTTACTATCTCAATATTCCTAATGCAAAAGAAGGAGGCTTGAAAACACACTGTGTGTGTAGTGCTCTGATTACAACCACGTGTGAAGCTGAATTCAACATGCCAGACAGCCCCAGACCTGCTGATGTCATTTCTTAACAACTTAATATCAAAATGAAAAACAGATGTAGCAGCTTCCACGAGCTGTTGGCTTACCTATCAGGCCTTTTTCTGTACTCGAAGTAACAGTTTTGTAAGTTGTATCAGCGCCTGCTTTAGAGTCCAAAACTTCTGTCTGCTCTGCTGTGGAGTTCTCCAGCCCCCTGCGCTTAATTGTCCCATAGTTTGTCTCGTAGGTGTCTGACAGGGAGCTGGAGGAGGCCCAGCTCTGCCGAGACTGATCGTGCTCCGCGCTGGCTTTTGACTGCCTGTTGGCTTTGGAAAAGGCTTCAGAATACAAATAACCCTCCTCAGAGTAACAGTTTGTGGGATCCACTTCAGCTATAGGTCCGTCCAGCTGGGTGTGACGGTAAGAATTGAGGAGATCCCAGCTCTTCTGGTTTGGGATGTTCTGGAAGTTGTCATGAGAACTACTTGAGCATGAAGTCCAGCTTCCCCGGCCGCTGTCTGCTGCCTCCACCGTGATGTGCTCGTGGGAGATCTCCTCACTGCTCATGGAAGATGTGAAGGCCATCCCTCTGATCAGAGCAGGCCTAGAGATTGACCAGCTGCATTTGAAAACAACAGAAATCGGGAAAAAAACATTCGTAAGTTTCTACAGTAAGAGTGACTCACTCTGAGCCAACTCTGGGTTTGTAACAGGGGAGCAGCAAGGCCAAGGCACAGGGGAGCACTGACAAGAGACACTGTTACTCCCAACTCATTACTGAACAGGGCAATAAGGAAGTTATTCCCGAGGGAACAGTTTGCAACATCCATTTCCAGGCTAGACCCCAAATCCACGAATCTGGTCCACAGAAGCTTTTCTCTACTAAGGACAGCAAGACAGCATCTGACAGAAAGCAGAGGAGTAAATTACCTCTCACTTTTAGCCTGCTACCGCCTTTTGTTTTACATTTATAAAATAAAATCAAAATAAATATTTAGAATAAAACCAACTCCTTCATAGGCAGCAACATCAAGTTGTTTAGAGAGAGTGGAGGCAGCTGTATTTCAAGAACATTTGGAAATATTTGGCATAAATAACATTTGTGGGAACGATATGGAGTGACAGATTCTGAAAAACAAAGTCCAAAATTTCTTATTTAAAGAAATGTCTGCTGAAAGCTCTAATCGCTCTCAATGCATAATGGGGGGGGGAATAAAACCAGGTTTGCATGAATTTAGAATACATGAAGATATGATTGCTAGACATTATTCAAGTCTCCCAGCTATTTCTGAGTGTGTTAACAAATGCATGGGCAGCACAACATTAAAATTCAACACCCTCCTTCAGCAGTTTACTGACACGTCGTGAAATCAAGGAATGTTTCTTAGATATGTGCAAACAAGGTTTTTTTTTTCCTTTCTTTTCTATTTTATAAGTTCAAGGATAAAATCTACTTTCTTCCCTCACAATCCACTGAAACCAAGGAATAAAGGAACAATCACAAAACATGAACTCAGTGTGTGTTACGCCTTTCAGAAAAGGGAATTATTTTCTTTGATGAAGCACATCTTTAAATTCCCATTTTAACCTTATGAAATAAACTGAATTACTCATTTCTTTCCATCCCTGGGAGTGTTCAAGGCCAGGTTGGACATATTAAAGGCATATTGTAAGACATATTAAATCCTATGGATCAAGACACTACATCTAAGAAGTGAAAACAAAAAAAGCATCATTTCAGCCCGAGTTCTCATTGCACCAAGTAACAAGAGCTCTTGTGTGGAAACTGTCAGGAAGACATTGGCAGAAAGCTCCCAGTCTGCCTAAGCAGCAAATGATAATTAGAAAAATCCTTAAAAATCACATTAGCGCATGTTAAGTGACTGGCACTGCTGACTCAGAGAGAACTGATAACATCCTGTTGTTCTCTTGCAGTTTCTCACCACGGCACTAATTTGCTAAGTATCATCCTGGCTTTTAACACACTTCCAGTCTCCTGTAAGAAATACCCAGCTGAACCCCACCGATGGGAACAAGCTGTTGTCTCCCCAAGTAATACTGTAAGCTTCTTATGGAAACAGGCTCACACAGAGCAGCCAGTGCTCCAGCTTCCAGCAGGAGCTTAATAACCACAGTGGAGTGCACAACTGTGTCCTGGCCAAAGCTTCCTTCCCCTTCTGACACCAGGACACCGAGCCCACCCACACTCAGCTGCACCTTACCCTGGGCAGGGCTGGCCGTAATCTGTCAGTGGCTGGGGATGCTCCTTTCTCTCTGCCCCACCTGAATCCACCACAATGAGGGACTGGGACAAACCCCTCTCGTCCTGCAGTGCTGCTGACATGGAGTCCACAGAGCAGTTGCTCACGATGCTGGACCGGGATGAAATCTCACTGTGACTGGAGTCTGAGAAATTGTCGGATTTAGTGGAAGGTATGAGGGCGTAGCCTAAGGAGAGGAGAGGAGAATGTCTTGGTCAAAGAGCAATTCAAGTTTATAGGTATGACAACGAAGTACAGACACACATATTACAGTGAGGATATTTAGAAGAGCAACCAAACCCTGTTTGCATACAATCAGTACACTGAGATTTTTAGGGTACTAAAGCTTTTATCATCTATCAGCATCTAGCACTGATTTACTAATGCAAGTCTAGTCACACCAATAACCCACCGGCAACTCCACTACTCTCCAGAGCAGCAGATTGAACCTACACAACCAAGATCAGCAGCTGATGCATCAGTAGCGGGTGGGCAGATCAGGTCTTTCCAATTCTGCAAGTGCTGACTCCTTTAGTTATAAATGCAGCACACTTCCCACTATCCCTCTGCCCTACTGCCGTGTAAGTCTCAAAAAAGATTTTGGCAGTGGAGGAGGAGATGCTGACTAAGGTAAAAGCCAGCTATTAGCACTCAGGGATTAGCCATATGGTCCATTTCAGTTTTATTATCTGCTCCAAAACTAACAGAGAAGGAAGCAAAGGCAGGAAGTAGAACCTTGGCAGGAGCTGGACCAGACACCAGCATTATTCCCGCAGAAGGGGAACAGCTGAAGACCCCACCAGATTCAGAGCAAAATCTATAATGAATTTTTTTCCTGCTTGGCTTACTCTCAAATAACTTCTTTCAAACACAAATAAGGTATACAGACCTATATATCAAACACCTCAGATAAGCATTTTTTTCCTAAATTGCTGCACATGTGCCTTTTAGTTGGACTGCCACACATTTACATCGATCAGGTGAAAATGTGAAATGCCAAGGCAGTGTAAAAGCCATGCCAGTGATACCCACAACCTAATACACAAGACTGGCGCCCTTATATATCAGTATTATCAAACTACAGAACTGCACCTCAGGAATGAAAAAAATGTACTTCAGAGCAGCATTTTTAAGATTAAATTTCAGTTTCCTTTCCTTTGATAATAACTAGTATTTCATATTCTTTGTATTTTTTAAGGGACTTTTTAAATTTACCCAAGTGTAGCACAGTAAGAAATGTCCTCACAGTGCATCTTAATTTGAACTTCAAAGATCTGGAGAACAAAGGGAGTCCTCTTCATTAAAGAAACTAACACTACCTGAAAGCTGAGCCATAAAATAATGGCACATGTGTGTAAACAGACTAACTGCAAGCATGTGCTGGGCTAAAAAGGTTAGCAGAAGATGTGACCAATGAAATACACACCGATGTTGGAAGTGAGCATTGCATTAACACGTTATCAGGGACTGTCTAATGAAGAAAATGTTGCAGAACTTACTGTTTCATTGGCATTTGTGACACACTAAGTAACTGAACTAACACTGTACCTGTTCCTTGGCTTTCTAAACTTCACATTACTGTCTTCACTGCACTGTAAGGGTGATTAGCTAAAACGAACTGATACAAACATCTGGAAGGGAAGCACATTAAACAGCTTAAAACATGTAAATGGGTAATGCTGAAATAACAGACAAACTCAGGGTATCTGACACAACATGGACATCAGTCTTTCTTCTAGAAATACATCACAGACTCTTCCTCCTCCATCTAGGCCTTGTGCATAGGCAGTAGGATGTGTACATGCTGCTGTTGCTACAGATACTTGCTATACTCCGAGTATCACTGTCCTTGTCCTTTTGGTGTTCACTCCTTTCTGAGGCTTCAGTGGGCTTTGCTTCCCTTTTTGCAGTAAAAGCTGTTCTTTCCCTGGAGAAGCTTCTTTCCCTAAGCCTTCTAAACTGGAATCCCTTTATTTTGGGGGGCTCACTTTCAGCTTCTGCCCTTCCACTCTCTGTCTCTCTGTCCGCCTTTGTGCTTTTCTCAGAGCTGTCTCTGGCTTGGCAAATCATCCGAATTTGCTTCTGTAAATAAGCCCCACCTATTCCATAGCTGCGCTGTCCACTGTTCTTGTTGCTGGTTTCACTGGCCAGTGATGAGGAAGAGCCAGAGAGATTCATCTGACTGCAGTTATCCGACCTTTGGATGTTGCCAACTACAACAAAGTAGACACAGGCAGATGCTGATAAATGACAAGATAAAAACCAACAAAAATAACATCCTAATTTTAAACCCTTTTTTCTTCAATCCTATTTGTATATCACTTGGGTATAGCTCAAAAGAAAATGAAATCTAAGATTAAGTGGAACGTGTTCATGCCTAAAATTATGTCTTTCAGCTGTCTGTGAAGCACCTAATTTTAGATCAATGAGCTGTTAGCACAACACGTATCACCTCAATCAAATGAGATCAGTGCTAAAACTATGCTGAAAGCAAGTTGAATTAATGAAATCATCCCAAAGAAACAAAACATTACTTTCAAAGAACCAGCTAAAAGTTAACAAAAATAACATGTTTATAAGCGATGCTCAGAAGTCTCAGTGGAGCAAGGTTTGGCAACCCAAGTATTTAAGCTTTTTATACATATGCTGTGTTTAAGTAAAATAAGTGGCATTCTCCTAAAGGAAACGGGATCTTGTGAAGGCAGAAGTGGATGGACCAGCCTGATCTCCCACTGAGAAGGGTGAGAAGATGCAGAGGTCACCGTGCCATGCCATGCCAACGCGGTGGCTTTGGGCTGTCAGTGAGTCAAAGCAGCACAGAAGGGAGGGAGAGAGGCCTTACACCATCCAACACCGACCAGCCAGGCTGGCTACAGAGTGCTGTTAAAGAGATTTCAAATGAATTCCCATCCAAGGTTGACTAATGATGAAGTGATGCAGGTCTTTTAAGACGAAGACATCAAAAATAAGGGGATTCTCAGGGCATCATGAGAGACAGGGATGTATACAAAGCCCTGTGCACAAGAACAAAAAATATGAACAGCAACTCGAGGATTTAGATGGATTCACTACTTTTGCAGCAACACCTGTCCTGGAGAACTGTGACACCATTCTGTGTCCAGCTCCATCTAATCTCCTGATATTCCAGCTACCTTGGACAAGACCAAAAGTTGTCTCAACAGCTGCAGTTTCTGTGCAACACTGTCATCTTCAAGAAATCCCAAGGTTTGCAAATCCCACTTAAGTGGCCACCTAAATCTGAACTGGCATGATGGCAAGTGTCAGCAGTTCAGATCTTCTGGGAATTCTGTCAAAAGCACTTAGACAATATTTTAAGAAAACAACTGTTCCCTTTTTTTAAATAGTGACTTAAAGGTCCAAAATATATAAATGCATGGGAAAATCATGTCTATTCATAGAAAGACACGATTCTATTCTTGACACAAATTTTCTAAACTACTATTTGTCTTACATGTCATCACCAACAAATATTCCTAACACTGCCCACCCTGGTTTAGGCTCCAGTTCCTGGGAATGATGCTGCCACACACACGTACCTTTGCGTGGGGAGCCCTGAGGAGAAGCAGGTGGGCTGGAGTGCAAAGAAGATGCCATGGACATAGTGTCATCTGTTTGTTTCTTACTACTTACTTCCTCAGACAAGCTTAATGACTTCTGTGGAGAGCCTGTACCTATGAAAACAATGGGATCAGTTACTGCACATTATTCCTCTATTGAGTTACTGATTTCTGTTTAAACTACAAATAAGCAGCATGTTGAACAATCAGAATATTCAGCAAAGAGAGGAGCAGATGGTCCAGAATTTTGCATGTGGAGGCAGTCTCCATTTAAATTTAGATCAGATCAGCTGTGGCCACTGCTACTGCTGGCTGTTTATTTGCAATGTGTTGAAACATCCTGGTCCCAAAAGGAACCACTGCAACAGATACGTTTGTTGTGGTTTTGGCAAAGGACTGTGTGAAAAAAATCTATGTGAAGTATAAAGATTGAAGGAAATTCTTGCCCACTGCTGGGCACCCTCGCACTCTTGGGACTGTGTCAGAGCAAACAGGTCAGTTCAAGGTCTTCACAAGCCGACCAACACTCGTGGGCACTATGCACAGCTTGGCCAGTTTAGCAAAACCAGTGTCCCACTCATGACATGGTATTTCTCACTATTAGACCATCCTGCAGAGGACACAGTGCTGAGGAGTTATTTCAAGTTCTCAATAATTTGTTAGAGCAACATGGACCACAACACAGGAATGAAGAAACATCTCTGAGAAAAGTTTCTGGAACTTCTCGAAGTGCACAGGCTTTTCAGAGGAGAACTGAAATAAATACTAACTGGAAACAGTATTTTATATGCTGCAACATAGTGTTTTCTGAGGGTATTTTAAAGCATACTGATGCCTAATATACTGTAAAATCATTTCATATTATTTACTGACTTCAGCTACCTTTAATAACCCACAAATGTAGCTTTCAAATGATACAACAGTTATAAAATGGGACAAAAGCTTTTTAATATAGTGTATGTATACTGCTTTGCAAATAGCAAATTGAGAGACATGAAAGAAATTATGTTCACCATGAGCAACTAATAATATATGTTGCTCCATTTCACCATAATGTTGTTAAAATGGTGTCCCAGAAGTTAAAATATTAAATGTCTGTGATTTGTTTCAATGATTTCACCAAAATACATTAGACTTCATTAAGCGAGAGCATATTTGGAGACAGCACCTCACCATTAACTGTTTTAAGGAAGGTTATTAAAGACTGTGCAAATGAACAAGCAGACACATGGGCTCTTAACACACAGTAATATGCACCAGCTGTTTTAAAGTGAATTAATTAAATGAAGCACAATGGTATCTCACATAACCCACCCAGCTACAAACAGCTCCTCCCTTCTGTTTACTCCCATCTTAAAACCTCCCCAGCCAGGTGAACTCAAGATACTCACTGAATGTGACATGATCCTTTGTCAGTCCCTTTTTCCTACTGGGGTACAAATTCACAGTTGGGACCTGAAGAACTTGACTCATTCGGTTTTGTTGATGCTGATGGGCTTTAGTGGCTTGGCCAATTGATCTCATGGGCACTGGAGACATTTCAGAGGACTTCCCTCCTCTTCTCTCACTTAAATTCTTTGTCACTGTTAGGGAAAAACTGCATGTAAATACCTAGCACTTTGAACTGCAGGATTATTACAATGCAAGCACTCAGACAAATAAAGAATGAAAGAAGAAAAGTTCTGTATAAAGAAGAAAAGTTGTATTTGAAACCATTTCTATTCCAAACACACTGATCTCATTACACTGAAGATGCTGTTGTGTGAAGTAGCTTTAGAAAAAGCCCTAAATCCTTGAAAGTGCCATAGATGTACTTAATCAGAAGATCAAAAAATGTTATTTCTAAATTTACTTCCACAAGCCTGCATTTTAGATGTTTGTACGTAAAGTGCAATTGCACAACAGCATCTCCTTCAAAACCAGGTGTTTTTGCAGCTGGCATCAAACGTTTCACTAGGTGGCACAAGTGATTTACAGCACAGGGCACTGCTTCAGCTTCTGCTTTAATCACACATCAACTCAACCTCTGAAGTTAAGGCCATCCGATTTCTCCTTATATTGTGTTGGAAAACTGGAGTGAAGCATCACTGCTGCTCATTTCTCCTGCAAGCAAGGCCAAACGCTTATTCCTGAAGTAAAAAACAGGGGAGCTGAGCCCCTGAACGTGGGTAATCCAACCCAATGTGGAGGAACATCCCTGGGAGCAGGTCAGTGCTCTCACTTCACCAGAGTTAAAACCACGAGGGGCTGGCAGCTCCCTCACACTCCACATCACTTCTCCAGTTGAGTATAATCTCAACTGAAACAATAACCTGTTGTTTTTGGGGTTTGGGGTTTTTTACCTAGCTTTTAAAAATGGTACTTTTAATAATATGCCACTCTACTATGTATTTATTTGTATATCCACTTAACCTTAATTTTCCTTTCTGACATTTAAGAAAACAAGGACTTGATTTGCTTAACTACATGGATTAGGACAGTCATTATATATTCCCTATTTTTACTTCCAAATATCTATGGCTAGCACTGTGCAAATAAGATTTTAATTGATTTATTTAAAACAACTAAAAAACAACCTGATAACATGTGTATTTTTCTCTTGGGCCTGGTACCTGTTACAACTGCACACAGATCATCTATCAAGAGTTGAAAGAGAGAATTTAACATTTTTAAAAGGGGAGTTAAATATGGCCATTTCCAGGTTTTCTACTTCAGTGCTACTTAAAAGTAAATGCTAAAAGAAAATTTGCATAAGAAGGCTCCTTAGGGAATAACAAGGATTTGCATTCGTAATACTGGATAACGGCAGACTTAAAATTTTCTTTTCAAGATGCCATCTCTCTCCTAGTCATGCTTTGAACTTACCTCATCAGAGACAAAACAGTATTTGAGGAAAAAAAGTCTTAAAATGCTACATTTGGACAAAGGACAAGCATGAAACATTATTTTGCTTAGCATGGTTGTCACACATCTACTTCGAAACAAATCTGCCTTTCAAGAAAGTGAAAACTTTTAAGTATCAAAATAAAATGCAATTATAATTTCTCATTTCTAAGTAAGAATTTACTGTAGACAGCAGGTCAGACAACAGTTTGTTTGACAGGAGCTCAAATTATTGAGAGCTCTGCTGCTGCAGTCTTCAATTTTTGACTGTCAAGCCATGTCAAACCCATCAGTCAATATTGACCTAACTTCTCCTTCTCAACAATCTTCATTTATTCTAAGGTGTAATCCATTGCAGTTTCTATATTGACTTTGTCTCTTTTCATTTTCTTCCTGTTCATATGGTAAACACTACTTTTATCCTTCCTAGTTCTGCACAAGGACAGGGGGGCACCACTAGAGCTGATGTACTATTGAATTTTCTGCCCAGCTGATGGAAAGACACACAGCTTTAGGAACTAAAGGTCTAAACGAAAAACGTCAAGGAAGTTTTTTGAGCTCAACCAAAACCTGAGCATCCTGTCTTGCTGAAGCTCTCTGGACATGAATTGACAAACCAGTGGTTACTGAAGTATTTTCTCCTTGGAGAAAGAGTTTAAAAGAGTATTTCTAGAGAAAGAACATTTTCTCTAAATGCCATAGATCATGCTGCTGTTCTAGCTCACTGTACTTACAGGTGCTGTACGCAGGCTCACACTGAAGTGACAATATTTGGATCTTTTCCTCATCTGTCTCTACATTGAGGTTGGACAGGTACTGCTTCACTTTCCTCGCCATCTGGGCATCCTCATAGAGCTTCTTGGCGTTCAGCAGCGAGCTGCGGCGGGCACGCTTCTTGTGAGCCCCTCCCTGCACATCCAGCATGTTCGAGTTCGTGCTGCCCTGGCTCAGAGACCTACAAGAGAAAAGAGCACAGCAGTAAAGGTTCAGTTCTCAACAGCAATGAAGAGCTACAGCAGCATAGGCCAAAGCAGATTAATACCAATAATCTTCAGTTAGGGCTAGTGCATGCTGATGCAAATGAGTTTAAAAGATGAACAGCATTAAAACAACAATTGTCTTAGAGTATTCTGCTGGATTGAGAGCAGCAATTTGAGTCTAGAACTGGCATATGGAAATGTGTAGCTGGGAAGAACAAGGTGCTGCATATGGAACCTGTTTAGCTCTGCTAATTAACTGCAGGCCTGTGCTGCAAGACCCACAGTTGACAGGACGAGAGGAAACAGCCTCAAGTTGTGCCAGGAGAGGTTTAAATTGGACATCAGGAAAAACTTCTTCATGGGAAGGGATGTCAAGCCCTTGAACAGGCTGCCCAGGGCAGTCCTGGCTTCACCATCTCTGGATGTATTCAAACAACATGTGAATAAGGCACTTGAGGACATGGTTTAGTTGTGAATGTGGCTGTGGTGTTGGGTTTGCTGGCTGGACTCGATGATCTCGGAGGTCTTTTCCAAGCTTAACAGTTCTATGAATTCAACTGCAGATTCTAAGAGTGGAGAAACTTGGTGACTGTTGGTTTAAGGAACTGGGTACCCACTGTGTGCATCAGGCTTACACAGAACTTTCTGCCATTAGCTGAGCACAGAAGTGACCACTGCAACCCTCTTAGAGCTTCTCACAATGGTTAAACAAGGAGCAAATTATGTTCTATGTACAAAGTGCATTTGATTACATACTTAACTTCTTTCTTCAATTAACTAAAAACATTCACAGAAGAGCAACTCATTAAAAAAATGTATCCCAATAAAGGTGAGGAAGGCAGTGATAATATACATATGCCCAGACCTCTACAGACTTGAATCTATGAAAGAGGATGCTCCTCAATACTCCTGATTTTCAGCTCTCAAATCTATCAGCAACTGAAGCAAAAACAAATAAACCCAAAATTGTTAAAGAACATGAGTTACTCTCCCTGACAGTCACTCCTGCTCACACTGAATGAGTGACCAAACAACTGATCTGGGTATAGTTCAGACACAATCACCTCTGTTTCAATTGCTAAAGTCCTACAGCCACACCAGTTCTGATGCATTTTTAAATAAATGGAGATCACAGTATATGTCACATGTAAATTCTAATGGAAAATGCCAATAAAGTTGCTCAAAGCTGAGTTTTTGTGGTGATTTTTAAACATTCAGATGAATATTTTTAAAGCTACATGAAGACATTTATCAAGATCTTGTGTGTTTACAGAATCACAAGTGGTAGAATAAACAACATCAGGCACAGAAGAGCCATAATGGTCAAAGGAGTCAAAATGAAACGTTGTTAAGAGAAAACCTAAGGAATCAAGTACACTGAGCTTAGAAAATAAGTGCTGGAAAACAGCTGACTGCAATATTTTCAAAGCTGTTAAATAAATCATTCTTAGAGAAAATAGTAGCTTAAAAACTGTCAGCAATTTATAGCTTAATTAAATAAAAAAGTAATGTTATTGGAGGCAAGGAGCAGCAAAAGGCATGATGGAGTGTTCACAGCTCTT
This sequence comes from Climacteris rufus, assembly GCA_013398175.1. NCBI lineage: Eukaryota > Metazoa > Chordata > Aves > Passeriformes > Climacteridae > Climacteris > Climacteris rufus. The sequence continues at coordinate 540,084 of VZRZ01003796.1, read as the reverse complement.
CAAACCAAGGGGACATTCCTGTCTCTGATAGATAAGGACAAACCTAGTATCTACTCTACGATGATTAGGAAATTATTTTTAATTATATAAATATTTTATCGTTTATGTACACGTTTTTCTTTCAAGTGTGGACTTGACTTTTTAAGGCAATTTAATTCAATTTCCTTTAACAATTTTTCTTCCTTATTCCCTTGTGTTCCCAGTCCATGGGTCCTGGGGATTTCTCCCCATGAGCTGCCTTGAGCAGTCGATTATTGAGCACCAAATGCTGCCAGCCAAGGACATCCACAGCAGTATCAGGGACCAGTATCCAAACCTGCTCACCCCAGCTTGACCAGCCCAAGTCCTGGCACTGTCCCCACTGCTGCTGTGCAAAGGCACACAGGTAACACTTTATGGGCAAAAATACACATAACAACACATGAATTTGGCTACAATGGCAACTGGCTTAAAATCACTGCCCTAGGTCAGGCAGGAATTTCTCTGGCCAGAGTCAGAACCCTCAGCTTTAATTATTCCATTATCCAGTCCTTGCACAACCAACACTTCCACTGAAATCAATGAGGATTTTGGTGTAGGGAATGTGAGATACATTTTAAATATATACTAAATACTTTGAAGCTTGCCTGAACACCAGCTTCAGAGGGAAATTACTACATCATTACCACAATTCAAAGTGTCCTTATAGTTTAAAATGCAGAATGGCTTCAACTTTCCTGTAACATGTTAAAAAGCAAGAGACTTATTTATTTTCCAAAATAGTTTGCCTTCCAATACAACTGCACAGCAGGTTTTTTTTTTTAAATGCATAAAGCCAAAACTCAAAAAATTTATCTACTACACGAAAGCAACTCAGAATTCTTATAGCTGCAGTAAAACATTGACTGTAATCATTTATTCCTGTTTTCAAAAAAACATGTATTGCAGGGTTAATAAAATGCATGCTGTATTTCAGATGCATGCACTAACAAGGAGGATGCAGTATGTTAAGAGTTGCATAATCTTTATTTATCTTAGTTGCATTCAGCTCTACACTTACCCCAAACTTCTCCACCTCTTCTTCCTGTAAGCAAGAGCCATATACATTGAAGCATGTATTTGAACAGAAAAGCACAGGAAAAAAATAAAACAGTTGAGAGTCAGGAAGAAAGATGTAGACAGGAAAGAACAGAAAAGAAAAAATCTCTATACAGCCAAATTCTTCTCAAACAATAACACAATGTTTTCATGGAATGCAAGGGCAGGACTTGAAAAGTACTTTAATATGGAAGCACATCTATCAGTTTTTTTGTTTAAGTTTAATCTATTAATTGAAAAATCAATTAATTAACTTGCATTAGTTTTATTTTCTGTATGTCAAATTCAATTTTGATGGAGTGAGTAAAACCCGTTCAACTCATTCATATTGCAGAAATTGGGATTAAATTAATTTATTCTTTGCAACAGGCCTGCTGAAAGCGTATGAGAAATCATCATCAGTATTCAAGTTTATGATGTTGTTTTCTCTTGATTGTTTGCTGGAAAACAAGCCAGTTGCCAAATACACCTTGAAAGTCTAGATGCTCTCTATAACTGGTAATGAACTTGCGAGCAAGTCTCATGTTACCACTAATACACATCCTTTCTTGTTAATTTTTCATCTTCAAAAGCATTTATTTGGTGCTTCATAACACAAACTGATAGATCAAACACTAGAGGCAATGAAAATGAATATAAATTACATGAAAACATGGAATTATTTTCTTTTAATCTTTGGCACTATCTCTAATATTAGATGCCTAAGCAGTTTATAGCAGGGTGCATAATTTAAATTATGGTCATTAAAATGTGTTCTGTAATTCTGAAAAACGTACTAAAGGTAACTATTTACTGTAAAATTTATTTAATGTTAGACTTCATTAGGTCTTAGGAAGTGCATGGGCCATCAGGGAAATTTATTTATAGACTGATTTCAGCTGTGAATGCCAGTTTCTGAAAAGCAATCTCAACTTTGCAGTAATTGGCTTTATAATTTTATGCTAAAAATGAAGTTTTTCTAATTCCAATCCAACAGTATGAAGGTGAATTTCCACTGTGAAACTAATTCATCTTTAAATAACATTAACAAGGATCTGTTATTTTTGGCTCAAACCTCGACTGGGCCATTTTTAGAGTCAGATTCACAGAACAGTTTGGGTTGGGAGGGAGCTTAAAGCTGATCCCTTTCCAGTCCCTGCTGTGGGCAGAGACACCTTCCACTAGACCAGGCTGCTCAGAGCCCCATCCAGCCTGCCTTTAAATGCCTGTATTTTAAAAGAATAGTTATGTTTCCTGATAGGCAGCCTTGCAAACAAAAGCCAGACAGGACTGATGATCCTCTGTGAATCCTGACCTCCAGAATACCACAGGGAACCAAATCTCTACACTCCTACAAATGTTCCCTATCCTGGCATGTGCTGTTTCCTTCCACTGCACGGATGTAATGGAATTCAAACATCAGAGAGAACCACAACTGCACAGGTGACTGGAATTTTGGGTGGATGAAGCACACTTCACCCAAAAACTGTCCACTCTGTTTCCTATGAGCTCTACTCCCTCCAGCACGTTCAGAGAGCTCTCCACTGCTGGGGATGCGCACGGTCACGGGCAGCTCAAGTGTGTTGTCATTTTCTGAAGTTTCTGGTGCCATGAGGCCATTCAGCACCACACATGGCCTTGTCCCCAACTCCCCAGCCAAACTGGGTCTTGTCTGGCCCATGAGTTCGAGGCAAACAGTGCAAGGAGAGGGGCCACCACCCTCTCCACAGGTACCTATGGGATCAGGACCCTGAACGGGCACAACAGGCACTGATGCTTTTAGTTCAGCCAGTGGGAAGAACACCAATGCAGGAAGTAATTCAGTTCCACTAAATAAAATATGAAGCTAATCAGCACCAGATTAGAAGTTATGTTGCTTTTATTCTGCAGTTTCTTAACACAGAGCCTGATGATATTCAGCATCAAGATAAGAAAAAATAAGAAAAATAAGCCAAGAAAACACCCTCCACCTGCTAAAGCCTGAACATACCAAACATTATGTAGGTGGAACAAGCTGTGCTTAGAACAAATAAGAAGTATTTCGTTTGAATTTAGTATGTTATCAGTGAGGTTTTGTTTTGAAGCAACATTTCAGATTTATACATGGGTGATTTAGGTGCTTTTTATCTCTTTCTCACATATAGATAATGTTATACTCCCTAGTATTATACCTCTCTCAAAACTCTACTGACACTAACATTTTATTTGGCAGAAATATGTATCATTAAAATCAGAGCTTATTCTTCTGTGTGTTTCAAAGACAATAAATTGGTTTATTAGTCATTAAAAGCAGGTCTGGGAAGCATCAACTGCATTGCTATAATTTGATAAAGGTTGTGGTTTGATGGTAGACGTCAATGGTGAGGTACACAATGAAATATCAACGCACTGATGCACACACAGACCCAGATCCCCCCACACTGAGACCCCCTCAGTGCCCCTGCCCTGCCCACTGCACACCTTTGTCTGAACATCACGGCCGGGTCCATGTTTGCCGACGTCATTCGGACAACTTGACGAATTTCTTTGGCGATCATTCGGAGTTTCTCAAAATTTACCAGGCCATCCACTTTGGAATCATTCCCTGCATAATTGAAACACATACATAAGAGAGAGAGAAAAAAAAAAAAAAGAGTAAGAAATATTTCTGAACGGCCACTGTGCTTTTAGTTCCCCTGTTACCCTCCCTCTCCCCCTGCCCCTACACCAACAAAACTGCTTTAATCAAAATAGCAAGAAAACAGGATGCTCTGGCAAAACACTAATGGAATCAAGCCCACATGGACTACCCTGCATTGCTCATGTTAATCTAAAGAAACAAGTATTAGTAGAAGGAAAAAAGAGTAAGTGAACTATGCCCAAATTCACTGGAATAATGTTAAAATAACAGAAATACAGAACTGACACTGACAGAGTTTGCATTCAGAAAAATGTTCAAATAATTCTGAACCATCACAACCAAAAATTGGGCATACTTGGTAATGCTTCACCTCAGCCAGTTGTGAACAGAACTTTGTATAAAAGGAACAAAATGGAAACATTTGAACAAAACCCCTTGAAAACGTTGAAAGTAAGAGTAGGAGGTGTTGTATCACAGGAGCTGTGTGCAAGCCACAACACAGAATAAAAAGCTGGAAACAGTATAACAACATGTTTTTCATAACAGAAAATATTTGAAGTCGGGTAACTACACAGCACACTCACCTCTGCTTTCACCCTAAACCTAAGGACAGCTGATGAGGACTACAGAATTGCTTTTAAAATATTAAAAATGTGCATTCTATTTTTAATTTTTGTCTAGGATCAGTCTCTTCCATTAGGCCTTCCCAGTTCTCTTTTATTTTACTCCTACAAAGGAACCCTCAAAAGCATCCTACTGGTGGCAGCTTTGCTAGACATGCGTTGACACACAGAGCACTGAAGAAAGGGTTGAAGTATATTCAATGCTTCGTTTATTTTCTCTTTGTTTGACATTACCTTCATGTAGAAATGTGATATCTTTCTTGACAACAGGGAAAAGTGGGATAATTGGAGGCTGCATGCTCTGGCTGCTGAGGATGTTGCGGTATTTTGCCATATTTCGAGATGGATCAAAAAGATCTTGAAGGTCTCTGAGGTGCTTTTCATACTTGCTGGGTAACTTTTCCCAAGTGCCTCTGAGACGAGCTACTGGTGCAAGATTTAACCCACTGCAATGCAGAAACGTTTCATTACCAGCTGTGAGCGGAATCATTACCTTTCATACGGAAGTGAAGGGTGGGGGGGGATGTTTTAAGGATTAAAAATAGCTTTCCCAAGGTTAACTGCAAAGTTGGCTGAATGCCAGGCTACAAGTTCATCACAATAAACCTCTGCTCTTTAAACAGGAGTGTAAAAACCACGACTGCACAAGGTACAAATTTCAAATTATTGCCAAAATTATCTCTCTGTAACACAGAACTGATGTCTACTTAAGAACCATTTCACTCCTGTAAAAATGTATACTATGGGTAAAACAAAAATGGTAAAAAAATGCATGAGGTGCATTAGTGGTTGCACAGCAAACGAGAACAGTGCAGAGCTCATCCCAAGCAGAAGTGAAAAGACTCTAGAAAGACATTTCTCCCTGTGAGGGTGCTGAGGCCCTGGTACAGGCTGCCCAGACAGACTGTGCCTGCCCCATCCCTTCAGTGTCCAAGGCCAGGTTGGATGGGGCTTGGAGCATCCTGCTCTAGTGGAAGGTGTCCCTGCCCACGGCAGGGGGATGGAATGAGGTTATCTTTAACATCCCTTCCAACCCAAACCATTCTGTGATTCTCTGATTCTCTGACTTCAGAGCTTCAGATTGAAGCATTTGTAAATGAGCAACAGACTGAGAATTAGAAGCAGCAGATAAGCTAAAACTTGTCATTGTGCTCTCATTCCCATTAAGTAAAAATATATCCAGAATTATTTGGATGCAATAAAAAGACATTAAATAAATGAAATACATCCATCTTCCCTATCATAATTTGTCACCAGTTCTGCTCAAGAAATTCTGCAAAAAATGCAGAGTCCTTACATCTGCAGAACTGGAAAGTGATATGCTCCAGTACTTCTTAGCAAATCCCAAATCACACTATCACTGAATTTGGTATTCTCAGATTTTTTTTCAAAAAATTATTTTGTATTTTGGTCTATTTCTTAAGCAGATTTCTCTGCATGCAATGCCAAACAAAGCCTTCTCTGACATGAAAAAAAATCGAACATATGCCAGCCCACAGCCCTTCTTTTCCATGCTGCATTAGGATGGTTATTTTCCTATTTTATGAGACACATGTCCTTGCTGTGCAGGACAAGGCAAGAAGGAGAACCCCTGTGCCATATGCTAACAAAAACATATTCCTCTGGAAATAAGGGTAAAACAGAAACTAATTGATTTGAATTTTTGGTTTTTTGGTTTTTTTTTTGGACCAAAGTCTACTTCAGTCATGGCCTGATTAACTGAGAAGCAAAAAGAGTAATTTCTTCAGCTACAATAAGCCATGAAAAACTAGGGAACAGAATATAAAAATTACAATCAGTATCCATGTGGGTATTCACCACATAGTGAGCAGCCAAAGTCTCAATGGATGTCCAGTCCCCTTTATGGAAATTCATGAATTTTTTAATGACTAACCAGAAGCCAATACCATTTGATACACTGGTCAGATGGAAGAAAAGTATTTTAAATTTTTTTTCAACAATGGTGCTGAGATATAGCACAAATCCAGATCTTTGCCTGATGAAATACAGTACCTTTTTGTTCCTACATTAAAGGCTGGGTGTAAGATAATTGCAAATAAAGGAAATGCTGAACTCATGCTGTTAAAGTAGCAGCATTCAGCATAAATCAGAAGAGAAAGGCTAGATGTGCAATTGAAGAGGGAAAAAAAAATAGAGAAGCAAGCAGATGACAGGAAAGAATGAGAAGGAAAATTAAGCCAAAACAAGACTGATTTGAGGAAGTCCTTACAATGGAAGGAAGAAATAAAGTAATCTCATCATCACAGATAGGACTCGGTGCACCCTGAAAAAGTAACAATGACTGACAAAAAGAAGGGAAATTGGGTGCCAAAGTCACGGAAAATGACACAATGTTCAGGCAGGTTTCTGAAGTTCATCAATCAAACAGTGCTTTGTCCCCATCTTCTCTTTTCCTGCGAGGTACCAGTGAAAAAGAGACTGTCACACCCAGCACAGCAGTGGCACCAAAGCGCTGAGGTGACAGCGCGGAGGCTGCGGTGACAATCCCGCTCTGGCCAGCCTGGCCTTGGGAAACCACCCAGCCCCAGCTGCAGTCTGCTCAGGATATTCCCATTTCTTTCCTTTCCGTTTAGATTACCAGAATTGCCTTTGACAGCACCAATCAGATCTGACAAATGGGAAGTATTTTACCTTATCACAGCGAACATGGAATTGAAGTTCTTGCATTCTCGACAGTGGAGAGCAATTTTAATGAAATGTTTAATAATCTTCATTCTTTTGAGTTGGTTGGGCTCTGCTAAAATTTCCATGGCAACCCAGAAGGTCTCCTGATTTATGACATCCTCAAACTGTTTCAGGTGAGCATTCCCTGTCTTGGAGTCCAGCTTGTAAAGGTCGTCAATGTACTCCGTGGGCTCGATGTTGCGGAATAACTCAAAGTCCCGCATGGAAAGCTGCGTGGCCACCTCGATGGTGCTCAGCTGGAGGAGGGAAATTTGACTCTCTCGGAGCAGCTCTTGAGCATCCTCATCAGAGCATAAGGTCTCTGTCTCCATATTGTTTTTCAGATAATACCTGAAGAATAATTGAGTAACAATAACACATCAGAGATGCTCTTCAGAGGGTTTGTGAACACAGACATTGAACTGTACCAATCACCGTGTGCATTACAGAGACAAAGAGAGACAGCATAACCTTGTACTTCAGTTAATGTAAAATTACATCATTACTTAAGTAAACAAACATTTCAAAAGCTCTTTGTTAATATTTTTATACTGTACTTTGTAATATGTACTCTGTAGCGTTCACCTTCAGGAAGAGGTCAGTTACTTTTCCTTTTGTAAATTCAGCAGTGAAAATAGCATTTTAAATACACATTAGTTCTGAGAAATCTCCTGTTAATGTGTTTCTACACTTCTTGCACAAATTTAGTGTGGTTTCTTCCATAAATTCAGTGTGCCATAGTAATATTTACATGAGGCAGAGAGTATTCAGGAAATGAAAATGTATCTGGAAAATTCATTCCATGGTCCCAAGCAGATCACTTTCAGATACACAAAAGTTTATTACTCATAAATTCCCTCTGTTGCCTAGCAAAGACAACTGCAGAATATTTTACTTTAATAAACTTTCTTCTGGTATGCATCAGATAAAACCAAAGCACTTAATGTTTCAGAAACATTCAGAGCAGTTTACTTAAAAATGGAATAATTTATCTCAGGTTAGTATCAGTTCATTGCAGCATGACACTGAGAAAGAAATTAATTGTGTATTTTAATCCTCAAGTACATGTGGGAAGTGTCAAAACAAATATAACCCTTTTTTCTAAGTGCAAACCACTATATACATTATCCTGATCTGCTAAATTTAGTTGTCATCAAGCAAGCTTGCTGTAGATTAAGGGATGGATTTTTGGGTGCAGAAGAGGAAGGTGACACAAAGAAGAGAGGGAAGTGTAAGTTATTGGCATTTACTTGTTTGTGCTTGCAATAGACAAGCGTCTGTGTTAATTAAAACATCCCTCCCTGACTATGGACTTGATGATCTTGGAGGTCTTTTCCAACCTTCATGATTTCAACCCTGAGAGGCAAATAAAACCCAACCAAAAAAGGGCACATTTACCGTCCATTGAGCTGAATCCTGTCAGCCAACTTGGAGAACTGATCCGGGAGCCTGCGCTGTTTGATGACGCCCTCGGGGCTGACGGACACCTCGCACAGGGAATAGGTCTCTGGGGCTCCTGTCAGGTTGAATTCATGGACAGCATGACTCACCACCTCCTTGGCTGTAGTGTCTTTGCTGATGATGATGTAACAACTCTGCTGATCTGCTTTGAAAACTCGTATCACTTGATCTGGAATATCTAAAAAAAGAGCACAACACCTTTAATGTGTCAAGTTACTTTTCCTTTGAAAAGACACAAGGTCATTTGGAGAGAGATTTTTCACAAGGCCATGTGATAGGACAAGGGGGAATTGCCTTAAGCTGAAGGAGGGCAGATTTAGATTGGATATTAGCGAGAAATTCTTCCCTGTAAGGGTGGTGAGGCCCTGGCACAGGTTGCCCAGAGAGGTTGTAAACCCTCCATCCCTGGAGGTGTTAAACAACCAGGCTGGATGGGGCTTGAACCAAACTGGTCTAGGGAAAGGTGTCCCTGCCCATGGCGAGGGTGTTGAAAGTAGATGATCTTTAAGGTCCCTTGCAACCCAAACCATTCTGTGATTCTATGATTTACTGTCTCATTTGACAGTCATTAAACAAAATCAACCAGCTGCTGGGGGAAAAAAAAACCCATGCTGGACTTGTAAAATACTTAAATATTCTCATTTTTCCTTCATCTTTGTGAGTCAAAAATAAGACACTTCTCCTCTCTGCTTTTCTACAGCTCAATTACTCTGTCATCCCATGACCACAATCAAAGTAGAAAACATTCAGGTATGGAACGGGGCTGCGCACTGCTCCTTCCCAGCACGTCTTAAAACCTTTGGCAGCACCATTCCTTCTTTGGCTCTCTTGTGTTTGTGAGAGCCAGATCCACAGGCATGCCAGGGCACGCTTCCCAGGGATGGGAAGCCACCAAGCATGGATGGATAGGCTTGGAGTGGGAGGATGTGAAGAGGAAAGGAGATTTGGTTGCTCCCAGAACTAACGGCGAGCTTTTACACTCACTCTCTCCCCTGAAGGAACTAAGCTGCTGCCAGCAGTTAATTCTTTGGCTGGTGCACTTATTTATAGCACATTTTATGTATTATAAATGCATTAAAGAACAGCTTTATCTGACGCAGCCTACAGCAGGAAATAAGTATCTACAGAAACACGTGTTTAATCCACAGTTTGTTGATTGCAAATAATTTGCTCTATTAGCTATTACAGAGAGTTTGATTTTCAAAATAAAACTGATAGAAAAAAAAAAGTCAAGAGTCAAAATGCACACTAATTTCAAGCACAGGGAAGCCCAGTTTTTGCCTTCCCTGGAGTCTGAAGAGTAAAACTTCACAAGTTTTCTGCAGACCTGAGAAGGTGGGAGGCTGTTGCTGAGCCCCAAGCCAATGTTTCAGAGTCTGAAGCTCCCCAAAACCACACCGGAGGCAGATGTGCCATAACTCCTGCATCAGAGATCCCCAGTGAGGAAAGGGAAGGGCTGTCATTAAAGCAACAGCCTTCAAAACAGCCCATCCCTTCACTCACTGCTATTTGTCCAGCCCTTAAAAACTCAATCATAAGTGCCAGATTCATGGATTGAGGCATGTGGCCACCCTGGATCACTGGGGATGACCAGGTGCCCCAGGGAATGATCCTGCTGGGCTCAGCATCCAGGTCCTTCAGGCCCTCCCAACAGCAGCTCTCTGAGTACAGTTTTAGATGCTGCTCACCCTAATGCCTATATATTAGTTTGCCTCTGTCCAAATCCACTGTTTAAGGAGGAAACAAAGATCTTTGGGGCACTGACCTTGGGGTTATTTTTTCCTGAGTCAGACTTAATGGTGTTACGGGGACAGGTAGAAGGAATTTCAGGGCAAAAAGTAAGCAGATGATCTATGATCCAGCATCAAAACTTTCCACTCATTGGAAAAAAGTAAGATTCAATATCAGTTGTAAACAAACTTAAAGATGGGTTAAAAAAATTCTGATTGAAACCTAATTCCTCTAAAAGTTTCATGATTATGATTAACACATTACTAGAACATTCTCATTAGAAGCTGGGGACTAGCTGAATTTGAAAAGTTCAATATTTATGTGAATTAGGAAATAAAAGGGAAAAGTACTTATTGTACTTATTTCAGAGTGAAGGTCATGAAAATGACGTACTGAATAATTAGGGAAGTGCCTGCACTCATAAAAATCATAATAATCTACAGAAGAGGGAAACATCTATACTTTGGTAACAACATACCTAAAATCAGAATACACTCAAGGTGTAAAACTGAAAACTGAAATTTAATTGGGGAGAAAAAAGGAAAAAGTAAAAAAAAATAAAATAACCATGCAACCAAAACAATGTAACTTGTGACAGATAAGGGAAACATAAATTACAGGCACATTTCTGTTTTCACGGTCTTTGCTTTAAAGCAGACAAACATTAATTATTAACTTAAAATTTTTAATGCATTATTTAGCTTATTTTGACAATACAAAGCACGTTTCAAGTTTGCATGCACAGAATTTTAGTTATAGAGTCCAACAGAAGAACAAACTAAATCTCAAACTATGTTATCACCTGAAACTTCAGTGCTGTGAGAGAGATATAAGCAACTTCATCCCTTTAAAGCAAGGCCACAGAGAAGCAGAGGAACCTGTCAGATGTCATTCAGTGTGTTGGGGGCAGAAATGGGAATAAAATGCAGGTCTGACCCTCAGCATAGCACTGTGCCTGAACAAGAACCTATAGATTTGTTTTATTTAAGGAAGACTACAAGGCACAAGGCTATCTAATGCCCTGCAGTAATAACTATGTCAGTGCAATGTCTGATAGTGTTAAGTTTACAGGCAAGCCATGCAATATTAAGGTCTACAGGATGATGAACATCAGGATACTTACAGTAAAACCCAACAGCTGCAGGCAGGAGAGAAAGAAAAAAACTGCGTCAACACCAAATCAAGATTGAGATGTTTACAAAACTTACCAAGTGTACACTGTCAGAAATATTTTGGTTTTCTCTGACATTCAAACATGGCAGCATATTTGATACAGTGAGCTTGAAGTCAAGGTAAGTGATGCAGCTGAAAATGTCCCGGCCCATGGCTGGGGGGGTTGGACTGATGACCCTTACAGGTCCCTTCCAAGCCAAACCATTCTGTGATTCTGAGAGTGACTCCAAGATGAACTATATTAAGCAGTAACTTGTATAGTATTAAATGAAGATTTTTAGAAAAACATGTAGCTCTCATGCAGACAGCATGGATCTGGAAATTGCAGCAAAAAGGAAACTTTTTTCCTATGGATATTTATGCCTCTGATAGAATATATCTGTGCACATCCCTTTTAAAGGGGAAATCTGCAAGTTTATGGCTGTTTAAGTCACAGCCACAAGACACTTTATAGAATATGCAATTATGTACAGAACACTATACTTAAAAGAAGGAACAAGATTCTGACTTGACATGTTTACAGGCAGCTGCATATCCCAACAAATGCCTCCTGCAGCCACCCCATAAACTGGATTCCTACTGCAACAGCAATCAAAGCCCAGACCACACATCTCAAAACATTTCTAAGGCTTTTAGACATACAGTTGAATATACATAATGTCTGTAAAACATGAAACATTAACATCACTGTGCTGGTACATTGTGCTACAGCAATACTCTTCTATCCACAACACTGCTTGAAATATATACTGAAAGATGGAGGTTGGACAAGTCAAAGCACCAGGGAGAGGTGGCAAAAGAGAAAGGTGCAGACAAAGACCATCTGCTTCCACCAGAGCAGATTTACTCCAGTAAATCAAAGGCTCTCAGAAGTGGCAAAGTACCCTTCTTTGTAAAGAGAACTAAGTGTGCCATTACCAAAAAAAAGTAGGCAAGAGAGGTTCAGGGTGTGTAGATTTTCAGCACATCTCCAGTTTGGCCCTGCTAGGCCCACAGGATGAACAGGCAACTGCACTCAGCACCTGTGATGCTGGCAAAAGTTGCCACTTTCCCCCTGACCCAGCTGCCTTGGTAACCATCCTGTGAATCAAGCTCATGCTGCTGTTTTACCTGAAGGGTTAGAGAAATCCAGAATGCTGGTTGTGGGCTGCAGCAGGTCGGGGCTGCTGGATGAGAGGGTGCCTGGAATGGGCATGATGGCCAGGCTGTGCCGGCACTGCCGCGTCCCCACGATGCTGTCGTCCTGCGACTGGCTCACGCTGCCATCGCTGCAAAACAGTTCTGGGTCAGTTATGGGCATTAAACTCCTCGTATTCACCCTGGGATGAATGCAACTAAGAAAAATAATGGTGTTCAGCTGTTTTAATTATATGTTGTAGACAGGCTTTCAAAACAAGGATGGGGGAAAAGAGATTTGAAAGTGTTCATTGGGAGAGAAAAGATATTTTTGGTCTTGTTCTGCATTCATGGGGCAGATACCTTGTTTTATTAAAAAACATAAGCAACGTGGACATACTGACTAGAAATACTAAGCAATTGGTATCTCTTAATGGCCTTAGACTGAAGGAGGGTAGGTTTTATGTAGATGTCAGGGAAAAATTCTTCCTGTGAGGGTGGTAGGGCCCTGGCACAGGTTGCCCAGAGAAGCTGTGGCTGCCCCATCCCTGGAAGTGTTCAAGGCCAGGCTGGACAGGGCTTGGAGCAATCTGGGATAGTGGAAGGTGTCCCTGCCCATGGCAGGGGTTGGAATGGGATAGTCTTTACCCTCTTTAAGGTCCCTTCCAACCAAAACCCCTTCCAACCATTCTATGGTTCTATGATTAAAATATCACAACCTAATAAGAAACTTTTTGACAGAAGAGTCTGACAAACCTGAACAGTTTTGGAGGCAAGATGCTGAAACGGGTCTTGTCTAAAATTTTCCTGATTCTGTTTCTCCCGCCAGATACAGTGTTTGCTTTCATTTTCTTGTTTCCTTTTTCACGGGGAAACATCTGTTCCACATCTCCAGGCATATCTGGGATGGAATATCGGTTGTTTTTCTTTTCTGCAATTTTTGGAATATGTGGAATTCCATTCTTCTCCTGTCCTATCCTGCAGAGCAGCTCCTTAAAGACTGTAAGAGAAGATGTAATCATTGTGAGTTACCTCTGCACACTCAGAACTTCACAGTGAATTTTTCTTTTCCTCTCAAACCCTTTCCCTCCCACATCCCAGAGACACAACAAGGAAACACTGCATTCAGGGCAAACAGCACTATGTATTTATTGGCTTTTTTGCTTGCATCTTTTAGGTAATGGAGTGCAGATGCTTCCTCAAGAGTAACTGCAACACAGACTGCTGTTTTCCCAAACTGTCTTTGTTTGCTTTTACTAACACTACTGAACAGAGGCTGCATCACATTTCCTACTGCATTTATGAAACCAAGCTAGCCTATAACCCACACTGACATTCTCAAAGATAGAATTCTATGGAAATTGTAGGGTTTTTTTCCTTTCTGTTTCTTTCCACATATATAAGGTGAAAAACAATGTTCAGATTGGTTTGTCAACATCAATTATTTCTTTACAGACCTTTCAAAAATCTTTTGCAATCTCTCAAGTCAGAAATTCAGTATTTTGTGTTGAAAACATGGCGAAAGCAGAACCGTACACAGTGAATTACTCAGATTGCCCCTATGAGCAAGGCAACCAAGACTTTTTGTACAGCAAGTCCAGTTAAACAGTACATTTCTAATATAAAATAAAACCTAAGGCTAGAAACTTTCCCAGTACAGATGTGAATAGGACAACAGGAATTGTTCATTGTCAGCACCAGACCTTAGCACTCAATTAAAAAGTCAGGATAGTAAGTATCACTGCTGACAGAAGCTGCAAGACATTAATTCATTAAAATTTATCAGAGAAATCACCTTGAAATTCTACCAGCTAGCAGGAAGATATTAGAAACCACTTGTAAATGCATGTTGCTTACATTTATAATACAAATGAACAACCTATTACTGTCTCAGGTACAGTGATGCTTCATTTCATGTCATTTCACATTAGTCTGGACCACTGGTTACAGTGGATGTTTCATGCTTTTTTTAAATTATGCTAATAAGCAGCTACTGAGGGCTTGAACCTTTTTAGTTGCACAGTGATAAACACAGAATAATAACTAAAAACAAAATCAATAGTGAGCAAGGGCAGGTAACTGGAGGAAGGAAACAGGAAAAGAAAACTATCAGAAGATATGGATACAACTATAGAGGAAGGAACTATGCTGTGCAGAGTCTCATTCTTTCTCTAGCTCTGGTTATTCTCTTGCCTAAACAGGATTACAGAAAAAGAACAGATGATTTGACAGAGATTTTAAAGAGGTATTTAGGTGTTTATATTCACAATGACAATTAAAAGCCAACATTTATATGCCATACACCGCTTTTTATATCCCCTTTTCAATTTTAGATATAAAGGCAATTTATCCTCTCATTCTTACAGACATTATAAAAAGTTTTACAAAATCCCAGTTTTACATGTTTGCTGTTTCTTGGCAAAAATATTTTGGTCCAGATCCCTTGGCTCTGTTTCAGCCCTATGGCATGGAGGGACACTAAAGCAGCTTAAACAGTCATCTGAGGATTCTCAGGGAGTGAAGAGCTGCCTGTGCTGGCTCTGTGCCACTCAATGTGCAGCCCTTGGCACACAAGAACTTATCCAAGCAAATAGAGGCACAACGAGGCGACTTCTGCACAACTTCTCACTCCAAGAGCAAGTTGAAAAAAGAAGGTGGAATTCTATTGCACTTCTGAAGCCAGAAAGAGTGGAGTTTGTCCTTCACACACAAAAATGTACCATATGTAAAGTCTACTCACCAAAAATGTTTGTTTTTACAGTAATGGAGAGATGTGTGTTGTTCCTTAAGATTTCCAGAGCTTTCACAAAGGTAATGTTCTCAAAATTCTGACCATTTACTTCCATTATCTTTAAGAAATAAAAATTGGGTTATTGGGTCAAACATCTGTTTGACAGACTTACAAATACAAAGGTGATAATGCAGGCACAGTGAGAACTTTTTAGAAATTACTATCTCATCTTTAAAGCAGCTGCAGAACAAAACCATTTCTTGTAAAATAACTATTTCCATAATGTCAGAGAAGTTATATCCTGTAAATAAGTCAGAACCTCCATTTCTATTTGACAAATGCTTTAAATAAGTGTATTTTTTATGATAACATGACATTCTTGCAATTAATCAAACAAAAATGGTGGATCATGAACCACAGAACTGATTTCACTTCAAAAGCTGGATTTTCATTGAGTGTGACCTGTCACTGTTCCACCTGCCTCAGTGAACTGGGATCAAACACATGAGGTGGGAATCAATCCCACAAAACAATCTGATGGCTTCAACATAACCATATCTCCCACCAGGAAGTTTCCTAAAATAACCGTAACTTGGTTTCTTTTCCCATTCTGTTTGAGAAATATTTAAATAAGTTACATATTTTGAAAACTGTTTAATAGAAACCAATTTAACAATAAATAGAAGCTGAGCTGTGGCATTCCCAAGAGAACACTTGCCAGTGGTTTGGTTCTATTACACAGCAAAACCTTTCTGTTGAGAACAACCAACAGTTGGGCGAACCAGAATATTTTAAATTAACATAATTGTTTTTACCTGATCACCACGTTTAAGTCCAGCTTCTGCTGCTTTACTGCCTATCTCCACAGTCTCTACAAAAATACCAAACCCTTTGTCACTGCCTCCAAGAAGGCTGAAAAACAGGGGTGAATCTCTGGAAGGTTTTTGCAGGGTGATTTGTCTCCATTTCGCTTTGGCAGCACAGGCAATATTCAGCAGTCTGAGATGGCCTTTCATTTTCTGTAACACAGAAGACACAAAATGCAGTGCAATGTTTCTTTTACCAGAAATGGAAAAGCAGTTATGAAAAATACCCCAAGTGCCAGAAAATGGATTTTTGATGCCATGTGTTCAGATTTTACTAAACAAACCTTGTCCTCTTTTGCAGAAATGCACAAACCCCTAAGTGAGTACCTCAGGTGTTACTTTATATGGCCTTCTGTATCTAAATTTCTATTCAAGAACAAATATGTCCATGTTAAAAGCCACCTGTTAACTGTTACACTTACAGACTATAGCCTGTTAGGCACGGGTAACACTGGAAAATTGAAATATCTAATATTAGAAAATGTGACACTCAATTCTTTTGTGCTCCTACCGTATCTTCCAAGTTCTTCTCAAATTCTTCCAGGAATCGAGTCATGGCAGGATCTCCTTCAAAGTCATTAAAATGATTGTTCACCCACAGTAAGACTACTCTGGTAACCTGTAAAAGTAAAATAATTATCTATATATGATCCTTCTCCTATAAGCTTTCATCACAAAAGAATACCCAGACATGGAAGAATAACATATGACAGATTACTGCATCTAATAAGCACAAGACATTTATACTTGAAATCATTTTTTCTTTTCATTTATTTGTGGAAGCAAATGAAAAATAAAAAACCTAAACATTTTTGTACCTAACTGGCTACTTCACCTAGTCCCAACTGGTGCATAAATCCAACTTCAGCTAACCCTTCCTTAAACTGTTCATAAAAACTGCCTTTTTAAAGCATCCTAATGATTTCCTTAAAGAAAGTTCTAGTTGTGATAATAAAAAACTTTCTTCTAAGAACTTTTAGTTAGATCTTCAGATTGCTTTTGTAAGTGCTAAAGAGTTACTACCATTCATGATAAAGTCAGTCTGATAACTATTTTATTCATCATATTATTAAAAAAAGGAAGTCTACAGCAATTTCTCTTTTAAAATTAAAAAAAGTCTGCTTTTATTTGTTGAGACATTTATCTTTTTTTTTCATATTCTAAAAACCAGTAGTTGCCAAATTGAACAGCATGGAACGAGGTAAGAAGAGAGGCAGTAACCACAGCAGACCCTGGACAATTTCCTATGCAAAACGTCTCATTTTTGACAGTATGTTGGGTTTCCTTCAGCTCAAGGCTAGTACACACAGAAACACTGGCTAAGAATCAACAAATTGGCATGGTACAAGTTCCAGACTATCCAGGTTTCTCATGTATGAGCACATAGTTACATGGACTGGAACATGTTCTAGTCATCCTGGTTTATCAGCAATACAGAAAGGGATCAAATTGAATACATTTTCACCAGAAATATTAATCTCTTAGACTCCAACCAACCTTATCCCTGAGGCTGTCCACTGTGAACCATTCCAAGAGTTTATTTCCAACTTCCAAGGGACTTGTTAGAAAGGTTCTGTATGTTAAAAGGAAATCTTCAATGTAGGTGGGATCCACAATAGAATGTTCTTCTATCAAGTGCATGATGAGTCGCTCGGGTGTTGCCTTTAAAAAGTGAATTAAAAAAATAACTGGTATCTCTCATCACTACCTCTCTCCAAAGAGCATTTCAATATAAACCCATCTGAACAGTATAATCCCTTTAGAAAGTTCAGTTATGGCCAAAGCAGGAGAAAACACACAAACATGCTTAAATCAAATCTTCGTGCTTCTCTCAGCCCTGAGGTTTTCCATAGGTAACACCTGGCTAAAATAATTAGCAACTTCCCTTAATTTTATTTTTTAATAAACTGTGTAAGTTCCTTTTCCAGATTACAAAAATCAGGTTAACATATAAAGATGCCCAAAGGGTGCTCCCAATACAAAATTCAAAGTATGTGTTCAAGAGGTCTAACTTTAGTAAAAGGGAAATGTAAGTAGATTTGGAAAACAATACACATTCCTTCCAACCAAGTTTTTTGAGCTGAGAGAGACAAAACTGAGTATGTGTTCTAGATTCAAACTGAAACTCTATTTATCTACTAATAACTAAGTTTAGTAGATTAATAGAAAGCAGAGAAAGACATTCACCTTGATAACTATGTGTCCTTTTCTGGTTCCACTGCGATCTAGCTCCCTGTGCTCCTTTACCATCACAATTTCTCCTTCTTCCTCCACTTTATGAGTGTTTTTTTCCACATGGTTCAGAATTCTCCAGTAGTCTTGCTGGGCTATACACACAAACTGTCCACAAACAGCAATGGATTGTGAGTTAAGCATCAAAAACACAAATGAGTCCCCACCTCCTGCCCTCCCAGCCTGTCGCCATAGCAGAGGGGCTCCAGCTCTCAAAGCACCTTTGTAGCCTCCTCTGGACCTGTTCTAACCTGTTTTATTTTATTAGATGCTTAAAAATACAAGGTAGTTGTAGAGAATTGCAACCTTACCTGACAATCATCTACTTTAGTTCTGACTACTCCGTTCATGTACTGTTTGTCCAGGGAGGGAGTAATCCCAAAACTATTGCCCATACAGAGACTCTCACTCTTCCCATCAGGATAGCTGATTTCCACTGTGCCATTTAAAATAACATACCAAGAATCAAGCTGGAGGAAGTAAGAAAAAACACATTTTAAAAGTGAAGCTAATTCAACAATTTTTCTAAGCTCTTATCTTAGAAAGGCTCATTCTTGTAGTCTCTACTTTGCTGCCACCATCGCTCTGGAACATTTAATTCACCAAAACTATGCATTGTAAGGCAGGTGATGAAGACTGAAACAAAAATGCTGCTCAGCTTTCTTCATCTATTTCAGAACTGATTGTGGAGGGAGGAATGCTGATGAACAGACTGCTTTCTTAATCAGTGGGCTAATTGCTATTTATACCATTTAGCAAGAATGAACACTCTTTCCCTGGGTACCCATTTGGTCACTACCAGAGATGAGTCTTCCTCATCCTCCTGGAGGGATGAACAGCAAATGCCATTCCAGATGTCTTGATCCAAGCAGGAAGAGATATTTCAAGACAGTGCTTCAGGGCACCCATGCTGGGAGCCTGACCAGGCCTAGGTTAACAGCTGTGCTGAAGCAGTGACTTACTTCTTGGCCGTCTTCAAGTATGATGGCTCCTGCTTGCTCTACGACTTCAAATATCATCACTGAGCACAGTTCTCTCCTCACAGACATGGTCATGTTTGCAAAGGCAGGGAGTTGATGCATAAATTCCAATAATTGCTCTGTTGAACAAAGGAAACATTGGTATGACGACTGCAAGGCCCAGGGGTTCCCTAGATTCCTTACCCTCCACAGGTATATTAAACCCCAGTCAAATTCACGGGTAAACTGCTCAGTGGTGTAACACTTCCCATTAGTGCCTGTGGCTAAATGAGCCCAGTGTGCACTTTGTCATCAACAGCCAGAACTCAGCTCCACAGCCTTGCTGGTGTTCTGATTGACTCTCAGGGCAGCAGTCTAGCTAAGAGTAAAAGCACTTCAGCTTCAAACATTTAGAAAAATTAAAAACACCCTTAGGTACAGTAATTATAAGCTAGACAGGAGCATGAAATGATTTTCCAGTGTTCAGAGATACAATCTGAAGTACAGCAGAAAGCAAATTTCGCTATTGAAATTCATACCAATTTCTAGTTAAACACTGTAGTAAATTATCTCCATTTTAACTGTTTTGCAGTTTACAGTTAAGTATACCTCTTCTCTTTGCTATTTAGTAACTAATTCAACAGTTTCAGGCAGTCAAAATCACCTTGCTACCTGTGCCATTACATCAACACATACAATAACTGTAACACTCCACATCTTGAGCATCACAAAGACTGTTGTCTAAAAGACTTTGTTTCTCAGAATAAATACTCTCTCAGATAGCAAGAGAAGACATCATTCAATTAAGAGTACCGCCAGAGCAAAGTGATCTCTGGAAGATACCACTCATTTATTGAGATATACACTGATCATTGACTCATTAAACAGTTTTCAGATATGCTTCTCTTACAGATGCTAGATGATGTGGTTTTATGTAGATTTTATGTAAGTATTTTTTTCTCCTCACCAATATCATCATCAGTTTTATCTGCAGGCTCTTTCTCAAGGCACTCTCGGACAACATCTCGCCCTAGAAGTGGATCAGAAGTTCTGTCAATATCTTCATCCTCCTCCTCTTCTTCATCTTCAGAGTCTACAGGTGCTTCTGGAAGACCCGTTAAATCAACATCTCCCATCTCACTTTCTGTAGCCTACAAAGAAAACAACAATCAGAGTGAGAGTTCAGTGTCTTCAGTTCAATGATTTATGGTCTGAGGTAGCTAACTAAAAAAAAATAAAAAATTCTGTGATCAAGAAGTCAAACTAGAATCTCTAACAGCTCCCCTTCTGAACACTGAGGAAAACATGTTATGCTGAAATCTACTGCATTCTTATTTTAGAGCATTTACTCTCCATTTCTTATGAATTCATGTAACATTGGTTTCTCTCATTTGGATTGAGTCTATATCATTAAAAATATAGTAATATACTTTAGTAGTATCATTGGTTACCCAATGCCTGTGGACACATTTTTGCTGTCAGCAATAGAGGGCAACACAGACATCACACTGAGCAGACACACAAGGCAACAGTGGAAGAGAACACAATACATGCAACGAAAAGCAGAATCATACAGGAATCGTTTGGACTAATTCCTTCTGTAAAGTTTAAATGATGTAATTGCTTGAAAATAAATTTCCAAACAGATGGAAGGTAAAAAAAGTAGTTTCAAATTCTCAGTTTCTACAGAGTAGTTGCTCAATCACTTTTTTAAGGCTTAAGCCAGCATGCAAATCATTTCCCTGTTTAAATTCAAAAATTTGAACAAAATGTGTCACTGCAAAGTATAAGGCAATTATATATTAACTTGCAGAAAATGGAGTTTGTTTTTAAGTGAGCACATTTACAATACTCATTTTCACTTTAAAATAAATCCTCAACATTTTACAAAAATGCTGAACTATCTAAGGCATCAAGTACTCTGCACGTCTGCAAAACCACCAAAATAAAGGATGAATTTGAATATTGTGGTGGGGCAGCACAACTTCTCTAAGCAACCTGTAGTAGCGGTTCAGCACCCTCACAGGGAAGAATTTTTTCCCTAAGTATCCAAGCTAGATCTTACCCTTTTTCAGTTTAAAACCATAGGATGTGATAAAAAGTATTTTTAATAAATCTGCTTTAGGTATTGACAGGGTACAATAAGGTGTCCCTGAAGCCTTGTTCTCTTTTCTCCAGCCACTGAGGGCTTCACATGACTGCCATGACTTTCCAACTAAGACCAATAGTACCTCAGCAGCTCCATCAGCCAAGTCCCTCAGGTCTCTGGGATGCACTGCCTTGGGTCCCATGGACTTGTGTACATTCAGATCCTCGGGAGCTCTCAACCTGACCTTCTCTTCCCATGAGAAGGATTACATTCCCTCAGTCCCTGCCTTGATGGTCAGGGAGTTCAGAGATGTGGGAAGAGCAACTACCAGTGAAAACTGAGACAAAAATTGCTGAGTGCCTCAGCCTTCTCCATGTTATCAGTTCTCCTGCCTTCTTTAGCGGGCGAGTGAAGCACAATTTTTAATTTTTTATTTTTTTTTTACTAATGTACCTGTAGAAGCCCTTCCTGGTTTTTGTCACATCCCTTGCCAAATCCAGCTCCAACTGAGCCTTACCTTTCCTGATCCCAACCCTACACATCTGGGAAGTGTCCCCATATTCCTCCCAGGACACAGGTCCCTGGTTCTACTGTATGCATTTCCCTCTTGTGCTTTTGATCAGGAGGGCCTTACTCAGCCATGCTGCTCTCCTGTCCTCATATAAAACAATATTCATTGTAAGTGATTTAATCACAGCAGACCGCACTGTCTCCATCTCCCTACACACCCCATGCTGATGTGAGCCCCCATACCTGCAGAAAGGAACAGCTTGGTCTTCCTGCACTAGACAAAAAAATCCTGGGGTTTAGATACAACCTTGGGCCTTGGACCTTGCCCTTATTTTAATAATTAGCCAGCAAACCTAATAAATAAAGCGTAAATTATTTAACAAAAATATTTCTTTCAGAGGAGAGTAACAACACAGAGAGGGTTAAATCTGTTTTACATTACATCACTTCACTGGCTTCTGTAGCTCACATTAACAGTTTTGGAATTAAGCCCAAGTGCAAATTGTGCTTGGAGAGTCTCAGCAGCACATGATCAGTACAGTGTTTTATTCAGGGACTTTTCTAGCATTTCTTCATCTAAATAGCCAGAATTTATATAAACATCTCCAGGCTGAATAAGACAGACAATAGCACCAATCCTCACTCTGACAAGCCCACCCTAAACCAGAAAAACTGAGGCTACAGGGTCTATAGAATTTTGTATATCCTATATAGGAAAATAAACAAATCAACTCCTTTCCTGATAAATAAGTTATGTTTTGATCAAACTATGAAATAGGAGAGGATCCTCCAACTGTGTTTCAAAGATTCTGTGCAGATGGTTGACAGAACGTTGGCAGGTCAGGCAGTGCTGGAAGGAAAAGGAAGGATTTTGCTCATAAAGCCGTCTGCGGAAGTAGCTGCTCTTCCCAACCATGATGCTCCAGCTGTTTCCATTATCGAGTATCAAAATCATTCCTAACAGAAACATTTATGAACTACTGATTTACAAAATGAAACCAGAAGCTGCAACCCTCAAATCTCACACAAATATGGATTTCCAGGATCGGGCCCATGACGCAAGAGTATCTACTGAGATACACAGCCTTGATGAATATTTTATAGATAATCCATTTTAATATCAAAGCTTTAACCACAATTGGAATTACTACTGGACAATGATGTTGCTGCCCACAAAGAGTACATACTGCCAAAGTGAAAAATGAAAGACTTTGAAAGAAGCGAAAGGGGGAGAGAAACTTTCAGCACACCACTGACAGAACTAACCAAGTAGGAAAAAATTGATGCAAACTGGCTGGTCATTAAGAGATGATTGCCAAGTACTTATACAGGAAACTCATTCCTGAGAGTAGAGGTGAAACCCTGCCCACCTACATCTAGAGAGACAACCTGAATTCTTGTGTGATCCTGGCTATGCACCTTAAAGCCCGTCCCATGAAAGGGCAAAGAAAGATGTTTTCACTGTGTAATACCTGTTGAACTCTTTCTCCCTGAGGAGCCCTGTAACAGATCAAAGCAGCTGTACCAGCCCTCATTTCAAGTGCTGTATGCACAACCACACAGCTTCCCCTACTTCTGGCTGAAGACCACAGTTCCAAAATTAAACATATTGTCAGAGAGGGGTTGAAATAAAAAAATTTAAAAATTTAAAATTCTCATCAAGCAAGACGTTACTTTAAAAATTTTAGGGACTAACTTACTTTTTTTTTCTATAATTAAAACTGGGTCTAAAGACCATCAGAAAGACAACTGCTCTGCAGTATTCCAAGCAAGCTGTAATTTGCAATATACACATTTGGACATTTTGGTGTCCATGTTTCAGACAGCAAAACACTGAAAGCTCCAACACGGAGTAGCAACAGTATAGTACAAGAGAAAAACACCTTCATAAATTTTCATCACTGCTTGCACTAACTCAGGGTTTAACACAGTATCTCCACAGCAGAGCTTACAGGCAGGAATCCTCTTCTGCTGATCTCACCTTAAGTTTTACATTCATCATTTCCTGTTTAACTGGAAATGGGCTTTATCCTGGGCTGAGGGGCAGCTGGAACAAGTGAAACCTCATTTCAACACTACTGATGAATGGAGTGTACACACATAAAGAGAAAATCTTTCCAAAACTTAATAAAACATTGCTTTGTTCTTTGGTTCTACCATTCTAATAATGTTTTTCCAATTCTGGAATTATATTTGTACTACTTATTGTAAAAATTAATGTCAAGATACCATTAATTCAAAAGGTCCTTTCAAGGCTACATTAATCAATCAAAATTATTCAGAATATTAGTGACACTAATGATATTCCTGGAGAGCCTGGCATGTAATAGATAGGAAGTTGACTGCAAAAGCAAAGCATCATTTTCCAAATATTTTATGAAAAGCTGTATTTTGCTGTACCAAAAATGCTTTCAATTACTGAGCCAGTACATCACACTCAAAAGTGTAGGTTTATCGCACATCAAAGATATTCTCTACCTTCATCATATGATGAATATTGGACGAAACACTTTTTTGTGAGTTCAGAATCTGTCTATATTGATGTGTTGCTGCAATATAATGCTGTGTTAAATACTGTGCCATGGCATTATTACACAATATCTATCTACTACTAAGCAGTATCTAGTGATCACTTATAGATTTGTGACAAACAATAAGAGACTTCTCCAAAACTAACTGTTCTAGCTACTGCAATAAAACCCATAAAATACATAAATGCACATAAAATGCATCTTTTAACAGGTTACTATTTGCACATCAGGCATACAAGAACAAAATACTAAAAATTCACTAAAAAACTGGGGGGAGAAAATCCCTGTGAGCTGTTGGGGATTTTCCCCCCTCATGACATCTCTGTTGCATATCTTATCTTCACCCACAGCTTATCAAATACTTGATTCTCCAGTGCTATCTTTCAGGATTAATGTCACTGTAGCTCTGATCATACATGGCTGTAAAATTATCTTTCAAGATCTCACTCGAATCTGACAGTGGTGACCTGCCTCAGCACCAACCTGGCCAGACAGGAATTCTCTAGCATATGTCTCTGTTTCCTTCAGGATGCAAAACCAGACAGGTCAATGTCACTGAAAAGGAAATTCTTACCTGAAAATTCTTAACTCTTAAAAATTAATATAAAATCTGCAGTCATCTTCACATTAATTATTCCTTAGTGTACAAAATATGGAGCACCACTGTTTATTTGCTACAGTGCATATCAATATGCTACTCCATAATTTATTTTACTTATATAATTTTTATTTGTTTAGCAATTATTCTCTTTTCTCATTTTCTGTTGAGCAGACATAAGGCAATTAACCACACATGATGGAGTATTTACTCATTAAAAGATATCATTGCTAGAGTGATATCTTTGTTATCAATAATATATTTTAACTGCTTTTCACTTAGAGCAACCTCTTCAAACTACTCAGGCAGGCAATGTTGGCACACTGCCGTGATGCCCTTGCAATGCCTTTTCCAGTGCCAGTGTCCCTGGAGCTGCAGATCTGTAAATCTCTCCACCCTCACTCTAAGACTAATGGCATCTTGTCCCTGGGACTGAGGTCCCCATCACCATGGGTGGTCCAGATCAGAAAGATGTAGCAGCAGCAATGTTGGGGCCCTGCTGGGATGGCCTTGGCATGCCTTTTCAAAGAGCTCTAGGCTCTTTGACTCTCTCAACCCTAACCCTAACATCACATCAATTCTGATGTAACTTTGATTCAGAAAATATAAAATAGTAAGAAGAATCAAGATACAGAACACCGTCTTCCAGCATAGCCTCTCAGAAATAAGAGAATTCACAGAGCATCTTGGAAAGACTCTCCAGGATGCCAGCTACTCCTGACCTAGGTAGTAAGCAAATCTAAAGAAGTAATAAAGTAGTAAATTAAACAGGACAAAAATGCAGAGACACTTTTAATGTTTTAATGGAATCTTGGCTTTAATGTCTTATTTTTAAAGTTCCCTAAGCAATATATTGCTGTAAATAGATATCATTAATCTGTTTCCAGTATAGAAATAATATCCAGACAGCGCCTAAGGAAAAGAACAGGTGTCTAAAATCAAGTTACACCTACACTGTGTTCAACAACTGCTGTACTCTCTGTAGTGTAGTCAGATTGCAACTTGGAAGTGGAAAAGCTGTGAAATTACTGATCAACACAAACCCAAGCTGAGCCCCCTCATAAACCAGAACATAAAGACCTGTGAAATGAGCCCTGCGATTTGACACAAAGACAGGTAAATTATTAAGTGTATTATCTGTAAACAAATGAAGCTATCTCTGGATTTCAGCCAGCTTCTATTCTCAGCAAGCCACACTAGAATTTCCACAGTCAATTAGTGCAGAAAGTGGGTTTATTACCATGCTTTTGTTTGCAGAACTGAGCATCTGCTATTAGCAATAAATAAAAATAATCAAGGAAGGTATTGGAAACACAAGGCTGATTTCATGAGATTTGTTCCACTTCAGATAGGAAAATGATCCCATAAATCAACAAATGTGACTTTTAAAAGCCGCAGCATACCTGGTGGTAGAGACAGATGTGCAAAGCAACAAAAAGAGCTTTACAAGCAGCTTGTTGCATTTCTGTGTGTCTGGGCGAGTTCCACGGGCAGCACAGGGATAGGTGGAAGCAACAAGAGGGTTTTATCCAAAGTCTTGGTAAAGGGGCCACTCTTCTTTTTTATAGAATAGTTAACATCAACCAAAGAGAACAAGGAAACCAAAGCAGTCTCACCTGATAAATATCTGACAGGCTGCTGCTCCCAGAGTCACTGGCAATGCTACATCCCGACTGGCTCGAAGGGACGTGCGTCACCTGAGGATGAGGATTGTCGGTGAGATGCATCTTGGTAAGGTCAGCTGGAAGCTGTGAAGGAGATGGATTTGGGGAAAGGCAGGAAGAAGAAAGGAAAACAAGATACGTAAGTCTGATTTGAAGATAAAGTTTTCCATAAAACTTTCGCTACACATTTAAATTTGTATTGCTGAATTACTGAATCAAAATCAAACTGAATTTGAACCTCTAACTTCACATACATTTTGAGAAAAAACTAATTTAGACTAAACTAACCCAATCACTCTTCATATTTCATAAAACTGATGGAAAACATTGCACCTTTCTATAAAACAAAGGTCTGGGATAAGCTAAGTGATATACCCCAAGATGACAAATATACGATGCTGGCCAAACAGCCCATAGTATTTAACATTAGCAGACGTTGCAATCTATTATGAAGCAGGATTCCTCTTTATTAATTCAATTTATGCACCTTATTGCAAGAATAACCTTTAGAAAATATCAATGTAGAACAAAAAGTAATGCAATCTAAATAAAAGGTTTGGCCTACAAACGAGCTTTGAATCTTTCTTTAAGAAAATGAGTACACAGAAAGAATATTATGCACTTTTTGGTACAGCTACGTACAACAACATCCCTATTTTATAAATCTATCTGTAAATGAACACACATGCATATATATATATATATAAATTTTAGTGCATAACTCAAGTTCACAAACATATTCTTTCTACTGAAAAAAACTCAGCAGTGGCTTTTGAAGACTCAGAGCTGCATGGAATACTACCAAATAAACAGCCCTTTAATTCAGCTGCCTGTTTATTTTTTGCCACATATACTTCCAATATTTTTAAAATTTATACTCAACTATATGAAAAGAACACTGTATCAAGGAATCATAGATTCTCTATGTGCTTTTACCATTTATAAATCATAAAAATTATATTTTATTCCTGTAAACAAAGTTATTATGTAGAAAAAAGTCCAGAACTGCTCTAACAGCATCAAGTGTTGTGCTCAAAATGAAAAAATTTCTTCTGTAACACAAACAAAATTTCATAGAGGCATGGCAGCCAGTAGGTATTCAGTCCTACAAATTAAAGACAGTACTATACAAATACTGTTGATCTGGTATCAACTTTGTAAACGCTGACTAAACTTAAGAGAAGGGGTAAACAGGTTTTGATTTATGTCCATTATTTGAAGAGCACACAAGAGAAGCACTTTACCAAATACCAGTTCACGTATTTTATGAAAACTTGGTGGCACCAAGGGTATTGCCAAACCTTCCCCAACCCCAGTAAAACCAAATGTTGAGACCCTCTGATACATGTACCATAGATTTATTATCAAAATTGTGAGGAGGAACACGGGGGATGTTGTGTCCCTTGCAACTCCCAATGACATTCTCATTGGCAATCACTACTCAAACCCAACCACCCTATGTGCTATAAAAGACTACAGTACTATTTCTCACTATCCTAATTTCTACCTAATTCTAGCTTTGTGTATATTTTACTACCAAAAGAAGAGTATAAAACATCCAACCCGTAAACTCATATCTATGGTCACATGTATCTGAAAAAGGAGAAAGTCTAAAAAGCAGAAAATGGCTAAACTCTTGCAAAATCCCACAAAAAACCATCCAAGCAGTAGGTATAGAACAGTGAACTTGCTCCAAATAAAAAGCAAACAACATTTTGAAGCCTACATTTAGCCACCAGAAAAAGTTTTCCAGGCTGAAAAAAATCTATTTTCAGGATTTGAGAACAGCAAAAAGGTCAAAGTACTCAGCTGACAAAACTCAATCCAGTGGCCAACAGGTAACCTCTCTGTCAGCACACAGGAAGAGCTGACGTACACTGAGACGTGACCTCTCAACTACAACAAAATGTGCATAAGTGAAGCTGAGATTTAATTTTGGTCCAGAGCACTGGGTGGTTACTTTTGCAATCCAAATGACACAATGCCTACAGAACCCATTTCTGTGTCTCAACAGAACAGCACTCTCCAGGCTTCATTTCTGACTGGCCCGAGGCAGGGACCATCACGTTATCCTCCCTCCAGCCTGTGGAGACCTGGACACTGTCAAGGCACCGATATTTCACCGATGGTGCCCACGGTGCAGACCGAGGCTGTTCCCAGCAGCACCCAGGGAGCAGCCCGTGCACAGGGTGATCCTGCTCCCTGGGTGTGCCCCAGCAGTGCCCTTGGCCACGTTCCCAGAGCCAGGCAAATGGACCAGGCAGGGCTGCTGGCAGCCACTGAGACGCGAGAGGTCAGTGGAACTGAAACATCCAGGAGTTTTAGGAAAATACAGAACAAATCAACCCACACAGAATCACTATCTCTAGCTTAAAGACCACAGGTTTGCTGTGAACTCCTCAGCTTGTGCCCACCTTTATAACCTCACTATTCCAACAACCAGCTCCAACTTCAGCTTCGATCTTTTCGTCCATGAGCAAGTCCCACGCTGACTGTGATAACACAGATACAAGGAAATCTAATTTAAGCTCTCTTCTATCCAGACTCTCAAACTTTCAAAACAGCTCCAAGAAAACAATGAGCAGGATCAAGATCAGGAAAGATTATGCAGAATTTCCCAGGAGAACAAGGGCAGGTGTCTGCTGTCTACCAATAACTGGTGCTGTTAAAGCCTGTTCTGGCTCAGACACATCCCAACACCCACAGATACACACTGCCACATCCAGTCTGTCATCTCTAATTTAGATGAGATTTTAACATTCTTGTGATGAACACTGTTTTCCATACCTAGACTGAGAAGTGGGGCTCTGTCAGGTCTACTGGAAGATATCCCTGCCCATGGCAGGGGGTTGGAACAAAATGAGCTTTAAAGTCCCTCCCAACACAAACCATTCTATGATTCCATAATTCTAAGTACTGATGAAACAACACATACCTCTCAAAATAACCAGGTTGTGCATATCCTTTGCATGCTGATTTTACAAAAACAAACTGAAGACCAACTCAAACCACTGCCATCCTTCCCAAAGGAGTATTTCTAATCAACTCATTAATCACAACTGATCTTCAATCCCCCTGCCAGCACTCCCCTTCATTTCCATCACCTATAAAGCACATGGGCATGGATGATGCTTCTGCTGGAACTCTGCAATATATTCTTGCAAATGACATTTAATGCAAGCTAGATGCAAGGAAACACCACGATATCTCTTTAAATTTGAGAGAGAGATAAGGTTTATTTGAGACAAGTGACCTTTAAAGTACTGCTTGCCACTCCACTCGATCTCCCAAAATAAATCACAGCTTCTGTCTTTTGTATGTCACTTTTATTACCCAAAGTGATTGTTCTTTCTTGCAGAGCTCGCTAGGCAGCAAGACACAGAGAGGATGTTTCTGTACCAGTACAACAGCAGACACAGGAAGGACTTGCTGGATGTGGTAGGAAGGTTGCAGGAAATGACATAAAATTATCTGAACCTATGGGTGACTGACTTTTTTTTCTGAAACTTAGAAACTCTTGTTACAATCACATCAACATCTTGAAAAATCATGCATTGGGAAACAAGTTCAAAATAGCAACATTCACCTATGCCCCCATGAGATGCTTTCAGATGCAGAAATATGTATTTGCAGTATCTTCTGGCTAATTGTGTGGCCCAGCACACATAGACAGGAAAACCCCAAACATCCACAATATTCTGATAAACACTGCAACAGACGATTTGGTTGCCACTTTAAACCACAACAATTTCATTTTTTCACAAGAAGGGATCATCTGGAATTGGAATATGAGTGCATCTGACATGCTGGCACAGCCCGTCCCTGCATCAGTGCCAGCACATCCTTGTGACTGACCTTTCCCAACAAAGGGATATTTAGGACCAAACCCCCCGCTGAAATGCCACACTGCAATTCAGAGCTGCACAAGAAGGAAAGTTAAGAAAATAGAAGTTATGGTCAGCACAGCCACCTACAACTCTGCCCTCCCACTGAGTCAGGAAAACACAGTTGGTGATTTTATCAAAAAATCCTGGATCAACAAGGGAATTTTCAAAGAAAATTGCAAACTGCAGTAGGAAAAAAAGGAGAGAAAAAATTACTGTATTCTTCGGAAGATCATCCTAATGGTAGCATCAGCCTGCCTTGCCACACAAACTCAGGAGCACCAGCAGCCTGGACTTGTTTTTGTGAAAGATATGTGAAATTTCAGAAGAGGGTTCACAGGCTCATCCCATCCTTTCTCTCCAGGACACAGACAAGCTTAGCTCACCCAGGAAAGAGGGTAGATGGGGGGAAGAGGGCACGGGAGTAAGAGCCAGCACTAAGTAACATTTAACAAAAAAATGACACACACAAAATACTAAACTCTCCCCACAGCAACCCTGAAAACACTCCCAAGGTCAACACTCCAAAAGTCCACCAGGAGCTCGGCTTTTTCCATCAACTTCATGGGTGCAGCCACCCAGCACTGAAGCAAGGGGCAGCAGCACTCCTGCTGCCAAACCAGAGAAACCCCAAAAACTTCTGCAAGCCCTGAACCTGTCCTTTCTCCTATTTACTTAAAGATCATTTGATTTTACTCTCTTTTTTTTTTTGACAGACATCAGGACATCTTGGTTTTATACAGAAGTACCAACTTTCTAAAAGCAGTTTGGTTTTAAGAGCAGAACAATGACGTGATGGTTTCTCCCAGAGACAGCTGAGGTTTCCCACTGTTCTCCATCAAGAACTGTAGAAGTTTCATGAAGGTGAGTACAAGGTTGTGGTACCTACACCAAGTCTCGTGTCTGTAATTTTGAAATTAATTGGAGTATAAGCTCTGATCCATGCTATAGTTCACAGGCCAGCAGACCAAGGAGAGTGCGTCTGCAGTGACATTTGCTTCTCACGTAAACACCATTTACTCTCAGCAGTGAAGTCACACAGAATACTCAGGAATTAAATTAAAACCCAATTTTGCTATAACAGACTTTCAAGATTGCACATGTGCTGTTGACAGAGCAAATGACGTGACCTTTGGTGAGATGGCCACCCGTCAACTCCTCTGAGAAGGACACTAAAAATGATGGTCAGCCTGAGTACAGCCTCCTTTCATGTGCTCCCCAGAAAGGGTTTGCTAAAAATAAAGCCTACAGAAAGTCATTGCAGAGTTTAAATAGAGAGAAGGGCAACCATACAAGTCATAAGTGAAGTACTGTCACAGGATGGCTAAACTGAGATATTTTTCTTTTCTATTCCCCTTTCTTTTTTTCCACTGAAAGGAATGAGCAGAACCTCTTCTGGCACAGAGACCACGCTCTTCACCCTGTAATTTCACAGTGACTTACCTTAGGATTTGCTGGCATCTTTGCCCTATGGAAAAGCCACATCTGTGTGTCTGTGTCACAAGTTTTGAAAACAAGTATCAGTGTTTCCTGTTACACTTTGGATAACCAAAAAACACACGCTGTAAAGGCATATACAATATGAATTTGCAAAATAGTTTTGGCAGAGGGACATAAGACCTATGAATTATCTTTTTCTATGTGTAAAAAAAGCACTGTGTTTTAACCTGCAGTAAACGGTATGTTTATTAAATATATCCCACAATAAGGGTAGTGGCCAAAGGACTCATCACCAGAAAACAAATTAGTAAAGGAAGAACAACCCGCTTGACTCTTCTGGTATATATTGTCCATTTCAAATTCAAATTAATGGAAAGGAAATGGGCAATAAGGAATTAAAAGGTTTGCCTTGTTCTTTGATACTCCTTGATAGCAAAGTTTTTTATCAGTTTTCCTATGTCCCCATATGGATGTTTACAACCAATCGATCCAGTCTGGACACAGCAGAAGCATCAGCCTCTGAGGGAACAGTCTGTCCTTTTCCAGGCTGTGTAAGCAAATTTTCTGTCCTTGGTTTTACAGATTGTCAGTAACCTTATACCTTATTTGCTTTTCTGAAGTTCCCTGAAATGTTGCCAGCAAGAGTAATATTCAGAAACAACACAGGATTTATTTGCCATGAAACACCCGCGGACAAGCGCGGTGCGGCCCTGTGGTGTCAGTGCTCACATACAGCTGCTGGTTCTCCTTAAACCCCCAATCCCACCATCTCACTGTGAAAATCAGCTCTCCAAGACAAACAGTCCCAATTTTAAGGCACATATATTGAGTATTTTGTTTATTGCTTGAGGTTTTCCATTAAGAGGTTTTCACTGCTTTAAGATGAAACTCATTAACACGCGCTCAGAGCGTTAACTGTGATGACACTAGGTAACCTCTGAGCCTTAGGAAACCCTCCTGCTCAGCTTCCATCATATCCAAGTGGTTTAAGGACAGCAATTTTCCTTTCTCAGATGACACAGAAAGCCTGGACTGCTACTAACAGCCAGTTAACAAAAACATGCTTGCCTTAAATCTTAAACCAAACTGCCAAACTAAAAAGACCACTTGATTGAAGAGCTGAATGGGACCCTGGTCCTTCAAAACAGCTCCCACCTCTCCCCTTCAGTGTCTATATCCTTCCAGTCCCTTCAAACACCATTTGCTTTTTGATACCCTTAATTCAACTCCTTTCATACCTTTAATATTGAACCAGTTCTTCAGCAAACTACATTCCACCATCGTATTTGCAAGTTATGATGATCTCACTATGTGCCTGTGATTCCATCATCACCTTGTTCATTTACACAAGATAACCAATTTATTTAATTAGTTATTTTTTTCCTTTCTACAGCCTACTGAAACAGAAGCAGCACTGCTCACTCCACTGACAGGGAGACAGTCTCTCACCAAGCAATCCATTCTGTATCCCACTTTTTGCTCTCCTCCACCCCATTCATTCCATCTAAAAAGTAAAAAAAACACAAACCTCTTGGATGTTTTTTCTTGGCATCAGTGAATTATTTTAATAATCTCATATATCCTGCCAGTAAATCAACAAGAAACCACTAAAATGCATGTCTTCTCTTAAGTTATTCTGTAGAATTTGCAGTTACCTTTTTCACAAGGATCTGTATAAATTAATTCTGCTTTCTATTAACCTTTGACATACAAACTACAATTCTGTTCCAGTTTAAAACACACTTAGAGCTGTGTTAATGGGAGAGGAGAAAGTTGCTCCTCTGAGATAGAGAGGCCACTTAGGTGTCCACAGAGAGGGTAAGATGAGCCCAGCCAAATTACCCATGCTGACATCAGTCCTCAGCTAACTTAATGCAAACAAAAACACTTCCTCCATAAAGACCACAGATGGTTCACCAGTGGCACATAAGAAGATATCTTCAGATTTTTAAAGAGCACCAATTATGTTTGGGACTGAGTTTTTTGTTGCTTTCGAAGTCAACTGACAGTTCAAGCTTTTTCCTCAGATAAAATCCTGTAAATTTCAATAATATGATGCAAAGAAAAATGGTGCCTATCCAACTACACAAACTTCATCACAGTATTTATTTCAAAATATGCTTCCATTCATTATCTACAGTACCTACTCCAGTTGTTATCAGTACTACAGACATGATTCTCAAAGAAATAAGGACCAAGTTGACATCATTCATGGCAGTCTTACAGTGCCTCAGAAATTATCCCTCGAGCCTTCCTAAAATATCTCCAGGGTTACAATAAGGTAAAAAAAGCTCACACAACACACAAAAAAAATCTAAAAGAATTAATAATCCCTAGAGGCTGTTCTATGCCTCTGGCAGCCAAGAGCTTTTTGGTCTTCATGGCTCCTATAGCCCATAGAAAATAAAATCCTCTGAAGTATTACGTTTCCTTAGCTACAATAAGGTGACATGAGGACAGAATTTCAACCTAAATTCTGGTGTTGCCTTAAACCACACACGTAATGCAATTTTAATCTGGTTTTCATATGTCTAAATTATAGATTACTTCTGTGCCTTAACTCACGATAAGTGCCTGACACGCAAGCATCTCAGCTTTGGAGAACAAGTGGGTCTGAAAATTCATCCATGAAAAACTGTACCACTATTGATGAGAGTCCCATTATATTGGGAATATCCAACAAGTAAACATAATTAATAGTTGCAAAAAATGTAACTTAATACAGATCAACGCTTCTCCAGTCCATTCAGGAAGTAACATTTTTTAAAATGTCAAGACTTGTGTTTTGTTATTTTGAATATGGAATAGGAATGTTCAACAGGACTTATTTTCAGAGTTCAAATTTTCCTCTTTGTTGTCACCACTGAAAATTAACAGAACAGTAAAAAGAGCCTTGGCTAAATAATTACACAGAAAACAAACTGTGACAGGCCCTAGTGATGCTCTGAGTTCTGTGAGGAGCCCAGGAACTCCGGCAGCCACCAGCAGCCTGACGTCTGGGAACTCTCATCTTGAGCCAATACTGCAGGACACATAAAATTCCACATCTACATCGAGCTTCATCGACTGAATAATTTATCAACTCTTAGATACACGGATTGGCAAAATACAGCAGTGATGAGGATCCCTCTTTACACATCCTCAGGCTGCTACAACCTCACGTCACTGTAATGCCATGCAGGTGACAATCAGCTCCAGGGATGCACCGAGCAGGGCTCCAAGGACAGGGGAGCACGGCAAGCACGCCGATGCTGTCAGCATTACCTCGGAGCCAGGAGCTGTGTAAGGAGGCTCTTAGTCCTGTACATGCAAAAAAACCAAAGGAGAACCAATCTTCCATCTACGTTTTCCTTCTGTATTCATCAAGAAATGCATTCATGGAAGTGAGAGGAGCAAAACAGGCTGGTCCCAACCTAGGCTGTATCTGTAAGGAGAATTCTAACAAAGCAGGTTTAAACTAAACAAAGTCTAGGAGGAAAAAAATGAACAGATAGGTGTTTATTTGCATATTAAGAGCCAATTTCCCATAAAAACAATACTTCAGGAAAAGGCTTTTTCTGTTGAAAAGTAGCACAGTAGCTGCACTTAACTTCAACATAATATACACCAGAGTATATAAAAATTCAAGTTTTGTAGAGTAAATGGCCACACAGCTCATTTTTATCTTAATAAACTTTCAAGTAAAAAGTGCGTTTAAAAAGTTTAGCAGGAAGTGTCCTGCAATTTGCTACAGAAACCAGAGTTAAAACTTGTATCCAAGTGTAAGGAAAACTGTTATTTGTCAGTCCAAGCCCTTGCTCTCCAAGTGCCCAGGGATCCCAGTAGTGAGGAACCATGAGGCTGTATTCCTACAAACAACATGGAGAATCAAAGCAGTTCTTCTGAGCAGGGGACGAAGGGGGAAAAGATCAGAAAATATTGGGTAGGAGAAACCACAAATACTCTGAGGAGCTGGCTGAAAATCCAGAAACTCCAAAGAGGGCAACCCAAAGTTCCCAGGAGGAAAGAGGACCATGAGGAGCCAGAAGAGGAGCTCAGAGGGCAATCAACCCAAGGGATGATAGGGTGCTGTGCAATGCTGAAAGCTACAGGCACAAGACAGACTGGTGGGAGAGTCAAGGCCAAGGGGAAGACCTTATCAAAACTGACTGAAAAAATAAAGCAAAGGATCAGTTACTCTATTTGCACTGAAAACATCTGAAATTCATACTACTGGGACTACTTTCCATAAAAGCACATTAGCAAAGATAAGAATGACATCGAATCAAATCAAGGACACACTATCAAAGCTCTGTTTTTCTTCTAAGGAGCTGAAAATAAATCTTTAATTGCATGAAGGTTTCAGCTCAAGATCCTGGAGATCAAACTGATGCCCTTTGGAATCAGAAGATGAGGTTACACTGATTTTAGTTACGAATAACCAAAAATTGCATCACATCCCTCTGAGACAACACCAGAAATAGGAACGGGACTGAAAAATGACTCCAAGTCTTCTGCTCTAACCCAAACACAAACTTTTACAGAGCAAATGTATCTTGTTATTATGCTCCACATTATTAGATTTTATCTTAACAGCAGAAAGAAAAGAGCACAGAAGCCTAGAGAAAATAAATTA
Source organism: Climacteris rufus (assembly GCA_013398175.1). NCBI lineage: Eukaryota > Metazoa > Chordata > Aves > Passeriformes > Climacteridae > Climacteris > Climacteris rufus. Next base: position 503,500 of record VZRZ01003796.1, on the reverse strand, counting down.
CCATCTACTGCCGTAAGATAAGTTTAACATGCACCTGGGATCTTGAATTAAACTGTTTTCCTTCAGGAAAAAAAACATTTTAGAAGCTTAAATGTTAATTCAAAAACTCTTATTTTCTATAAAAAGCACATTATCTCGAAAAGCATCCCTTTTAAATATCCTCTATAGAAACATTACCCAACCACTCCATACTTTCCCCACCAGACCCTTGTCCTTCACAAACAGAGTAACTGTGGGTACACTCCAGGCTTGGAAAATTCTTAAGATGTGCATAAAATTTCTATTACAGAAGAACCCTATACATGTAAATCATGCAGTTTAGAGCTCTCTTTCATAATGACTTCATATGCTGTTATGGTTAAGAGTCCAATACCACAAAGTGCATCACATGCAACGTGACAGAGAAAGTTACAATCAGAATTACAAAGACAGCCAGAATCTTGCTGAGATACTTATGATTTTTAAAAAAATTTTTGCTTTAAAATACTGCACTAGTATCACAAGAGTTTTGCTTAATATAAGTTGAATGTCCCTTGTCCTTGCCAACACAACCAGCCTGTGGAAATAGATCTCCACAAACCCAATGCAAAGTCCTCTGTCTTCCCTCATCCTCCTCCAGAGTCACACTGGCTTGACAGCTGGCACTGCTTTGATCACTGTTCACCACACTCCTTGCTGCTTATCATCCTCACCACGTTTCCTTACGGATGCCTGCATCTATTTATCTCATCTTCCACAGTCTATCATTCCAGAAATGACACGGTCCCCAGGGTTGAGACCATCCCTTACAATGTGCAGTTCTGCCCCTCTACTGGTCCAGATGCAACCAACAGAAAACAGTCATCACCTTCCTGCCAAGGACAGGGTGATCTCTCTCAGACACGTTTCCAATTATCAGCAGAGTCCTGAGAATCACGTTGACCTCCACAAGAACCTGCAGGGGGCTGAAAGGGCACTGCAGAAATTCACCATGTTTACTGTTCTCCCTCTCTGTTCATCCTCCTTTTAGCAGCTCTTGATGCAGGAAAATACAATGTATTGATCTCTTTACACAAGTCTACTCTGTCCCTTTACTTTCGGAAGTCAAAAGCCACGGAGTCTCTGGGAAATGAGGGGTAAGTACAGCATTAACCAGTGTGTGGTGTGGAAACTGGTGTAGACACCCCTTACTGTCTTCCAGGTGCTCACAGAGCTCCTAAAGCTGCCTTCGGCTCCTCCACAGACACTCCAATTAACCTCCCTAGGCTAAGGGTAACCTTCAGAAGCGTTCTACCTTCACAAAAGCCTTCCTTTATGATTAGTCATAAAAAATATGACTTCATCTTGCTCTGATTCAATCCATGGATCATCACACTGTCATATCCAGAACAGCTGTAATTACAACTGAGTCAAAAGTCCATTTTCAGACTATCATCTTATACCAGGTTAAAAGCAACTAGTTAAAACAATTCTGGGACAGATTTACATAAATCTAAGTTCTAGCTTCAAAACAGTATCACAAAACACTTGCCATTTTCAAGTTAAAAGTTACCAACTTAGGTATTTAAAATTATGACATCACTTATTTTGCTGTATTATGTATTATTATAAAACACCTGTCACAGAAACAGATTTGTAGTACAAAGCTCAGCTAAAACCAAAATGGAACAAACTCAGACCTAATTCAGCTCATCAGTGTGTTTAATCCTATGCACACTTCTCTTCACAGTCCGAACACCATGAACAGATCCCTTTAAAAGTTGGGGAAGGGCTGCAGGAGTTTGGGGGAGGTTTGCGGAGTTTTCCAGAAAGGAATAAAGGTGCTTTATATTTTGTGGTTTTAAAGGTAAAGAACTTTTAGCTACAGATCAGAATGCAAAATCAGTCAATGGGTTCTTATCAGTCATTAGAAAAAAAAGGAAAGAAAATACAGATCTCCCCATTCCAACATTTTATACCATTTAATTTATGAATAGTAACTGAGTTAATAAATAGCTTGGCTGACAGGGCAGCAATCCACTGGGTGTTGTCCACAGACCTGACACAGGAGTCAAAAAACTTTTTTATATTATTTTATCCTTGTCAAGCCCTCATTTGAGCACAGGGTTTCTTTTTTGTGGTTTCTCACTTCAGCCCAAACTCTGTGGAAAGCACAATCCCAGCTGAAGCACCAAGGTGACTAAGCATTCCCAGTTTTTAAGCAGTATTACAACAGTCAAATCTTCTTAATAAGGGCAGTGCAAGTAAGTCAAGCTTAAGTAAACTCAGCCTTTCATAATTAATATCTGCAGAGCAGGAAGGAAAGAAAGAGAGTCTCTATGTATACTGGGGCATGGATGATGATACAAACAGACCAGGATTTGCCAGCAGGAACTCCAAGGTGAGGAGCCGCAATTACCTGTCTGAGCACGTGGTGCCCACCCACCCTCCAAGGCCATGAGTCCCTGCAGCTGCCTTTCCCCTGGTGATGGGGTGGACTTGGACACGTGAAACAGCCAAAATGCAGCCACATGCCCACCCACACATTTCCACGCTGGTTTTGGCAGCTGCACAGGGAACCCCCACAGCCCAGCGCTTTCACCCCCATACACCACAAGCTTCCCTTTACATTTTATCAGACATAAAAACCAAACAGGGAACACCACCCTGGACAGGGAGTCCACACACCCAGCTGGCTTCTCCCTGTGCCTTTCCACAGCATCATGTCATCGAGACTCTAAAACTTTCTGGGACCAAAGTCAAGAGCAAATCTCTTGCTCCAAAGTCAATGCCGTATCTCGTGCTGCCACAAGCACAAGGCTTTTGCCCACTACCTCCAAATGACAGAAAGTTGCACAGTCTTTTTTCTACCCTGTAAATACAAAAATTATAACAAAGAAATAATGATTAATATATGCTTGGCCCCAGATTTGTAAGGCAATTCCCGTGGCTTAGGTGGCTACTTCTTGGCAGTAGCCTTAATAAAATACCAGAAAGTCAGCTAATTTCCTGACTGAGCATACCAAGTAGTAAGAGTCTCATAAACAGTGTATTTTTAAATTTTTTTAAAGGCTTTTATCTCAAAGGTGGGTTTACTCGAACGTTCCAGCTTTCATTATCTCCTTCAACAGAAACACCCTTCCCTCCCCAGTTTCACAGAAATACTGCATTCTCAGACACACAAAGTAATTTGGGTCCTTTAAAGCTAATTCTAATTACATAGTTCAGCTAAATAATTAACCAATTCCATGCTGCTGCATAAAGGAAGCAAGCAATATAGCTTCACACAGCTTGAAAATTAGAACATCAGTGGATCTGAATACCAGTATTTTCTAGTTAGCAAAATATGCCAGCAGTTATAAAAATGTTACACCTCAATAATACTTGCTTCATATTTATAGGCTAAAAAACAAGCTTAACACACTTCACAAGCAAATGGCATTTTTTTTTATACTTGCTGGTAATTTCTAAGCTATTCATATATAAAACAATTCCACGATTTCAAGGTCCCCCCTTCCTGTTCAGAAATGATTCCACAAGACTAGTTCATGCACAGCCAGGATTCCAGTATCTCCAACCCGGCATGCTGCTGGGATGAGAAGGGAACATTCAGATAGCACCAGGGCTGTCAATACATGTCACAGAAATGCAGCACAGACAAAATCTTACTTACTTTGGAAGCCCAGGGCTGTAGGCAGTTGGCGTAACATCGAACAAGAAAAGCCATTTCTTAGGCTGGAGAAAAAAGTTTCCTTTCTCAAATAAAAGCCACAGGGGGAAAAAAATGAGAAAAATCCCTTCTGCTTTCTCTTTAAAAATCATAAACCAAAGCAGCAAATGTACATATATGCAACTTCTCAAGCTTGGATTTCACACTGAATTTGATTACAGCTTCCACTAGATCTGAGGAGTTTTCAGTATTGCAGGGAGTTAGCAGCAGCAATTCCTATAAAAATGTTCCAGTTTTAACAAGCACATGAATTCAAATCAAAATGTGTCCTAGCTTCTCAAATACAAATATCCATACGTTCCTCCAGGCAAGAGGCATGCACCCAAAAAGTGCTGCTAAAATGGAATTAATTCAGAAATGGATTAGAACTGCAGGTTAAAGCAACAATACATTAAAAAGCGAGATATGAATTCTTCAGATTTCTTTTTTCTCTTCTAAAATGCATTTACAAGTGGCTTATCTTCGGGTCTACTTTTCAGAAACTTCATATTCATATTCTAGATGAAATTTTGCAAAGGTTCTTCAGCATCTTAGGCGATCCAGGAATCCCACACCCTGGCATATTAAAGTTTCTTCTTTATACTCGTGTCCATCATAAGTGCAGAAATTGAATTAGCATCCGGACCGTAGCTCCAGGATATATGCGCTAACAGGTTTGCACTGTGGAATGTATTAAAAGCCTCTGCAATACAAATCCTTTTCTCTTTTGCCCCCCCCCCTTCTTCTTTTTAATGCAGTTTACAACTCTGCAGTGTTGCTTAGTATTCTAATGCATCAGTCAGATAGCACAGCTAATCCACGCCTAGCTTTTCCAATTAAAACATTTCTGTAATGCCCAGCAAAACAGGACGTCCATGGCTACAGCAAGGCTGACTGCTGGAGTCCTAATTCCTACTATCTTTGCTTGCTTCTCAGCAGCTCCCTCAGGAGAAGCTCCCATCGATTGGATGCTCCGCAGCAAGATGAAATATCTAATAAGGAGGAAAGAGAGTGGGAGGGGAACGGAGCTAAAAGGATGACATCACCTGTATAGAAAGCCTTTAGAAACTGCATTAGATCAATTGGCTACTGGATCTGCAGATGCAGCCAACAGAGCATCTTTATTGACCTAATATAAACACACATATCAGTACAACTGCTCAGCAAACACCCTGCTCCACATCAGCTTTTATATCATTTTATCTATTCACGAATGTGCTGGAACTCTGATTATTTTTCATTTTCTAAATAATTTTTTAAAATTAATCACATGTATCTACTAACACTTTCGGCAGCATTTAGGTGGATTATTTTTCATCTCTGCATCCAAATTTAGAAATAAGTATAATAAATATCTGCAGCCATTCACATGCACACAGATACACCCATCATTACCTCACAACAAAATAATTTTTGCTTTTATGTATGTGTGTCACACAAGAGACTCAACACTTTTATCTCATCCTGCACAATACAGAGATTTTAGTCCAGAATGAAAAGTAAATTTCTTATTGAAAGGATGTTTATAATCCTCATAATTTTAATGGTTTTCAAACCATATTTAAAAGTTTTGGTGGGTGGGGTTTTTCCCCCTCAATCAAGACCAATTCTGTTTCTAACCCAAATTGCCTTAATTCTGCAGTAGTCAATTTAGTTTTATAGTCTCTTTTTGCAACTAAAAACTGATATATTTGAAAGGAGCTTAGAGTCTTGGATGGCAGCCCAGTGTGCTGGAGAGCTGCTCCAAGGATCTCCGAGATCCCACACCTTTGAGCCGGGTCTGCCGCGATGCTTTCGGTTCCTAGAAGGCAAATGACTTCTGCTACTGCGCAAGGGAGAAAAGGAGGGAGGAGACAGGGAAGGGGACAGAGGGTGCTGGTTCTGTTAAAGCCATTAGTTCCTTCTCTGGATAATTTACTCCATCTGCATGAAGGGGCACTCACTGTTGCCGTTTTCCTCCTTATGGAAAGAATTTTCATCTCCGCATCACACTCAAGGGTAGCTCTCCGAAACAAAACTATCCTGTGATGGCCATACCTCCTGTGCACAAAAGGAGCTGCCAAGGGGGGCCTGGTGGCAGTGAGGGCCAAAAATGCCTTTTTATTTGTTTGCTTGCTTGTTTTTGAATATTGGATAAGGCAGTTTGAGGCAATCCACAGAAAGCTCTTTTTCATCTACTGTGCCAAGGGACATGTGGAAGAAGATTCTCACATTTTTGAAGCCAAGTTGTACCAACAGGACACCACTCTCCATCTCACATCAACAACTCCTTAGCAGTCATCCAGGAACTGAATTCTTCCCAGTACATAACCCAAATTATCACAGAAACACAGAATATTTGGAGTTGAAAGAGACCCACAAGGATCATCAAGTCCAATGCTTAGGATGGGAGCTTCACCTTAACCAAGAAAGACCTTCCTTCCCCTGGTACCTTTCAAAACTATCTTGAAAGCAAAAAACTGGCACCAATGGCTGAACTCACTCAACCTCTATCAAACAACAAAATAATAAATGCAATCAGGGTCCACAAATATTACTGGGTTTAATTTATACTTAAGCATAAAGGACAATCTGAACTTCATTCCTGCTCTTGCAAAATTTGCAAACACAGAGTCTATTTGATTTTCAAAAGCTGAAAGCATTTTAACTACTTTAGATTTTTACAAAGCAGTACACAGCTACACAAATAGCTGTTTCTTTTACTGCTTTTCCAGTAGTGAACAATAGGCTGGATATGTCAGCTTCCTTACTTACTACTGTATTGCATCTTTTCTAACAATTCATAAAATTGTATTTAGAAGCATCTTAAACGTCTGTAATGTTACAGTGATATTTCTTCAGCAGCAATGAACATCTAAATACTTTTATGTGGTGTTGCCTGTATTATTGCTAGCATAATCACAATTTGTATCATGGAGTAAAGAATCCACGCAGCTGAAGGAGCCCTCTCCCTGCCTGCCTGCCCCTGATAGCCATCCGGGCAGATCTCCACCTCCCAGTTCCACCCCGCTGCATTGTGCAGCAAACCCGATCCACAGCAGGCTTTGGCACGGATGCCATATTTTACAACTACTGTAAACACCAGCTCAATAATGGGAACGAAATTCTATTTCCTTCTAGTTTTGCCTTTAAGTGCAGATGACATCATCCCTGTGGCCGTGCCGCCAATGAGCGCAACGGCGGCGGGGGTCCCGGGGGGCTGCAGCCCGCGCTGCGCAGCCCTGCCCGCCCAGCCCCGGGCGGGGGGAAAACCTGACCTACTTCCAACACCCCAGCTTTTGGGGCATCCCCCCACTCCTTTCTGCTTCTGTTTATTTATTTATTTCATCACATGCCTCTCTGCAGCCCCAGCTCCCTGCAGCACAAGGCTGTAAGTTTTTTTATAAACCGAGTGTTTAACGACAAATCTCAAAACTAGAGCAACTCTGAGATGAAAAAGAAATCTGATACAAAGGCTTGGTAGTGATCACAATCGAAATACTTGATAAAAGCTGCAGCACTGAGCAGAATCACAAACAGAAAATCACCAGTCACATTTTAAGCCAGAATCCAAGTTTTCAGAAGACCTTAAGGAAAAAACAGTCTACAATCTCTGTATTAAAGGTGGTCTTTGTTCCTTAACAATGATTTATTTCCATGTTGAAATACCACTTCACAGATTTCTCTGCATCATTCTCTTTATCCTCCCATAATGCTACCTGAATCCTCCAGACCGTTAATTGCCTAACAAGAGTAAGTCACTGAAAAATGAGATGTTTTTAAAAGGATAGTAAAGCCTTTCATAATTTAAATGCACATTCAGTTAGGCAGGATTAGAGTCTTCCCTTATTGAAGGGCACCACAAATGCAAGTCCTGCACAGGCGGGAAGCACCGGCAGCTGCTGGCAGAAGGTACCCCACAAGCAGCACGACTTTTTCCTGATCAATCAGAGGAAGAAAAGCCCATTGTGCAGTTCCAGCGGGGAGGACGGTGACGGTCTCAAAGCCGGTCTCAAAGCCGTCATGGCCCTGGCTGACGAGGCAGGAGCCGCCAGCGTGCCAGTGAGCTGAGGGGCCTGGGGCTGCAGGCTGGGCTTAAGGACTTCTGTCCTTTTGTCCTCAGAGCCAGGCGGCCGCTGGCACACTGTCCCTGCCACACTGTCCCCCCCCCAGTGCTCAGCCACGAACAGGCACCTTCACCTGCCCCCCCCTCATTCCGAGTCCAGCAGCTCCGGTCACATCCTGACTCCAAGCCCATGGTGGGGGCTGGGGAAGGCAACCACTGCTCACAAGGCTATCTGTCATTGCACACACTCAGACAGAGACGTTTCAGGCCAAAATAATTCATTTTAATACAGTTTTCCAAGTGGGAATTGCCAAACATAGCAGCATAATGCAGAAATATTTTAGCATTAAGGGTACCTGCATCAAGAGGTTATTTCCATAGATTTGAGTACTTTAAATCTTTTTGGACAGGCAGGCAATGGGGAGCGAGGGGTGCAGGAGACAGCGCCAGCTGCAGCCTCTGCCATGCTGGCACAGCTCACTGGATTCAGTGTCACTGCCACGCTGCTCCTGGTTCTCCCCACCACTGAACTTAAACACCAAAAACAACCTATTGTACTCTTGTAGCGTGGTGAGTCCTTCATTAGGGCTTCTCAGGAAAAAAAGGAATGAAAATACAATCTCCACCCTGTTCCTAACTCTTTTAAGAAAGGCAGGCAGGGAAAGCAGCACCACGAGCTCCTGTTCCCCTTCAGGGTGACATTCCATGGTGCCATCGCATCTTTATGTACATCGCTTTCCACGGCAGAACCTACTAAAAGGCTGTAGAAAAATCCTACCCAAAGATCTGTAGGACTCATAAGTAGTATGAAAACACAATCCATCCTAAGGGAAGGAGCAAGGGAGAGCGGGGGGAGAGCGGGAGAGGGAGGGCAGAGACTGTCATCATCCCTGAAGTGATGTAAGCTTCTAAATATAGCACCAGCAACATAGGAGGAACAATAAAAAGGCACCATGGATTGAATTTCTCCACTGCTTTCGCACTACCCCGACCATCTTTTTTCAGCTGCTGTGTTAAGCAGGGAAAGGTCATCTCCTATTTGCAGTGATTCAGATTTATATGGTTTATAATACGTTTATAAATTACAGCTCTCTCCTGCAGCTCTGTCTCGGCACACACGCTCTGCAGAGCCGTGCAGAGCATGATCCGCATTGCAAACAGGGATGACGGCAGTGGGGGGGGAAAGGGGGAAGCCCCCTCTGCTATGGACTCAAATAAATGAAGTTCCTTTCTGTGGTTTGAACTGAGATGATTCATACCATGCTCCTCCCTTCCTTCCTGACATCTTGTTTCAGCAAGGGGTGGGGAAGTCTGGGAAGGTTTGCAACCCAAAAATCCCTCGTGATGAAAAGGTATGGACAGCAACCCCAGAAGAGGCAGTCTGGGGGACTGAATCCACCCTGAGACACTGGAAGGACAAAATTGCTAATATCCCCCAGCAAAATTTCCCAAACACATTTAGGATTTTGCTCACTAAACATAAATCAATCTAGCCTCAAATCTGACATGACATCCAAAACCTAACACAGATCTGGCCATGATTTCCTCAGCTGCCACTGACCTGGGAAGCCAGGTGGAGTCCTCCATTTGGAAATTGAGAAAATGTATACCCTGGTGGGCTTTGCATTCTCCAGAGGTTGATATGATAACCAATACAAAATACCACTTTTTCATCTCTCATTTATTAAAATGGCATCTCAGGTTAAACCAAGTGGATTAAGACTACATAGAAAACAAGGTACCAACACACCTCTCACAAGAAAAAGGCTTCTTATTAAATGACCTTGAGAATAATGCATTAAGTCCACAGACGAGGTTAAAAAAAAAATCATTAAAATACCACTTCCAGTATTTCTTCAGTCTTCTTTCTTGAGAATTAACACCAAACTGGAAGCCTACAGGGGGGAAGACATCTGACTCCTCCCACCAAAGTTCAAAATTTCTCTCTAAGCAAGGGTAATTTTGAACAGTCCACTCTTATTTATTAGTGGTCAACACATCCAGTCTGAAGAGCACATGTGACACAAGTACCACCTCATGAGCCCTTTTTTCCAGGAACAGTCCTGTGTCTGGAAGGAGTCCCACCCTGACAGACTTGCCTGGGCTCAGGCCTATCTTCATGCAGACAGCTCGGCTGTCCCCAGACCCAGGCTGGGACCAGCCAGGCTCAGCACAGCCTGAGCTCAGTAACAGAGTGAAAAGGGAATAAGGGGGACAGCACCAGATGCTCAGGGTCTGCAGATCCTAAGATCTGGGTCTCCAGATTAGCCATGCTAGGGAAACACAGAACAGACCCTAGAGCAGCTCTGCAAGGCTTCCCCTCATCAGATGGAGCATCAAAGTACAGTGATTTCTAAACTTTCTCATTTTCTGGTAAAATCCAGCCAGTATCACCTTTAAAAATGGAAAGCTGAGTATGTTCTGAGAAATTTTTCTCCATCGTCATTTGGGGTCCCTCCCTCCATGGAAGGCAAAACAGCAGGAAAAACCCAGCTATTCTCACCCAATCTGAGAAACTGATCTAACAGATAAAGCAAGGGGTGAGCCAGATGCCATACCTGCACTCCAAGTTGACAAGGCACAACTGCTAACCAAACTTTAAAGGAAATAAAATCAAAATCATGAAGACAATACAAGCATTGTGGCTACTTTACCTCAAACTAGAAACTTCTTCACATTTGAACAAAAACCGTTAATACACAGCAACAGAAAGCAAGTCTGACTTGCAAGAACAAAGTAAGGATCAATGATAAAGTAAGATACGATGGTCCCATTTAGTCAACTATTTTATCTGTCAGATATATCCCTATTAAGAAAGATGCCACATACCAAATATAAAACTAAAAATGTTGTTAAATGTCATTAGATAGTAATCTGTTCTATGCCAAAATCAAAGATATTCTTCTAGCTGTTCACTCATACAGGCAGTGGTTTTCATGCCAAGTTTCTCCAAGGAAAACAGGGCATCCAAATGCCTGCATTATGCACTGACATTTTCTGATGGTGATTTTTATTGAAAATTGCTGAGGATATTCTTGGTCTCTAAGCTTGTCCACGAGGCTTATGAACAACATGAGCTGAATTTCCATATTCTAAATCAGAAAGCCATTTTACTTTGAACACAAAGTTGAAGACACCACCATCACAGCCCTTTAAAGAAATCCTTCGGTACTATGTGACATTCAACCCAACAACTCCAACTTACAAGCTTACAAGGCTAGCATACAAAATAACCCTTCACACAACTACCTTTCTCTAAGGCAGGAGTAACCTAAACCTAAGTGAAAGGTTGAGTTGGCTACAAACGAGACTACAACCAGGCTGCTACACTTGAACAGAGCATATTGGACAGAAACAGCCCAGATGGAAAACAGGAAATAAAAAACAGATCCATGCATGCTACCATCTCCCCACATGCAGGCAACCAGCTTGCTGGCTACTGCAGATTCCTACAAGTAGCCACCCAATATGTCATTTCAAGAGACTGAAACAATAACATTAAAAACAAGCATCTGACAAAGAACTGCAATTCATACAAAGAAGATTTTTAAGCCGCCAAAACACCTCTCTCAGGTGCAAAGCACAGCTTTTACCATCAACCCCCAAGTGACACAACGCAGTTATGAGCAGTGAGCACAACCCTCACACATCATTCTCCATCTAGTTTGCATAAGAGGTTGTTTATGAAAAGTAATGACTTTGGAACTGCCACCCAACTCCTTAAGGTCCATCAAAACAGAAAATAACTCTCTGAACATGCTACATAAAGTATTTTCTCAGGCATTTTCCAAGGAACTGAGTTAATTTTTACCACGGTGTAAATTCGTCTATGTAGTAAAAGGAGGAGAAAGAAGCAGGTAACTGGTTATGGTGTGGAGATCACAGTAGTAACTGAATATTTACTTCTTGTAATTTGAAAAATATTTACAAGTTTTGAAAGGTTTTTCTGCCACAAGATTACATCCCTCCCACAGCACTGTCAGCACCAGCTCAGGTCAAGGTCTGAGCAACACTCCAGACTGATACCAGTCAACAGAGCAGGATGATTTCCCTGCAAAGGACACACTGCTCAGGATCTGCTTCCAAACAGTTCCAGGCTTCCTGGTGAAAGTGCTCAGTTGTAAAAACACTGATGTGTCTGGACTGCAAGTAGGAAATAAGTTTAAAAATATCCACAAGTTTTTCTTGAATGATCACAAACAAGTGCAGTTCTGCTGCTCTGCTGAGCAGCAACACAGGGGAAGGCAACACGCAAACCTGCTGTGGGATGACCCTGGGGTCACAGGGCCCATCATCACCCCAACACCTGGGGAGCGAGCAGAAGTACGACTGAGTGCTCAACTTACTTGAGATGGAGAGGGGTTCAAAAAAAGTCTTTGAGGCAAGAATCATTGAACAGGTTGAGAGGGACCTTAAAGCTCATCTTATTTCAACACTCCTGCCACGTGCAGGGACATCTTCCACTAGACCTGGTTGCTCCAAGCCTTATCCAAGCCGGCCTTCAAGAGCAGAAGAGATGGGTCATGAGCTGTGTTACCAAACTCACAGTACAGCTCTCCCTAACAGAAACTCAGACCTTGCCACAGCCTGGAAGGGCAGGACAATGTCTGTCCATCTGTCCTGCAGCAGAACAATGCCACATCCCAATACGGCAGCATCACCCCCCAACACAGGATCTCCCCCCAGGCTACAACAAGGGCTGTACACTACTGCCAGCAGCCAGATTTCAGTAAATACAGGTGCTTGCTTAAAATAAATCCTCCCTAATTTCAGTCTGATGTAGTTTCACTTGTGCATCGCTCTCAACTGCTGTTACACAGCCGCACATATCACCTCCAAACTGAGGTGATTCCTGTTTACTCACAGTTTACATATAACCCGCTTGTCAAGACTGTAAAATCTTTAGGGAAACTCCTGAATATAAGGTTTGAAAAATAACCACTTTCATTATAGACAAATTGGGGTTGACATGTTGCACTATGTTGTTAGTTTAAAAAAAATAAAATTTTAATCTCAAAAATACAGATTTTAACCAAAGGGCAGCATTTTCATTAACTATTTTTGTACTTTGTGCGCAGCCTATTCAAGTCATTACTCGCTTGAAACTGCAGACGCTCATTAATTGGACTGGGAAACACCAGTGGTCTATGGAAATTCCTAGGAAGATTTTTAATGCACAGCACACTTTGAGGATTGGTGTTTTGCTAATGACCACCATAACCGGCGGCAGACTTTCAAGGAGCCCTTGAAAGTAACACTGCTGACAAAACGAGCAGACAAAATCAATATGTAAAATAAAATATGAGCGAACATGCATTTGGCAATTTTCCCCTTGCCTACAAAAGCAGAGGGAAGTGCCTGAGGACAGCTCGGCAGACCAGGACGAGTTCAAGATGCCAAGCACGGGTTCCCATGCTGGATGCCAGTGAGACCCTGCCAGAGGTTGTTTCCAGCTCCACCAGTGAAGTAGTTGAATCACAGAATTGTTAAGGCTGGAAAAGACCCCCAAGATCATGAGGTTCAACCATCAATCCAGCACATTCACCATTAAACCATGTCCTCAGTGCCATATCCACGTAATTTTTGAACGCTTCCAGAGATGGTGATACCACCATTGCCCTGGGCAGCCTGTTACAATGCCTTGCAATCCTTTCAATTAAGAAATTTTTCCTACCAACCAAGCTAAACCTTCCCTGGCTCAACCTGACACTATTTCCTCTCACTCCTTCACTTGTTACCTGGGAGAACAGATCAACCCTCACGTGGCTCCAGCCTCTGGTCAGGCAGTTGCATAGTGTGAGAAGGTCCCCCTGAGCCTCCTTTTCTCCAGGCTGAGCCCCCCACCCAGATGCCTCGGGCACTCCTTATCAGATTTGTGCTCCAGAGCCTTCTGCAGCTGTCTGGCCTGGGAAGCACACACCTCTACATCATATCGTTAACAGAGCTGCTTAACCACTGCCTGATTCACAGCCTCTTCCCCCACCCACAAAGAACAGCCTAACAGTAATTTTCCTTTCCACAAAGCCAGGGGCTCCATCCACATACATCTCTCCTCCACCAGACAGTGCAGGATGCTGCATCCACACCCACGCGCCCTTTGTGTGCAGCCCACGACAAACCAAACCCACAGGGGCCCACGCAGGAAGTGAACATGCTGCAGACGCGGCTTCTTTTGATCACAGAAGCAAGAAACAGATATAAAATTGCATGAGTTCAACAGAGCTGCAAACAGGGCAGCACACATAGGCTTTCCCAGGGTTCTGTCCTTCGTGGGGTGCCTGGCTAAGGGAGGCTTTGGCACATGCCCTGGAACCTGAGCACATCCCTGCTCCTGAGCACCTGTGAGCAGGGATCCCACCTAGGGCATGCAAAAGTAAAGACGAAGATTAAAGAAAATCCTCATGTTGTTACAAAACAGCATCAGGAGGAAGGAACCTGCATTGTCTCACATTATCTCATCGCACAACGCCTCCAGAGAGATAACAACAACGATTTCTGTACCCTCTAAGTGCATTGCAAGACCTGTGGATTTCAATGAGACTTAAATTTTGGTTAGACTCATAGAATCCCAGAATGGTTTGGTTTGAAAAGCACTTTAAAAAGTATCTAGGCCCGAGCCTCTGCCATAGGCAAGGACACCTTCCAGTAGCCCCGGTTGCTCCAAGCCCCATCCAACCTGGCCTTGGACACTTGAATACGGATGGGGCATCCACAACCTCTCTGGGCAACCTGTGTCCCACCCTTAAAATAAAGAATTTCTTCTTGATAGTCAATCTAAACCTGCTCCTTCTGTCAGCTTGAAGCCATTCCCCCTTGCTCCGTCACTCCAGGCCCATGACCAAAGTCCCTCTCCAGCATTCCTGGAGCCCCTTTAGGCACTGGAAGGTGGTCTAAGGTCTCCCCAGGCAGGCTGAACAGCACCAAATCTCTCAGCCTGTCATTAGTTAACAAAGTTAAAATTCTGTCAATTATTTTTTTAAAGCATCAAAAAGAGGAAGTGTGGACACAAACACAGTAAAAAGCAATGAGCTGCAAAGAGAAATATCCTCCAGCTCAAGAACTAGTGATTTCAGCCAATCACAGATCAGCCATAGTCTCATCAAAATTAACTGAGATAATAACTGATTCCAAAGAAACAGAAGCCAGTGATGCTGTGTCTAGGCTTAACAAAAGGCAGCTGGAGACATGCTCTAAATCAGTCTTACTTGGTTTAGATCAATAAAAGGTACCATTTCAGCAAATTTACCTGATAGTTAAAAATAGACCATAAAAGACCCACAGTGTTTTACAGCATTTAAAAAGGGAAGGATTAGTGATGGTAAAGCACCTAATGGGTTTGATCCAGTATACTGAAATGTGACTTAATTCCCTCCAATTGTGAGATGCCCCATGCTACCTCCAGCCTCTGACAGGATTACATTAAGTAATGATCAAAGAACAAGAAACTTGCCACTCAAGCAGTCTGCAGTGACAGACTTCTCTGAAGATAAATGCTTCTAAAAGGCTTCAGGACAAATTTTACATGATGCAAATATTAAGATACTGTCCGTAAAAAGCAATATTATAATAAATCTTTTAAACCTCATCATCCTCTTACAGCAGTTCTAAAAAATTGTGTCTCTGAGAAAGGGGATTACTACCAAAGTTTGATACCAATTTCTTTATTCTGCTCTACAATAAATCAACAGGTAAAAAAATTCATATGTTGTCACAACTCCACAGAAATAGGCATTACATCATACATGCACTATTTTTAGAGACAGAAATACTCTTCACGTAAGAAAAAAAATAAGAGAGAGTTGTCAAAAATATATGTCGGTAATAAATGCACAGAATCACAGAATGGTTTGGGTTGGAAGGGAATTTAAAGCTCACCTTGCTCCAAGCCCCCAAGGCAGGGACATCTTCCACTAGACCAGGTTGCTCCAAGCCCCATCCAACCTGGCCTTGAACACTTTCAGGGATGGGGAGTCCACAACCTCAAATTACTGACCACAAACATGAATTAGAAAAATCTTATTCAAATGAAAAAATATTTGAGTTTACAGGTTTGAGTCGCGTGGAAATCCATATTCAATTGTTAAACCCTGTTTGGTTTTGAACACTGCAAGAAATATAAACACAGAAGTTACTATCTCAGTTTTATTTTTTAACTGTGAAGATAAATACTCAAACCATTTACTTTCCTATTATTTGATTCAAGATCAAACCAGCAATTTAATTTTTATAAAGCACTAGAACTACCATTAAACTTTTTTTTTTTTTAAAGCATTATCATAGAAAAGTCATCTGCTGTTATTCTGGCTGCAGCTTTGCAAGCTCCTGCTGCATGGGGACAGAAGTTTGGGACATAGTTTAACAGAGATGATCACAATTACTTCCCTCTTTCATAATTCAAAAACGTGGTTGTTTTATTACTTTCTTCTTTTGCAATTATAAAACATGGCTGCATTATTGATTGGGTTGAGAACTAGGCTAAGAATAGAAATGACTCAGTATTTATCTCCACTGCGATGCTGCCCTGCTGCAGCGACCCCAGCTCCTGGCTGGATGCTGATCACCACAAAGATATGCAATCATGCTAACAAATCAGGTCTGAAGCAAGAGCAGGTATAATTAACAGCAATAGCACATTTCTTCCTAATCCATTCGTTCATTTCGAGCAAGAGCCATCACCAAGTATGTCCAGCCTCACCTTCTCCCCCTTAGTCAGGACATTACTGCGGGGGTGACGTGCAAGATGCAGAATTACTAAGTGACAAAAATGAAAAAGGCCAGGAATGCCCAGGGATGAAGAGATCTGATGTAATTACAGGGATGCTCAGGCCTGCCCCAGGCAGACTGATGGCCACACGCACTCGCGCTGCCACTGTGGCCTCACACGTGACCCACCCGGACAGAGCCACCTCCTCCAGCCCCTCTCAGACAGGGGAGCTATTATGGACCCTGAAAAAAACATTTGATAAGTGTTTTGCCAAACACACATTTGTCCTCAGGATCTGGCTGCATTGCTGTGCTGTAGATGGGGAGAAACTCCAGCACCAGGAGAACCTCAGCATGGCTTGGGTGCACTCTGGACACGGAGGAGAACCCAGGAGAGCGGAGGAGGGCCCAAGCTGCTCACCGAGCCACCAGAGTGACCCGGGCATCCCCTGCACAGGCACTGCAAAAACAAACGCACCACTGCACACTTCCAAGATAGAAACAGAAATATAAACCTGTTCATCTTTTGAGGGACAAGAAAGAACACTGCCAGCATGTGTTCACTACAATTACTTAGAAGAAAAAAAACCCCCCAACAACAAAAACCAACTACAGATAATTAACTCTGCAGACAACCAGTGCTCTTGTGCAACAACACTGCTCAGTGAACCACAAAAATGTAGCAAAGGAATCTAAATGGTAACACCTTCACCAAAGAAACCAACCAGACTATCCATTTTTAACATTAGTTCATTCAAGGGAGGGCAGGGAGGGAAGAAATTTAAAATACTCACAATAACCTGAATGTCAACTATCCTGAAGATATGAAGTTAAATTAAGAACTATAACTCTTCTACTTAATTAAGAGTCATAAGAGAAAAGAAGAGCTTCAAGGATGGTAACAATAACTGAAAATATATTTAAAGTACCTGCATACATATCTTGGTTTTGTGGCCAATCAGGTATTTCTACAGAATAAGTTCCAGAACTAACAAGAAGTACTCCACATGAGAAGTAGATGTAAACTCATGTCACAACCCAATAGGCAATGTTTTATAAAACACAGATTAACCTTAATCATAAATATAATCCCAGTATATTTAATGTGCAGAGATTTACATTCCAAGGAGTTAATGGAGATTGCATAGATAATTTCCCTTACAAGCAAACACAAGAAATCTTCTATTTAAGGAAATACTCTGAGCTGAGTTAAAGCAATACTAAATTTCAGTACCTACAGGATCTGAGTTTTCTTTAAAAAGCAGAAAACTACTTGTGTATGAGAGATTAGGCATGTAAAAACTTAAATGGTGTCACACTGAGGTCCCCAACATTGACACAGAAGACTGACCAGAGTCCTCAGGGAGGCTGGAAAGCTCTGAGCCCTTCCCGAGCACACCGAGATCACAAAAGGTCCATCAGGCTGCATTCAGCATCTGTCACAGAGCACTCAGAAACAGGCTGGAGAGTGAAATACAACTCTGTGCTCATTCATTAGCATTATGTCAGAGAGGAAATCTGCTGGAGAGTTTGTAAACAGTTTTCCCATTCTGGCAGAAACGTTATTGCAAGTTCCTGTCAAATGGAAGTTTCACTCAAACACTCTCCTCCACATCCTGATTCCCTGCCTATAGCAGAAGGTTGGAACTAGATGATCTTTAAGCTCCCTTCCAACTCAATCTATTCTATGATCCTGCCCTTCTCTCATGGCCATGAAACCTGTTTTTCAGGGAACCAATTTACAAGCAGGTTCATATAGGCAGGAGTTAAATCTAGGCATGGAACTAACCATACTTCAGGATAAATTCATTACTTTACTAGTTTATAATGGAATGTGGAAAAATAGAAGCACCAAACTTTTCTTTACTTGTCACACAGGCAGCTTGTTACTGTGTTTTCATTCCTTAGTCATCTGTTGAGTTACAAACAACTTTTTGCTACCCTGAGTACTCTGAGTAGGACACTTTCCAATTAGAAGCTTACAATCTACAAAGCAAGGATTGGTATTTCAATTCAGCCTGCTAAAAACCCAACAGCTTGCAGATTTGGTAGCAGAGAGGTGATTGTTTACTCCTTGCCACTTAGCATTCACTCATCCAGGAAAACACTTAACAGTGTTACAGGACTCTTCTTATATATTCCTAATTAACAAACATAAAAGCAGATTTATGAATGTGCTGTTGATTTCAGAAGTTTAAACCATTTTCCATCAAATGCTGATCTACATACACACACACACATATATTCACAAATCTGAGGAAGCCACCAGGTTTGCAACAAGCAACTACAGGTACACAAGTGCTCCATATTGTTGATAACAAAACATAAATCAATGAAGAAAAATAAATCAATGTGAAAAAAATGCTAATGAAAACATCATCTGTTGACTAATCACAGTCCGGCAACTGTACCACAGTGACTCCTCGCAGCAATAACTGACAACCTCTCAAATCATTCAAGAGGCCGTGAAACTTGGTCTTTCCCAGACCAAAGATGCCAAGACCCTTCTCATGCATCCCTCCAGGCAAGCAGCAATCCCTCCTGGTAGCACCAGCATCAGCTGTTCTGGGATTCTCCTCCTCTTAGCACTGAAATCTGAGAATTATTGTATGTGCTTATTCAGAAACACCAAAGAGAGATCCATTCTGTCATACACAGATTGGAATTTAATTCCTAATAAAGCCTTATGCACGCCTGCCCGGAGTGTGAGGGTCCAATATCTCATTTCTTCAATAACTAATTTAATGACTTACTAATGATAAAATCCAACACATGTGACAGTTCTAGAAATGAGATGGCAGAGGATGTTAAACTTCAAGCAGCACATTCTCTTCCTGTCACAGACACAGTAATGCTGTTCAGGGCCCAGAGTCACCACCTGCGACCCAACCGAAACCAACATGCAAGAAAATCAGCAGTTTATATAAGCTACAAGCTCAGATCTGACTGCACACATCAGATATTTTGAAGTGTATCAATTGAGAGAGGCTTTGTATCTTTTGGAGAGATGAAAAGGAAGATGGGGAAAAGGCAAAGAGATAGAATTTGTTTTTTTCTCTTCTGAGCATGAATACTATTCAAGGCTTGAACTTCAACATTAGTACTGGTTTTAACCTTTGATTTTCAGAGCAAATCAAATTATCCAGAACAATTATGTCCAATTAAACAATTTGTCTAGGTCACATATATCCTGTCACCAAGCAGGAAGTTCAAAAAATAATGGTAGAGAAAAACCTTCACATAAGCTTTGTAGCCCTGACACCACAGAGGTACATGCCTTCACACAGTGCAGGGTTTATAGTCTCTGCTGCTATTTAAAACTAGCAAATGAGTTGCTGTTACTATTTTTGATGCTTGAACTACCACTATACTATTTTTAAACAAGTAAACACAACTAAGTACAATAGTGTTAATGCTGTATCGAATTGCATTTGTGATTAACTCAACTCTAAACCATAGTTCAAATTTACTAAGGAAAAGAAAGAAACCCCCCTATTCCTGTACCTCACCAAAAGAACTCCAGGCAAAACCAGCAAAAAAACAAGAATTACCATTTCTCTGTCCAGTGAGCATGCTAAGATTTATTCATAGTGCTCAGCTGAAGACCCCTAAACCAAAGAAAACCCCACATATTTTCCAACTACTACCTTCACTTCCACCTATGGTGTTCCAATCCAAACCACTCTACTGCTCCCCAACACGAAAAAGTGTTCTCAAAAATGACAAGCACGGACTATTTCACTTCACCAGTTCTGACAGCAAAAGAAAATTCCAGCCAGCCATGCAGCCATCACAGTGGCAAGGAGAGATGGGCTGAGGAGAGCAGACTCACCGACATGTAACTGCTGGAATCCACGTTGTCCGTGATGGTCTGACGCTCACCCCTCTGGTTGATCTTCCTGTACCTCCGACGGGACTGTCGGAGCGGGACTTCTCTCTGCAAGATGTTTTCCTCATTGTCTTTGGAGTTCTCCACCTGAAACACATGTTCAGGCTCCTGGTTAAACATCCAGTTCTTCCATAGCACCGAGAGCCGATGGAGCCGTATGAAGCTCATGGGGAAGGAACAAACATAAGCTCAGGGCAGTTAAACTTTTCTGGAGAAAACGGCCGCGGTTGTTTCGGAGAAGCACTGCTGCACATCTCAGAACTGCCTTATTACAATAAGCTGGAGGCCACAGTTTCCTTCCAGGAAACAGAGTATTTAAAAAAAAAAAAAAACCTAAAAAAGGCACACGTATCCTCTAAACAATATCACTCATCAGTAGAAACCCTTCTGCACCCACACATATCACAAGAGAGTTACAGGCACTGCTCATTTCAAGTGCATCTTCAACACAAAAGTTACCATTTCTTTTTGTATTTACAATCTGGCAAAAATATTGAATTATATCCTATTTTTAGTAGCGTAATTTTTTAAAGCATAATTTATTTCTAGTACCAGTCACAGCTAAACAACTTTAAGCATTCTAGCTTTTTATAAATAACTACTTCACCTATGTCATACTGCCTTCTAATCACTTCCAGTGGATTATGGAGAAATCACTGGAACTTGATTCATATCTTGATGTTAAATATTATTTGTGACTAAACATTAAAAATTAGGTAAATTTATCTTGTTAGTCAAAGCCAACATGAAAGCTTTTATCTCAATAGCTACAATTCTTTTTTTCTATAAAAAGCAGTCTCATCCTTTCCCATTTCCTTTTGATGTTTTGGAAAAATACCTCCCAGCAGGAAGCAGAGCAGACATGCATGCAAATAGGCTGCAGCAGGCAAGAAGCTTCTCTACAATGTATTTACTATACAGAAGTTTCTACTGTCTTCAATGGCTTAATTTTTTTTTTTTTCCTCCAAATTTCACTGGAAAACCCTGAACATTAAGACTGTACTACTGGAACAGGAAAAGAACCTGTGTGGTCTTTACACAGCTCTCACTTCACATACTGAACTAAATTATCTGAAAATTAAAATCCAAAAGGTATAAAGGAATGAAACCAAGAAAGACTTAACAGACAAGAATAGGAAAGTAACCAACCTACCTATACCATCACAAAAGCAAGATCACATCTACCTTCCACATCACTTTTTCCAAACAGCTAAGTCTGTCTGAGGTGAGAGGAAGGTACAAGCAGCTGGGCTTGTCTTGTGGGTTATTTTTGATTCCATAGAGAAAAACATACGTCAACAACATAAGTTAAAGACAGAATAGTTAGAGAAGAAGAGTGAAGCTCACACAACAGTATTGCCAAAAACAGAAGTCAAAAAAGCGGAGTTCCCCCAGCAGGGATTACCACACTTTTCTCTACAATTTTACTCCCTCTTTGCAAAGGAACAGGACAATGAGTCAAGATCTAGTATCAGCATTGCTGTAAGCACAATGGTGTGAAGGAGTAAAGAATACAAGGCATGCAGGCAGAAACACAGAAAGAAACAAAAAAAACCTTTTAAACAGGCCCTCTAGTATCTTCATAAAATGCAGTAAGAGGTTTGATATAGAAGCCTTTCTTCACCTGGCATAAAATATGGATTTCTAGCTAGCAACAATGTTGCTCTCAGATTGTATAGAAAGCTTCCAGAAATGAGGAAATTTAGGTTTTTTACAGTTACTCATTAAATAACCAAAACTGTGTTGATTTTATTTTTGTATGTGTTAATTTTGTATGTATTTCAATAAATGCATTAATACCCTTTTTTCTCTGTATTCAGTCTTACAAGATCGTAGAAACTAAAACAAGCAGTGAGCTTCTCCAACAGACCAGAGTACCCTGGACCTGAGAAACTGCTGAGGTGGCTGGAACAATACTCTTCCAATACTGATGACCCTTATTATCAAGAAGACCCAAACTAAGTAAGTATTTTTAAGGCTAAATTAAAACAAACACTCAGTGAAAAAAGATATTCTTTTTGTTGCACAATTCTAACTAAAAACTAATAAGTGAGCATAAATAAATTATTTTATAGCACTAAGGCAAAACAAATGAGTGCTGGAAACTGAGACCACCTGCTTCCTTCAGTTAGTGAACTGGTGTTGACAAAAACAACATGAAAATCAGACACCAGGAAAGACCTCCACATCACACAGCTTCCAGCAACATCAGCATTTTGAGCCCAGCTGACCACCAGGCTGTTACGATTTATAAGAACAGTTTTTGATGTTCTGTGCATGAGCAGGACAGGCAGACCTGGGCACATCACTCAGTCCTGCTTTCACCCGGTTAAAACTAAAAATGACTGTTGGCAGAGAGGTCACCCTCCTCACGCCCTGCAGTGGGATGAAGGCTCCTTCGGAGGAATTCAGCTTCTCTGCAGATGCTGTGAGCCGGGCCCTGCTGTGGGAGCAGAGGTAGAACATTTTCTGGGCCAGCACAGAGCCAGGAGGGCCAGGCTGCCATCAGGCTTCCAGGTCAGACAGAGATGCTGCCCCACAGACCTATTCTCATGATCTGATTTTCAATACAGAATCATAGAATTGTTAAGGTTAGAAAAGGCCTGTAAAATCACTGAGTCCAACCATTGCCCCAGCACTCACCCACTCACCCAGCCAGGCTCACCACTAACCTGTGTCCCCAAGTGCCACATCTACACATCCATTAAATCCCTCCAGAGATGGTGACTCCACCACTGCCCTGGGCACCCTGTGCCAGGGCTTGACCCTTCCTGTGAAGAAAATTTCCCTAATACCCCATATAAACCTTCCCTGGCACAACCCAAGGCCATTCCCTCTTGCCCTATCCCCTGTTACCTGGGAGAAGAGGCTGATCCCCACCTGGCTACAACCTCCTGTTAGAGCTGCAGAGAGCAAGAAGGTCCCCTCGAGCCATTTTCTCCAGGCTGAGCCCCCACAGCTCCCTCAGCTGCTCCTCAGCAGACTCGTGCTCTTGTGCCAAGAAGTCTGGAACAGCACATTAACTGGCCATATCCTGATCAAAGGTGTTCTTTGTTAACCTCAAACCCTGGCAGAAGCAGGATGCTCCCACACCACCACCAGCTTCACCCAGGCCCTGGCTGCCACAGGACTGCCCTCAGTTTCACTCTGCAGCTCAAGCCAGCAATGAAACATTTTCCATCTGCAAATACCACGCTGCTCTTCTGAAATCTTACACTTCGATCTGCAGAAGAAAATGGAAGCATCAAGGAACAGCAGAAAGGATACTTCAGTACACCGAGATATACCGTAATTCTGGGCCATTTTCTTAAGTGATAAATTGGCCTATTATTAATTCAACAGATTGCTCAGCCTCCAAAAATATGAGTTACAATGCCCATTCACACACTATCTGTTATCCTCATTAAGTTGAGTTGACCACATTTTATGGCCTTTAAAATGGGTCTGTTCCCAGAGGATTCCCACTACAAAACTGATTTACATTCTAAAATGATAGGAGAGACGAAAAAAAATTCAAAAAATCAGTCACCAGCAGGAAATGATAGAGTTCTTTAACTCCATTTAAGTAGCTAACTAATTCTTTTGCTTGAAGATAAATATTCATTATGTATTAAAGCTCATTAGTATGTTGCAAATTAAAAAGTAGAGAAAATAAAAGAATTAAGATAAATTAATAAGAATTAATCAGGGAAATGAAACTCAAGTACACCTTGTGTCAGTGCAGATCATTAGCAAGGTGCATGCCACCACACTGATGCTTTTTTCTCACTCTGTTTGAAGTACTGCCTAGAAAACACAGTTAATAGTACCTTCAGCTACATTTACCTGTAAAATATGATCATGAATATAATGAGGAAACTACTCTGCACTTTTAATTCTCTGATTTTCCTACTGGAAAAATATACTGAAGTTCAGAAAAGGATGTAAGATACTTTCAAGTGTCTCTATACTCTCACTGGCATTTAATTGCAATTACAGACAATTCAGGAGATTTAAAATAGAGCGAACAGCTGTCTGGGCTGTGCCTTTGTCTCCAGGCACACCCAGCAGCATGTAAGGCTGCTGACATGGCCAATGCTGGCTTCCTTCTCCAGCGACTGTGTTCCTCTGAAAACACTCATCACAGTTGTAGCTACTCAAGTTATACATACAACACTGTAGTTTTCTTAATAAAATATTTCATTCGGGCCAGTTTCTCTCTGGAAGCACACACTGCACAGAAGCTCCTCTTTCATTTCCATCTGCACAAATTTATTTTTTTTTACTTTTTTTTATTACAATGGTGATAGGACCAAAGAAAGATGTAGCTACTTCTTAAAATTTCCATACTGTATTTTGCCCATGAAATATTTTTCAGGTAAACTTAAAAATGCACTTGCAGTGAGTCAAGTCACCAGCATCCTCCCACTAGACCAGGTTGCTCCAAGCCTCATCTAACCTGGCCTGATACAACATAGCCTTGAACACTTCCAGGGATGAGGCAGCCACAGCTTCTCCAGGCAAGGTGTACCAGAGCCTCACCACCCTCACAAGGAAGAATTTCTCCCTAATATCTAATAATAGATATAACTGGATAAGTGAGTGTTTGTCATTCTGTGCTACAGAAGCATTGAGGTGCAAGACTCAGCTCAGCCCAGGCACCGCACTCAGGCACGCTGAGCACACCAGATCCTCAGCTCAGCACACCAGGTCCTTGACAGCAGCAATTAAAAAGTAAAAAAATGCAAAGCAGCAAATGCAAACCAGAGGGCCTGGAGCACTCCCATGACATGGCTGCACACACTGTCACCCAAATAGTCCTGTGGCAACCCTCAAGGCATAAATCTTCCCTCAAAATTCCAGCTTTGAGAAGAGGCTGGCTAACTGGGAATAAAACAAATTAACTGTTTGACTCCACAGCATGGAGACAGGTTTCTTGCACTCTTAACCTGCACTTCATGGCAAACGGTAGCTCACAATATGTGCTGCAGCAAAGAGCGTATTACTGATGCTATCAGAGCCCATGAGCAGAGACAGACTGACACTGTACAGAGCAAATGGCACAAAGGACAGAGAATGGACTTGGTACAGGACACTGCTGACATCCCTGCTGGTAATGCACTGTGAGAAACAAATTTCTTATGGAAGCTGAATATTTACACACTCAGTAAGAGACACTGTCAAATATTAGTTTTAATGTTACCATATCTAGATCTAGGGCAGCTAAATCAATAGCAGTCTGGAGATCAGAGTCTGATTAACAGACACGTGGCTTCTGAGCACAACAAACAGTTTTGTTTCAGCTCCATTAACAACATCTAAAATGAAAGCTGAAAGAGATCTGCCCATGTCCCCAGACACACTACTGGGATGCAACATCAGCCTGCACTATGGAAAAGCAATGCTAACATTCCAACTGCTCACAGCATGTGTACAACAACCAGGGAAGGACTAAGCTACACTCTCTAAGCACATATGTATACATTTATATAAGCACTTGGCAGTATCAGTAAGTGTTCTGAAGAAGCAGAAGGAATCCTGGACATTAAGGGTGGGAACAAACCTTACCCTTCAAGCTTGGCTAAGCACTTTCATGTTTCTTCTCACACCTACAGGCCTTCACACTATGTGGCACTGCAAAGGCTTGGAGGAAGAAGGTTTTTCCACCCAGATACGACCAATAAAAGCAACGAAATGGGGGATGGGGGTGTAAATAAAATATTCAAGATAGAAGACTGTCACTGCCTGACTCAGGAATGCTCAACTCAGCCGTGACTGTTAGGCTTTTGAAACTCAAGTAAGCATAATTTTAGAAAGAATGACCTAATCATCATCATCATTTACCCATCTAGATTAAATTTACATAGCTACTGCTGTTATGAGAGCAGCCATAGGTATAATTGAAATCAAGGCAATTTTGCTGCAATTTCATAGAATACTTTACAATAAGCTTTCTGCTGTAAAAGAGAAAGGATTTGCTGAAACCAGCAATAGATTTAAATACATATGAAAAAAATCTGTCTTACCACAATCATTTCTGAAGGTTCCAATATGATACATTCGCATCCTCGCTTTCCTCCGGACTGCTTGCCAAAACTGGAGTGGGATGGAAAAAAAGCAAACAAAAAGGAATGAGATGAACAGCCTATTTTACCTTTTCAGTAACAAAAGTAATTGGCAATGGTGCATGTTGTTAAAAAAACAAAAAAAAGGACAAGGAAAAATTGATGAAAACTATTGTGTGAAAAATGCTAATTAGATAGTATCATTACCATAATATTTTAATTTATTCAGCACCCCCTCATCATGGCCTGCTACAAAAAGTTTAAATATAAAGAATGTTCTTTTGTAAAATCATTATTACTTGCAGATACTCAAAACCATTCATACTACATTTCAGTTCTGACAAGAAAACCTTAGTAAATTTTAATTAAACATTAAACAGGCCTTGTAAAAAAAAAAAAATGTATTAATTCCAAAGACTCCAAAATACTACTTTGTACACAGCATTTCTAATGAGAGTTCCCTCAACTCCACACCACACCTTCATCCTCCAAGCAAAGGGGGGGGACAGAGAACCTCTTCCCTAACATTAAGCCTTAACTTGTGACCACTGTCTTTATGTTGCTATTTGTACCATCACAAGGGCTGTGTCATGGTGATGGGTTCTGTTTAAAAAGTAGGAAAAAACACAAATGCAACAAAGCCTGATGGGTGGTGTAAGACAGCAACTGAGGAGAGCAGCTACAACCCGATGTGCTTCAGCTCATTGACTCTAACAGGCAATTTCCTTCAGAACACCAAACAACAGAGGTGACTTTACACAAATCACCTTTGGAGAGGGCACCATGCAACCAGATCTAAGGATGCCAGCAAAAAAAGAGCTGAGCTAGATACTGCTGGGGGATGTAGGGTGTGTTACAGACCAATAACGTCTTGAATCACTCCATTTGTGGCTGTAGTGGTACCTGGAATTGAAAATATCTGGCTTCACATATTAAGTAAGTTTGTCTTCATTCCGGAGCCATTAACCTGAGGTGGGAATGCTCGACCTGGCCGATCCTTGGGTGTGAGGGCAGGCGATCCCACACCCCTGGCACATAAAACACACTCCTTGATGAGCAGCTCAGTGGCTGGATTAGCAGTTCAATAGTTGTAGCTGCTGTGTTACAAATTCAGACTGTCAACATCAATCATGTTTTAGCACCTATCAGCAGGTGAGATAACTGAAGAATCAGTTAACGCAAAGCAGGGTTTAACGTGTGAATTAGAAGGAAGTTAAGACAAGAGTGGAGACAAATCCTTAAAAAGTGGGTCAGCTCCATCTGTTTTCACTGAGCTTACATTTAGAAAGTACATCTGAAATTCCAGCCACACAAGACTTGAGTTGCATCTCGATGGAGAAGATCCAGAGAAACACCACCACTTTGTACAAAACGTTTAAGAAGACTTGTGTTTATGAACAACAATACAAAACTTCTGTAGGATATGCACGCTTACAGGGAAAGGCCTTAAGCAACTAAACTGAAGCTAAAGGACTAACTAAACTAAACTAAGTTGAAAGAGGGGAAGTTTAGATTAGCTATTAGGAAGAAATTCTTCCCTGTGAGAGTGGTGAGGCCATGAGAAGCTGTGGCTGCCCCATCCCCAGAAGGCCAGGTTGGACCGGGCTTGGAGCAGCCTGGGATAGTGGAAGGTGTCCCTGCCCATGGCAGAGGGGTGGAACTGGATGAGCTTTAAAATCCTTTCCAACCCAAGTCATTCTGTGATTCTCTGAAACAGCGAAGTTACTCAAGTGAAGCTTCAGATTATTGCAACAAAGAAAGCATCAGTGTAATCCCGTTAGGAGAAAGAATTACAATTAATAGGAGCACAGCAGCTTCAATTGTCAAGTTCTGATTTTGCTAATAGTCTACTGAAGAAAAAAATATTTAAATTACATTATTGCAATAGAGTCACAAACGACAACTAAAATTTTCTCACTCAGACCAGAGAAGCACAAGTTTCACACAGAAAACTGGCACTTTCACACATCTATAGTAAGAAACTCAGAGCTCAAATTTTCATGCCTTCTTTCATGATTTTTCCACACAGCATGTGATCCAGGAATGAGAGTCTTGCGTCTTTGTAATACATAACAAGAAATGTCTGAACTACTCTCACTCTCACAACAAAGTTAATTCAGTTCAGAAAATAGAGAAATGTCAATTTTTATGTCAGCTCCAACTTTGAGGTGAATTGAAATCCATGTTAGGATTTCTCCACAAACCAAAAACCAAAGTGAGACCAACTGTGCTACAGGATCATTTTCAAGGAAAAAAAAAAAAACAAACACTCATAATTCTATTCCTTTTTTTTCCAAAAAAGCAAAATACTAAAGGAATTATGTGCAACTGGAAGTTCCAGGCTTTGCACAGTTTTAAAACCAGAAATAATCAGTATCAGTTTTATCTCAAAACAGATTACTACTACTGTTACATCCCCCACAATTAGGAAAAGGTTTGTTTCCTGCCGCAGGTTGTTCAAGCAAAGTATTTTTTTGTGTAACACAATTTATCAAACTCCTGGAGGTTGAGGAAAAATTCTTCTCCTTTTTGTTTTACATAAACACATTCCTCAAATTCAGCAATTGTCCAGCCTCCCTCTGCTTATATTGTAGCATTTGTTAATAAAGCAATGGCAGTAAACACTAACGAGGAAGAGAACAGTGCCTGGAACAAAGGTCACGCTCTTGGCACTGTTATTTCTGCTCCATCAGGCACTTTACAACAACTAAACACTTGGAAAAGGATTAGGTCCCAAAGACAAAAGTCCACCCTGCTAATTATAAAGAATAAACTACTCATCTTGACAAATCAATAGGTCAAGTTTAATTATTTCCTGGTACACACCATGGATGGTTTATCAATTATTTTGCAACAGAGCTCCTCCCAAAGGAGGAGGTCGCGCATGGTTTTTCCCCAGCCATAACTTCCACTATGTCTTGAAAATATCAACTTTTAACATTCTTAATTAACATATACAACATGTTTTAGAAACATGAATTTTAAATTTCTCAATGACTTATTCCATATTTTCCTCTACAACACAAATATTTCACTTCTCTATGAGTTAAGAGGTTTGCTGATATCAATATACTTCACTGATCTGCCAATTATAATGAAGGCTTCAGACCAATGTTCACTCCTAAACGTGCAGAAATGGAAAAGGTTCAGTTGAACACAGCTTTGAAAGTGGAGGAGATAAAACCCATTTGAGAAACAAGAGCAAACTCTGACATGGAACATTCTTCCAAAGGAGAAGGAACATTTCTGTGACGACAAATTACTTGGAGAAGTCTTTAGTCAGCCATTAAAGACCCACCCAAATCTAAAACATGCTGTTTCTCAAAGGAGAGAACTCTGGAAAGTACATCTAATTCTGGAAAAGATGGGGCAATCTTATTTTTCGGTACTAAAAGGCCACCTTGCTGTGGTGTCAAGTACACACAGTGGTGTTTGTAGGAACTGTCATTCCTTGGCCTTTTTGGTTACCCAACCCAGCCCACAACAGACCACTATGCTCCCACCAGACCATGACCATGTCCAGGTCTGCGTCCTGAAGAGGTTCAACCTGAGAAAGCCATTTCAGCACTTCTGCTTGATAACTATCATAGCAGCTGCCCCAAGCATAAGCATCCCTAAACACCACATCCTCCTGATGTCACATGCGGCAAGATACATAAGAGAATTGGGAAAGACTGACTAAGGTACAGCACAATACATGTGTTTTAATGCTTTAAGCAGAGTGGGAAAAATAATCCAATTAAAAATTTAAATTAGTACTGAAAGGGTGAGAAAACATGTAAATAAACCTCTACTTATAATACTAAAACTGTCAAAGGACATACTATAACCATTAAAGTTTTAAGTGATTCAACGATTCAATCAGCATTGTTAAAATATGTATTATTTAAATAAGTCTTAAATTGAATATCATTCTGTATCTTCCCACTGCTGGAAGCCCAGAAAAAGTCGGTACTATAAAACTACATTGCTTTTTTTTTAATTTATAATTTTATTGTACACTCCAGTCACTTAATATTCATCTCTTTCATCTGCATCATTAATTTTCACACACTCACTCAATGGTCTGCAACACTGTCATGGGAAAAAAATGTCTTCCACATACCAAAGGCAGCTTTGTTTATCTTTGATTTACGGATGCCTCATTTGCAAGAAACCTTGTTTTCCTTCTGATTCACTGCTACTCCTAATTAAAAATGCTTAAGCAATTGCATCATGTGAGAAAGGAATGCAAGTTAAACTGGCATAATATCCTATACCAGCAACTAATGGGTGTTCAGGCCATGGGATCAGACTGGAGCTACCGAAATGTAAAAGCCCAGGACTGCAGATAACACAGTTTTCAGAATCAGGCCAGGCTAGACAGGGCTTGGAGAAACCTGGTCCAGTGGAAAAGTCCCTGCTCATGGTAGGGGCTGGAACAAGAAGGCCTTTAAGATCCCTTCCAATTCAAACCAGTCTGTGATTCTGTGACTTCCCTTGGTTCATCTGTCCCTTTTCCACTGCATGATTTGCTCATTTCTCCACAACTGCAGAGCCCAAGTCCAAAGTCTTAGATGTGCAAGCACTGAGTATGTGCCTGACTTCACTGACAGAGGGGACTGATCAAAATTAATAACTGGAAAGAGCCTTCTGTATTTGAGAAGACTCCCACTTTCACACTCGTGCTCAGTCCCCAAAACAGGAAGGTGTTAAAATTTCTTTTAAGGTACTGGAGCTGTTATAACAAACCTTAGTTTTAACAAGGCTAACTATTTGGAAAAGCCTCCAAAGTAACATATTTTGAATATAATAAAGGAGTTCCTAAACAGGATGTACACAAATACAGCTTTCTGAACACAAATGTTCTAAAAATTCTCATATCCAGCTGTTGCTCAACATTAAGTATTTGGTGCTGAAATACATTTGGAATTTCAAGACTGACAAATTTAAGCAGTAAATTTTATAAATCACATTTTACTTAAACATTTCTTGATATCAATATGCTCAAGTTATTCAATACTGATAGCTTCTCATTCTGCATTACTCAGAATATAGTACATACATTAAAGGTAAAAACACAGCCTGTCCTGAAGCACTTTCAGCCCACAAACAGATGGAGACTAGACTGAGTATCTTATTATTTGTTTGAACACTAATTAGCAGGAATCTTCAAATTTACAATATTCTACAACATCTGAAACAGTATTTTCAGATATTTCAGACATCAAAGCCATCAGTGGCAGGATGTCAGGCACTTTACGTTCTGTTCTGTATTTTCCAGGAATTACAAAATCACAACATTATCCTGGCTGTGTAAATTGGTGTCAATAATGCACAGTTACCTGTGACTGTCAATACAGCTACCCGCAGGAGCTTTACCTGCAGTAACATTCTGTATTGTATCACATGTACAACAAGGCCAGGGCCCTCACATACCAGTTTATCAAGATAACAAGCAAAGGGTTTGTAGATATTTTTTTCTTATGAATATACTTGTCTCTCAAACTGCCTGTCTGTCTGTCAGGCTGCTTTTAGGTACACAGAGATGAAGACAAATTGTACTCGCCACTGCAAAGTGAATTCCGTGACCCCACTCATCCAGTAACCTGGATGCATTTCTCCTATGCAAAAACATTTTGTATGCAAGGGCACAAATGGGCCTGGAAGAGACAAGCTGCCAAAGAAATGGACATGTTGCTTGGTTGGGTTTTTAACAGATGAAAATGTGCTGCATAACGGGCAGTAACAGCCACGGTGACTGCAGATGGAAAAGTCAGGATCTGCCCTTTCTGCATTGCAGCTGTGGCACAGGAGTATAGTCAACATCAAAATCCTCACGGCAATAACCTGTTTTTCTGGGCATCTCCACAGAGGTCTCAATTACACCAGATTTGTCTCAGCCCAACCATGATCTGAAGAAGGGGGTTGGTGGGGAGCTGCCTGGGGCTCACAGGTATGTCAGGAGCCCTCACAGCAGCTGCTGAGTGGGCCCAAATGCCTCTACTTGTGAAACAGAGGAAGGAGATGGAAAAAAACCCACATGATCACAGACCAAAAGTTTCAACAAAAACAAGTGGCAGAGTTTCCACAATATTATGTGCTATGGAAGTCTTGAGCTTTCGAAAGTAACATCATTAGAAAAATATTGTAACATTTAATTCCATCAGAAAATGGTTTAAAGGAAATCTGACAATGCAAGATACATGGCTGAATGCAAAATACTTATTGCAATTAATGCTCAGTCATCAAAACCCATTTCTGCATTAGC
This sequence comes from Climacteris rufus, assembly GCA_013398175.1. NCBI lineage: Eukaryota > Metazoa > Chordata > Aves > Passeriformes > Climacteridae > Climacteris > Climacteris rufus. Next base: position 470,902 of record VZRZ01003796.1, on the reverse strand, counting down.
TCTCAATAACAACATTTAGCAGGTTTATCTCTTAAGCTTGCTGAAGTTTTAAGTGGAAAGTACTTTGGAGGCTGGCTAACATGCTACTCAATTTGCAGGCTGCAAGCTCAAAATCTCTGTACTAATTACTTTATCCTCTGAACATGATGACCCTTTGAGGAAGCCTGTGTATCACTTACCATCTTCTGTACAGCTTTCCATCTATTCCAGATCATGGGATTAGATAAGTCTCAGTAAAATTCTATTTTAGTTATAAACAAACCATAGATGACCCCTTTGGTTCCAATTTCATTTCTCCTGGACTTTATGTTAGCCAACAAAAAAAAAAAAATCTTTCTGTGGCACAATCAGCATCCCTTGCAGTCCATAAAACTTCAAAAGGGCAGCTGTTGTAAGGAACCATGAACAGGCCAAAAGGAAATTACTGGTGGGGGAAATATGGACAAGATTGTTTGGCCATATAGTTGTGACAGGTCAGAACAGTCTTTCTTCATTTTATGACTTCCTTAGAAGACTGATCTATGTAAAAAAGATGCACCATGTACTCTTAGTCTGCAAAACCTTCCCAGCCCTTACTCAACATCAGCACCTTCAGTACAAGTTGCTGCACTTTGGGAGAAAGGACACTTTTGCTGGTGTGCTGTCTCTTCTCATTCACATTCCCTTTTTCCTCAGAGTATTTTCATACCAGCACTAGCACTGCCAGAAGAATTTCAATCTGAACAACTCTATCTGAATTAATTAGTTTTACAAATACATTTATCGGTAGCATTCCCAAGCTGTTGGTTCACTTACTGGCTGTCAGGCAATGCTACAAGTTACAGCCACCACTTAACAGAAACACCCAGGGAAAACATCACCTCATCCAGAGCCACAAATGCACTGAATAACCACTGCTTTTATCCTGTGCTGAATATTAAATCTCTCAGTCTTGATAAGCACAGGGATGTAAGTCTGAAGCTCTCTTTAAGAGAGCAGAAAAAATAATCCACAACAGTTAGTTGGGAAGAGCTTTCCCGTGTGAAGCAAACACAGAGTATTGTACTGGGACTGCAGTTTTTACTGTCACACAATAAGAAATTTAAATCACAATTGTGTCAAGTAGCACAAGTCAGAGCCCTACTGGCAACTGCCAGTTTGTCAGAAATTAAATTTATGACCATTGTATGACCTCAGTGGACTGGCACACATGGATCTAGACCTTGGGAGCTGAGGGAGGAAAAGCACTATCCCCACTCCAGCCATCAGGACTGCGATAGAGATGCAAAAGAGGAAGACCAGAGGTTGAGGAGCACTGGGACAGAGCTTGGATAAATCAGATACAGTCTGAACAGAGAGCAATACTCAAATTAAACCTGGAGAGGAAGGATCAGTGGGAGAAAAAGACCAGTACACCCTGCACTGGCAGAAGCTGGGAGTGTAGGAGCTCTGAGCCGCTCAGTTTACTTTTGCAGTGAATGGCACAAATTCACAAGTGTCTGCAGAGAACAGCACTACAGGCTTCAGAAGTAAAACTGATCTGACTTCAGATGGTACAGTTGAGGTATAAATGTATTTGAGAACAAAGTTACATATACATCAAAATCTAAATTATGGCATTTCGTAAATCTTTAAGTTGTTCAAATTGCAAGTCTTTAATCTTATATTCTTATTTTCCAATACTGACAGTCCTGTTAAAGCACAGTATTTTCTGTGCTTCTAGCACTTCACACAGAATAGATGGAAACACTATTAATAGTCACAGTAAACTGCAAAATATAATAAAATATTGTTATTCACAATTACTAATACAAAACAAGCTAAACTACTTTCAACTGAAGCTGTCATTTATGATGCAAAACTGGAGTTCCTCTTTCATTATGACCATTTCTTGATCTAAAGCACTTGGGTCTTCTCCTTTCACTAAAGAAAAGCGAAATGGCTTTTTGAGTCATTGATGCATCCACAACTCTCATGAAAAGATCCAACGCAACCATGAGGCCATTTTGAATTAAGTAATTGTTTTTAGCCAAGAAATGCACTAAATGAGTAGAACAATCATTCCAATTTCCTCCACTTGAGAGATTTTGGAAGGGCTGGGAAAAGAGAAGTGTTTGTTTTAGTAAGACTACATCTTGAATGTTTCAAGGGTTTGTATTTTTCCCTTGGAGGTTCAATTCTCACAGCTGTAGGAAGCTGTCAGCCACATAATTGGCTTCAAAAGTTCCTCCAGGCCCTTGATATCTCCTATGGCTAATCTTGCTGTGAGTAATCTCCTTCAAATATCCTGTTCACATGAATTATCTTCATTAACAAGCAAGGTTAACATAAAACCTCTTTAACTTGCTGACATGATTTTGCTTCCACGAATCCGTCAATCCTCTTCTTTTATTCCAGCCATCGCTTTCATGTTAGAAACAAATTCTTCTCCTCCTATGCCAAATCTGTTGACAAATCCATTATCCAGGCAACAGGGTAATCAAGATTATGCCATCTTTGTACCTGGTATTACTGATTGATCTACTTCTTACCTTAAAAACCTTTCAGGGCTTTTCTCAACGTGAGCATCAGTGTCAGAATACTGAACAGATTTATCACACCTGGGTGCAAGTTTTACTCCTCCAATTTTTAAACCAATTTCTGAATTGCAACTTGAATACAAGTTCATCCAAGTCAATGAAAAAGCTCTCTTCAAGCACAGTGAGCCCCAGTTTCCACACTTACTCATACAAATACTTAGACAAAGTTAATAAAGCAGTGACCGCCCACCTTCTTATGTTTTCGTGGGGCTAAGCCTCTTTCAGGTTGGGTTCTATAGAATACAAAGAGTTCTGCAGAAGAAAGTTAAGGTTTCCCTGAAGCTCTGATAGATAGTGCATGACAGAGGGCATGCAAAAAGCAGGACAGCTCACCTAGCATCTTCTCCAGGTTAAGTTTACAGTTGTTTACTACAGTCTCCTCCTACCCATCCCAGTAATCATGGGGCAGATGGCAGAAAAAGGACAAGTATTGTGAGAAGGTACCAGGAAAAAGTCATTAAACCATCAGCACCTTCCAGAGCTGATGATTATTTATGGACTCTGTAAGGATCTCACCAAAGATCAATTGTAACAGTACTTTCTTATGCAACTGTTAAACAAAAGTTGATGGGCAGTTAGTTTCTAGTGCAATGCTGAATTTTGAAAAATGATTCCTAAATAAAACAAATTAAAACCAACAACTTTACAAGAAAAAGCGGCCTTAAACCCCACTAATTACCAGGAAAAAAGCTTCCTCTAACTGAAGAACATTGATATCCTGCTTTTACAAGGCAAACTACTAATTTATCCAAGGTACTACTTCACATTAAATTAGCCTGTGATTGGTGACTGCAGCTCCCTCAACTAGAAATGTGATAGATGAGGTATTCAGAGCAGGGAAATTAAGTGAAGTTTATCCCACTGAACTGAGAAAAAAAAAGAAAAAGAAAAAAAGCATTATATTTAGTACATTAATGTATTTCAAATGAAATGAAAGAGAGCTGAACACTCTGGACATGCAGCAGAAGTGCATTCTCTTCCTTTCCACACGATCTCACCACCTAAGGAAAAAGAACACCCAAGGAACCACCCTGTGCAACCTGCCAGCAGTTCCATCCAACAGAACTCTGTGACCCTTTCACCATCTAACAGCTATTTTATCTCATTATCCATAATAAATCTAGCTGCAATCTTGTGAATCAGCTATAATAGATCTATTTTGTCTTCTTTTTTTTTTTAAGGCATGAGAAACCTTAATGGTGCTTGTAAGTGACTAACTCCAAGTTTAGCAAAACAATGATTTTTAGAGTTTTTATGCAAAATACCAGCATGACATGTCCTCACTTCTGGTACTCCTGAATTTATCACAGACTCATCATAATATGATTTTGGTTGAAAGGAACCTTAAAGCACATTTTATTCCAGCCCCCTGCCACGGCCAAGGACACCTTCCACTATCCCAGATTGCTCCAAGCCTCGACCAACCTGGCCTTGAACACTTCTGGGGATGGGGCAACCACAGCTTCTCTGGGCAACTTCACTTAAGGAACTTCAGTCACTCAAGGAGCATTAAGAGTTTAATACCCAGCCTACAGAGAACTGAACTGAAAAATTCAATCCTACATGCTCTTACTAGTCCTTACCATGAAATTCAAGCATATGGAAATGTATGTGAGCTGGAGTAGACATTAAGTCCATCCACTCATGGTCAACTCATGCTGAGTCAAGTGAAACACAGTGAAATAAAATTTCTGAGTGATGTACAAGGTCAAGCAGAGTATTACTCTGGGTACCCAGGGTTATTACTTGCCCAAGTTCAGCTCAAGTCAAATAATGTGCATCAGTGAAAGCGTGTCAGTGTTCACTGTGCCTCAATCCCAGACACAGTCAGGCTCCTGGCACAAGCTCTCCACAGCTGATGCTTCTGGCCTCTTCTTGCCTCACATAAAAATCCTGTGTGCCATTAAATACAGCCTCCAACCAAATGGCAGAAGCTATGTGATCTGCAGTCATGTTTTTGAGACAGGGAACTTTATCCAGGACAGTCACACAGCACCAATTATTCAGAGACTCCAAGGTAATAAGCTGACTACAAATTCTCCTGTAAACTTAAAAAGCTAAACTAGATTGAGTGAAGCACTTCACGCAGAAATTTCAAAGTGCAGAAACAGTCTAGGACAAATCAAATTAGCTGAACATTTATTTCACTATCAAACTTTAGGAAAAAAAAAAATTTTAAATTCTTTAAAAATTACAGTAACACCAACATAAAGAAAGCATTTTGTTTTTTAAAAAAGAACTTGCCATAAATAACAATAACTTCACATACCTGCAAGGTGGCAAAAACATGGAATCCTTCATGAGCACAGATCCAGAAAGCAGGATATACCAGCATCTTGCAATAGTTTCTGAGCTGTAAGAAAAGAAATCACTGATATCTACTTCTCCTTATAGCACCTTAAAAATATGTTATCCAAAATATTATTGTAGTAAAATAATGAGTTATCACACTACCAGTTCAATATGTAAGAATCTGGGATTATTTTTTTAAACATTTACATAAAGAATGTTTCTTATACTTTTCAATTAGAGATTTAAGTCAGCTTAAAATTCTATTTTATTAAAACAAAATTACTAATTTTCAGTGAAAGTATACAAAAAGGCTATAAATACAGCACAGCACACAACCCCCACACACAGATATTGACCTGTACTGGAGCAGGGGTGTGTCACACATACCCACCACACCAACTAGCAGGTGGCATCTCATTTAGACTCAGGTGTGCTGGAAGCTGTGCCTTATACAGAAAGCTAGGATTAACTCTGAGAGGATAAACATACCACAAGCAATGCTAAAATAAGAGGAATATAAAAGTGTGTTTACTTCCCAGCAAGAGCCTAAAGAGAACTCTAAGCTAAGATGCTAATTTTTGCAATTCAAGAGGAGATGGTGCTTGAGCTCCATCCCTCTCCGGTACAGGATGCTGCGGCAAGGAGCTGTGCAGGCAGTGCCAGCTCCAGGGATGCAGTGCCACCTACTGAGTGTCACCAGGGCTCCCACAGCCATGGAGGGGACACTTCCTGCCTTTCAGCCACCCCGGGTCACTCACACACACAGCTCTCTGCTGTCCCTGGGAGCCCGGCTGGACATCCACGGGCACCTCTCAAACATCAACACTGCGCTACTGCTACAACCACCTCTGCCACAGCTTTTAACCAATTTACAACGACTGAAAAAGCAAAGGACATAGCACAACATGCAAAATATTGCTTTTCCTCATATTCCTGCTGAAGAACTCCAGCAAGTGCTATGTACTCACCAAAAGAGAACTTGGTTGCCCTTATATCTCTCATAGCGGGCACTTGATGACATTATTCTGAGGGAAGAGAAGGAGAAGTTTAATTTCAATTCTAATCCCCAAAGATCATAAGCCATTAATCACCATATTTCAGTAGAATCACTTTAAGGCTCTAAGACCTCAAATTCAACTACTTCTCTTGTTCTAAACAAAGGATGTCCTTAACCAGAAAATTCAAATTATTACGGTGTTTTTCATTATCCAAACAGATAATATACAGCATGTTCTCTAAGTGTTTAAATCACTCCCACACATTGGAATTACCCATAGCAACAGAACTGAAAGAACTCACATACTTCCAACTCACTTTTTGTGCTTTGCTGCCCTTCCATTTTATGGATTCTGATATCATCTGAATGTCTGAAGCATTAAAAAGCTTTTGTAATCTGGAGTTAAGACAGGGCACTGTCTACACAGTCCTTTGTAGGCAAATGGGAGTAAGCTCTGCCTTCCTTCTTAGAAAAGCTAATTAGTTTAGATTCTGTGCCACATTATTGCAGTAACTTAACTCAGCAACAGACTTGACCAATGCTCTGCCACCTCTAAGGGCAGGCAGGCAAAAACTCTGCTTATCTCCACAAAAAAGTCATAAATATAAGAGTGCTAAACAACACTATCTGCAGAGTACTTCACCTTAGCTGATGTTCCCTGAAATGCGAGAGTATGTCCAGTCCATGAAGGAAAGAATAGATAGTATTTAAGTCCTAAAATGAAAGAGGAAAAAAAAACAAACATGAGCAACTTCATTCACAGCATCTAATCACTCAACATTACTTTACAGATTCTGCAAGTTACAGATTTATGAGACATAATTCTAGAAACAAAGCCCAGTTTTATTAATTTGGGCTTAGATAGGTTGGGATACACGCAGACCTGGAAGGACGCTCTCCATATTTAAGCTGTGGAAATGAAAAGAGTGAAGTCCAACTGATGCATAAACACATATGTGAAAAAAAATATTTATTAAAAATCCCTGAAAAGATTATTTATGTAAATGGATATAGCAGCAAGCAACACATAGAGTAAGACAAGTAGGGCAGTCCTATTCATCCAAGGTCAAAAATCGCGGAAACCTTTTAAAATCTCTTTAAAGAAGGAATTTTTCAAAATCAGTTTCTTAATAGCAAAGAACCCCAGCAAAAACCTAAGCCACTATATACGGTGCATGGATCCACCAGAGAACCTTTTCATAGCAAAAAGGTTATGTTTAGAGGGGAAAAACTCCTTCATGTCCACCTCAGACCTGGCTGGCAGCCCTACTACAAACTACTTTATCCTACCGCCTCTCTCACTCAGCCCAGTCCATGTCTGGAGGGAACATCAGCAATAACTCCGAAAAAACCCTCTGGCAAAGATGAAAATAAAGCCTTCGAGATCTCTCACTCCTGCCACCACGACTCAGCATCACACCAGTGTCATCAACTAGCAACCACAGAAACAAAAATAAAACATGAAGATTATTTCACTTTATAAACTGGACTTTACATAGAAGCTGTAATTTTCAGATCCAGCTGTTCAAACTTCTCACCAGACAGAATCCAGTCACAAAAATATCTGTGCTGATGGTGCAGACCACATGGCAAGCCAACAGCTCACTAGGGCTATTCATCACTTAATTTACTGTCCCGAACAGGTGGGCTGTTAGAGTCAAATACACGCACAACAAAATCATTATACACCACAGAGCAGTCTCTCCAGCTTGGCCTTAGAAAGTATGTTCTGAATTTTCAAATGCTGCATTTATCCAGTGTTTACAAAAGATAAATCAATATGAACGCTGGCCTCAGAATTTACAATGGATTTACTTCAGAAAAGTTCTTTGGCTTAACAGTCCATGTTTAGCAATATAACGGATATAGACTGTTGTATCAAATGAAAGGTCAGATGCAATTGCAGGCCATGTAAAACCAATAAAACTCTGATTTATCTTTTTTTAAATACCATTACCAAATCCCATGAAAATTAAACAGAAGGCCGGGATGTGTAACACATTTATAAAGCACTCATTTCACACAGTCCAATCTCATTTTAATCCTCCAAGTTGCCATAAACTTGATTTTACTAGTGAAAAGCCCAGGAGTACTAGATATGGATCAGACTCCAAACATACCACAGCCTGTCAGAGGTGGGCACCTGGCAGTCACAGGGTCACTTCAGGTATCCATTACTGAGCTTTCCCTGTTTCTGAGCAGGGAACTGCCTCAACTTCTCCACCTGAAAGCATCAGGCACAGAAATGCAGCAACTACATCCTCAGACCATACAGCATCTCAGCAGCTGATAATATCTTAGGAGTTAATAATATCTTAGAAGTTACAGAATTTATGGAACGGAAACAAAACCCCCACATTCCATATTCTTTCTCCTCCACCTGGAGGTCCACCTCTCCCAGGCCAGAAGAATACTCTCAACTCTTGTCAAAGCTGGGCAGTCAGTAGGAAATCAGTATTTGGTATTAAAATTAAAGCTGAATATTTCAGTCTTCATAACTCAATGTGTCTATGCAAGTTTTCCTACATTTTCTAGTATTTTTTTTTTACAAAGTTGGGACTAAGATGTAACAGAACATCTTTAAAATGTTTTCAATAAGAAGTTCTGTAGTCAAGTGTTACAGAAAACTGTAAGCGGAACAAAAGCTTATGTTCATGTTTAATCACAAAGTTTTAAGTTATACATTTGAAAAATGACCACATCCTAACCTGTGAATTATCCTCTACAACTCCCCAGAACACAGCCCCTTCAGAAGTTCACTCGGCATGGGCTGACTCCTGCACTCCACCTGCAGCACACAGGCTGCAGTACTGACCCACTGAGGAGCTTGATGAATAAACAGTTGGTAAATTAAAGAGATAAACATTTGCTTAAAGGGATACATGTCTGGAAAGCATCCCTCAGCTCTGACTTCATCTGTCGAGATGAGCAGCAGCAGAGGGAACAGCTGAGCAGAGCACAGCAAAGGGAAGGCAAAGGTTCCTATTCCCTCACCCAGCAGAAGGCATTTAATTTACACTGCCCACTATTACTGCTCTAATATTGATAAATGTAATAAGCATTTTTATGGTTCACTACCCAGCCAGGTGACACATCAATAAGCTAAACACATTGGCTACTCACACCGTAGTTTTTATAGGCGTTTTTAAATCAGGATCTGTAACACTTTCCCTAAAAATAACTGACTTTTGAAGCAAGCCCCTCTCCTAGTTATGCAGAGCAGGTGATTTGGGGTGCCACTGAGCACAAGAGCTAATTCAGCAATCTCCCAGGAAGGGTTGTGAGGTGCCCCTTTCTATCAGTGAATCAAATGTACCCACCCAATGTGTTTTCCATGCCTTGGTGAAATAATGCCTTTTTTGCGTGTTTAAATAGAGCCAGGTAGAATTCCTCCTCTCTCACACATGCCACTTCAAATTCTAACAACAGCTTTTCCCAATAACATGAAAATTTCCTATCAGTCACAGTTTGTGAGATTTTCTTTATTACTCCCATCTCATTTCAGAAAAAGTGCTTAAAAGCACTGAAATTATGTTTGACATCCTATACTTTGAGTTGCATTCTATATTTTTGCCGGCAAGGAACATCAATTAATGCGAGGGTGGCTGGTGATGGGCAGGGACTGTTGGCCACCTCGTGGACAGAGGCTGCAGCCCAACTGCACCACACTGCTAAAAATCCTTCTCCAACAGAGCTGAAAGCATTTATTTCTCTAGCTCAAGGTTTACAACAGCTTCTAATACAGTTTTCAGTTTTATTTCTGAAAACACATTTGTGTCACTGTGGCAGTTATAAACAGCAGACAAGCACAGAACCTCAGTACAAAGGGTAGAGGTCATTTTCACAGATATTTTCAGATACTCACTATGAACAGTGCTATTAAAGGACAATGCCAAAGGGCAACAATCAGCATCATATCAACAGAACACAAAGTGTTTGCTGGAATTTTACAGCCCCTTTCTATATCGTTCCTTATAATCTCTTTTCTTACTCCTTTCTGTCAAAATCCAACTGAGACGTGATTATTGATGAAAAGCAATTTCTCCACATGCTCTAAACTAAGGACCAAGGTCAATACGATTTTATTTTGAAATCTTTTCTTCAGAGCTTTTAATCAGCTGAAACAATAGCTGAAACTAAAGCACAGGATCTACCTGCAAATGCTATGCCCACACAGGTTCTTCAATCTTTGACCAAAAAAACACCTTGACTAAGGTTATTTATTGAGAAAGTAACTCACATTTTCTATCCAACTAGCTAAAACTGCAGCTCCAACGACTCAAGGGAAGATGGAAAACTGGGCAAAGAGTAGAGAGAATCAGACAGTTGTTAATCTTGCTAGAAAGGAGATTTTCTAGGCCACAGAGAGGAAACAAACACCGCAACCGCAGTGATCCTGCACCAAGCCTCCCGTTCTCAGCACTGAGTTCACAAGCAGACGTGTTTAAAAAGCAGAGGACATCCCTGTTTTCAAGTTCTTCCCATGACAGAATACACTGTATACAACAGCACCTGCTTCAGCAGCAGTGCAGAAACCAAGGGATGGCTCTGAGGACAGCGCCATTATCACCAAACCCAGCACAAGGAAAGTGTGGCCACAAGCAGCCTCAGCTTCCTTCAGCACCAGTTTTTATCATCCCCAGAACACACATCCTTCCAGCAAAAAGCTTAACCAGCTGCTAAACCAAAGGTGGTGTAAAAATACAGAGATTTTAGAAACAATATAATGTTATATAAATATATATTCTTTTATGATAACATCCTCATCCTAATATAGTTCAAAGTGAGCCACCTGAATAACCCAGACCACTTCTCCTTTTCCCTGCCAGATGCTAACCCACAGAGATACCCTAAGATGGGAAAATAAAAGAAGCTCCAGTAGCATCAACTGAAAACTCATCACACAACAGCAAACCAACTAACTACCACCATCACCCATTTATCCCAAAACACTTTTGTTTGAAAGTAATTTGCCATTATTTTTTTAGAGGAGATGGTGAAATACTAATTTCTTAATTGTTAAGATGTAACTTTAAAATAAAGAAATAAGTACATGGAACCAAAAAAATCATCATGAGAAAATAATTCAACCTCAAAGTTGCAGGGGAAGTGATGGTCACCCTTGAATTTCATTATTGGCATCTTTTTTAACTAAGACCAAGACCTGGATGCTTCTGAACAAGCACCACAGTGCAGAAACACCAACGATAAGCAAAACTGGCAAGTTTGTATTGTTTCTTTTTGCTTCACCCTCTTCTTTCCCAATCTCTGGCCTTTAATCCAAGCAGCAGCTTTACAAAGCTTGGAATTAAGGCCCCAGCACAACAACAGCAGTCTCAAACGTGGAGTTCCGACCACAAAGTTTTCCAATCAACAACAACTCCAGCCAGCAAAACTGAAATTCACATGAGCTGCATCCAGATGCTGCAGGTCCACAGTAAGGTCAAAGACAAATTCTCCTGCAGTGCTAAAAGGGGCCAAAAGCAGTGTGATGCTGTGGAACAAGGATGGAATGACTGCATCAAAAGCAACTTTTCCCTTCATAAACACAAAACAAAAAACTGATGTTTCACTTGATGTGACCCCAGCCAGGTGTTCCAGCAACACTAAACAGGAAATGTGGTCTATTTCTAAGGAAAATAAACCGTTTTGAAATTACCTCATAGTTGCAAATTCTGCTAAATCTCGCAACAAGACAACCTCAGCAATTGCAATGAGATATTAGTGATGCTGAGGAAGCCATAAACCCCCACAGACTAATTTTAGCACTGCCTGTCATGTTAGGTCCTTCATGCCATCAGGGAGAGTCAGCCCAGGCCCCCAAGAGCTGCATCCAGCCCCGCAGCCGGCACTGACCACGGGACAGCGGCTCCCTGCAGCAGGGCCAGCACCTGGGGATGCTCCCACATCCCAGTGAGCCTGGGCTTCACAGATACCCTGGATCCACCCTGAACCTGAAACGAGGGGGCTCAAAGAACACAAACTGGCAGCTATTATTCAGTCAGTCCAGAGTTTTGCTCAGGGAATGAGAAAAGAGCAGAAACCTGCACCACAGCACCAGCACTTCAAAGCCACACGTAAAACCAGCTGTGTCAGCAAGTTCCAGACAGATTGCTCTCACATGCAAACCTGTCCCAGAGAGCTGCGCAAAACCTGTCTCTCAATCCACCCCAAACACATTAAATTCCTGTTGCAAGAACATATGCTTGGCTCACTCGAGGCTCCCCACACCCAGCCCACGCAGGCTGCCGAGCCACCCAGGATTCCCTGGGTCACATACAAGAACGTGCTTCTACAGAAGCATAAAGAATGACTGACAGGATTTTGCATCTGTACCTTTTCCAAGGTAAGGCAGTTGGCAGGATGCATATTTTATATGTTTCAGAGCAAACAAAACATTAGTATCTTCTAAAGATCTGTTACAGATCCAGCCATATTACAGAGAATATACTTTAAAAGAAACAGACACACATTTCTGCCTTTGAAACAACAGTTAAACCACATGGTAACAGCTTCACTGACATTCAAAAAGACCATCAGGTATGAAATCCTCCGGGGAAGGAAGCTGCATGGTTGAAAGGTGCCTTCCTGTTTGTATGTTAGACAGCTGCTTCTTCCTCTTCAGCGCTCTGAGCAGAAACAAGGCTTGAAACAAACTCCAGAAGAATCAAGCACTCACTTACTATCCAGACAAGGATTTTAATAGACTCTTGGACAGTGTCTGAATTTCTCTGTATTAAAGTTGTTATTTAAAGTGCCTAGATTTCAGTAAAGCAAACAGAGGCAATTCTTGGAGCACGAAGCACAGGTTGTGTAAGCTCTAAGTGGGAGGCTCCCTCCAGCCCAATGCCATTACTTGCTTCTCAGTGATTCAGCAGGCTCCTTATACAGATTGAATGCAGCTTTTATTAGGAATCCCGTCAGGCTCAATAAAGACTTTGTCACCCTTGGGGGGGTGTAGCAGAAGAGAGGAAATGTTACTCTGCATGGTTTATGGTTTTCATTGCTTCCCTTCCTGTTGCTTCATCGAAGGCTGGAATCCACACTGTTTCCTTTAGTCTCTGTTTAAGGCCAATTGTAAAAATAGTACTCCCAAATTCCTTCCTGATACTGTAATACCAGAAATAAAAACACAGAAACATGCTGAAGTTCTCTGATCCATATTTTACACATTCAGATATCCACACAGCAAATTCACCAGCTTTAGGGATGCTGGTTCAAGAAGCCCACCCCACACACTGCCAGCTGCCCCCAAAACTTGTGGGAGGAGCAGTAAAATACACTTAAAACGTGTAGCAGGGTATACAGTCCCTAAACTAAAAGGAAGATGATGAGATGAACTAGAAAGCAACTCCTCCATCGTAATTTATTTACTCTCCTTGTTCAGTGGCATAGACATCGGATTTCAACAAAATGCAAGTGATGCAAAAGAACGTCAGCTCAGGGCTCTTCACTTAAAGGTAGCAATTCCCTTTAAAGAGCCTCCTATTTAGCTGGAGGCCACCTACAAATAAAAATAAAGATTACATACAAGCACTGAGACACTACTAGGGAAGAGAAAGGATTGATCAGTCAGTGAGATGAACGAAAATGTTCTTGAAGGACACTGAAGTACCTTGCAGAGAACGGCAGAGTTTAAGCAGCACTCCTTAGGAATGAGGCTGCATCATCCCATGTAGGAAGTATCACCAGCTCAAAAGGTCTAATTAAAGAACCTTCCACACAACCAGCAAACTCCTCATGATTTTAAGTCACTGCCTGAGACTGTACCCAGCAATATTTGTACGCAATAAACTGGTTCAGCTACTTCAGAGCCATACTCAGTTATTCAGAAAAAACAGCATATAATCCATAAAGAAGTTGAACAGCTTCAAATGACCAAGAAATTGAATTCTTTGATTTATGGTCTTCCAAACATCCCCAAACTCCCAATAGCTATGTCCATCAAACAACTATGGATCCTACCATAACCGTGATACAACATTCCTCCCTAAACTCTACATTTCACATTTACCTATACAAATGACAGATACTGGTTCTTCCAAATGAGAAAATGTTAGTCTAGCTATTTCAGTATTTTTATACAGGAGAAAAGAGATAAAAAGCACCTTCATTTCACTCTTTTGTAAATCCAGGAAGCAATTCCAATTGACAGCATCAGTTAATAACAGTACAGCCACAAACAGGAAACTAAAATCTGGCTTTTGTTTTTGCAGACAACAAGAAGTAACATTTGCACACTTGGATTTTTATCTTGTTTTTCCTGGAAAAGTAGCAAGTCTCTCAATGGGGCTAATATAGTGTCTTTATATATTATTTTCTAATATTTCATTATAACATGTACATGGCTACAGGCACAAGCTTATACTCCTAAGAATCAAACTATCCTTAAGAAAATTTAGAGAAGACGTATCTTTAAAAAGAGAGATTTGAGAACCACTATTACAGTTTATTGATGGACTCAAAATACCTCCATTCAGTGGCATACTTCTAAGAACAAAATAAAGGAACTGAAGTCTTTCTACATGAAAATAAAACAAAAAGTTTCTCTACTTACCAATCGCTCCCCACCCAATCCAGATAAACACCTTCCACCTCAGAACCCTGGATTATGTTGATAGAGGACGTTGGTAGAAAGAAAAACACTTAAAGGAATGAGGAGGGGAAATTTTCTATTATTTTTACTGCTGTTTCATCACAGAGTCAGCATTTCTGTAACCCTGACTTCGCCAGAGAAAAAAAACTTCCTTTGGAAAAGCTGATTTTGCAGAGTGAAATTCCAAGGGCCCTGAACTGCAGAGATAGAACATCATATGTCACTGCTTCAAAGCAAGCAGCTCATGGAGAGTTTTGAATATCTGAAGCATGGTTCAGCTCTTTTCACAGTTAAGAACAAAAGTACAGCTATGAAAAGTGCCTTCAACTAAAACATTACCACAAAGTTCCCAGACATTCATTACTTAATTTTAAAATATCTTTCAGATTTATATGCTGATAATAGAAAAGGAAGCTGCCTCGAACCCCGAGCTTCTGAAGTTCCACAGGATGGGAAGCACAGAAAATACAAAATCATCCTCTATCAAATAGCAGGACTTTATACCAAACATTTTTAAGTAATATGAAGACCATAAAAGCAGCCTCCTTACCCAGGCTCTTAAAAAATTGCCCAAAATCCACAAGCAAAATTGACAACTTCAGGCTTCCAGTTCAATCAACATTTTGTTAGTCAAGCAGATGACCACTTGTCAGAATTATCTACCTCCCTTCTAGAGGACAAGCATGCATCAAATAGCAATATTTCAGTTAAAACCTTTTGGTCATGACACCAAAAATATAGCTCATCTGATTGACAAAGCAACTCCCTGCGCTTTTCAGAGTAAGGTATCAACATCTGAAATTTCCTTTGAAGAAAGGAAGGAATTGTGGTAGGAAAGGTCAGAACACAAACATTCAGGAAAGAAAAGGTACATTCTTATTAAATAAGAAATTTGCTATAGAAACCTGGGGATGAGGAGAAGGGAGGTTGGAGGATGAAATCCAAAGGTCAGTTCTATGTTTATCTGTAATGACAACTTGGGAGTGTGGCTGTGTGCATCTTAGTCACGTTAAACATCTGAGTTGTTACCTACGTATGACTTTGCTCTTACTGCAGACAATGCTCCAGTTCTTGTTCTTTCCTCCCTCTCAGACTAGCAACTGCTGGTTCACATTTAACACAAACACTCTATTGCCAATATTTTCACCTTTTTTTGCCCAATGTACCTTTGCAGCAAGTGAATGTTACTATCGAGGTCCCATACTACAGCTGAACAGGTATCTCCAGCAGAGGACTGACAGATACAATAACAGCACTTTACTGCAGCTTTTTCCCATCATATCCATCACCAGAATTTTACACAAATGGATAAGAATATTATTATTATTTTTCTAATGGCACACTTAGGATTTTTCAGTTTATAATTTATTTCTTTGTGAATATAAGCAAGCAAATATCATCTCTGTATGGAAATTAAGTCCTGCTAAATAAATAATAGTGATGGTATAAAGAGATCTTTATCAACACTATAACTAAAGTCACTCACTCCGTATATAGGTAAGGGAGAGGAACACAGCTCTACTAACTGCCTAAAAGTGTTTTGGTGCATCAGTAAAATAGGAAGAGAATGATGAGATTATAATTGGAGAATAAAATATCACACAAATGTAATGCTCTCCTACAGTCTTTTTCAATAAAACCACTGAAGGAAAAAATAAAAATCAAGCTCCAGCTACTGTATTCCCATAATAACGTCATTATGAACTATGAAGGAACTCCTGTAGAGGATAGCAGTAAAATGTTTACCAGTAATTCCTTCTGCCTCTTGGTATTAGGATACCCAAGCACTAGCAAGTACAGCAATCCAAGAAAGTTACTGCACTGTACAGGAGGCAATATTCCTTAGAGCCTAAGCTATCTTAATATAGATTCCCACAAACTTTACTGCTGCCTCAACTACTACAATATTGTCTCACATGCTGAGAAAGACTAATATGACTGTGTTCATTGTGTCCGTACACTGGCAAACATATCTCCCACCAAACAGAAAAGTATAACCAGTAGCTCTTCCCATCTTTGCTTATACCAAAGAAATTAGTCAGATTTACCTCACTGCACAATTTGAATGCAAACCACCACAGCAAAAAACTCTAAGAACCAATGCTCTGCCACTTTAACATCTACTTTTGTATTTCTCAACAATACCTGTGCCATAAACCACAAAGAAGCTTACAGATCCAAACTGAGGAGTTATATATGCATATATATATTCATCTAGCCAGGTTAACAGGTTTTAAGTTTGAAATCAAATCAAATAAATGTCAGAGGTACAAATACCTGTGCACTTCCCTAGTCATTACATTGATCACTGATGCATAATGTTACAAAGGGAATAATTCTAATTAAGACAATTAACAACTTCAACATTAGGAGAAACAACAAACAAGTGTACTGTTAGAGACTGAATCAACCACAAGATAATACTGTTACTCAGGAATTTCTAGCTCCAAATCCTGCAGCCTACCCACCAGGCACCAACCTTTCCAAAGTACAACAAACTTCGTAACTACAATCCACAGAACTACACACAAGATGCCAAGGCACTGCCTCCTCCACACTAAATCAAACAAGTACTAACTGATTACATGTGAGACATGAGCTCTTCCAGTTGGGTTGTAGTATATGAGATGGTGTGGAAACCTCCCCTTCTCCAATGAGCCATTCCATCCTTCAGGCAGACCAAAATTTTTAGAGGTTACTACTACCTTTGAATACAAAACCAAAACAAGCCAATCCCACTTTTTTCATTCCTAGGAAACCATGATCAACACTAATTTGTAATGCACACACCAGAGATTCCTCCAACCCCTTGCTATTCCAGTGTTAGCCAACCACAGCCTCTATGGAGGTATAACAAACCCACTTTTAAATAAATCAAAGGTTTCACCTAAAAAGAAGACTTCTGTTTTAAGAGAGCAAGACCACCATTATTTACTAAAGATGGAAAAAATCCCCAAACAACTAATACTAAACTTAATCTGAGCAAAATTTGGTTTATAAGCAGCAATGTAATGCCTTCATTTAATATTCTGACTTTTAACTCATCAACTCACATTGAAGAAGAACATCCACATAGGGTGATGAAAGGCAAAGTCTGGACACAGGAGAATGCTGCAATAAATATTACACCACCACAGTCTCTGGACAGTCATGCCTGTGACTACAGACATGGAGAAAACACACTCTAGTTCCCAGCCCCCCAGCCCAAGAGAAATGGAGGCTCTGGTATTGCAGCTCAATTCTACACAAGAACACTGAAAAATAAGACAACCCTGCTGTGTGTTTTCTTGAAAAGCTGTGCATTTAGAGTGTCTCAGCCTCTCACTCGGGCAGCTGGTCCACTGCAGTACTTACCAAGTACACTCTGTCCAAGTGTTGGAAGGAATGGTCTAAAGCTTCTAACTTTATTAACATTCACAACTGTGAATAGCTGTGAAAGCTATGTAGTTATATTTCATGTAAAAACACATTTAAAAAAAAACTTGACTAGAGTCAAACTAGAGCTTGGGAAAACAACATTACCATTCACCACACTACACACTGAAGTCCATGACCTCCAAATTCTACATAGCCAGATTTGCTGCATTTGAGAGACCTTAAACCAAGCACAAGGGAAATTCTCAGTTATTCTTGACAACATGGTTGTACTCAGTTCTGACAGGTCATGAAGCACCTGTTAACTACAGGTCAGCTATACACCATAATCCTTTCTTCTACCTAATGTGTACAGCAGGGAAACAAAACAGAACAAAGATCCTCTTGAGCTGTGGATTCCACCCAGAACTGCACTCCAATGGCTCAGGAGTTGGGCTGGCATGGTAGGCCAGCACAAACATGCAAGATAAGGTGTTTCCTAATGATCACAGCAGCTGGATGATGCTGTTTAATCCCCATATCAACTGCATGTCAGTTCAGAAGAACCAGAACAAGACAACTCTGCCAAGCAGCCTGTAAGTCACCCATAATGGCATCTTTAGAGGAGTTTGCTGGAGGAAGCCTTACCATCCAACACCAGGGAAGCAATAAATGTGTTTGACAGGAGGTCAGCAGTCTGACAAAGGACTGCCAGTTTCCTTCCTACTTCAAATGGGAAACAGGAACAGAAACTTCTGCAACAGTCAGAAAGAACAATTTTACTTAGTCAAATCAACACAGCCTACTGCAGGCTGGATATGTTACAACGAACCCGGAAAATGTAGGATCACTTAAATCAGATTTAAGTAGAACAACCTCCATGGAAAACCCACAGTATCTAGTGGCCACTGGCATGCACAACCCTTTGTGACAAGAGCATCATAAAGCTCTCGAAATCAAAGTGCAACAGAAATGGTCCCATTACCTTTCAACACTGAACCCACAATACAGTTTACAAATGCAGACCTCACTCCCCAGCTCTTCCAAATGCAAATTATCAAAGTGAAAAACATTACAACAGCTCTGGAATTCTCTCTTTGTAGGGATTCATATTTGGCCAAAAGGCCAAACTGTATGTGCCTCCAACACAACACACCACCACAAGAATTCTTTCCCTCCATACCAAGAGGACCAACATTTGAAGCTCATTACTAATCAGTCTTTGAAGGACAGACTGCTTAAATGTCAATGCTTTAATCAGGCACAAAAAAGATTACAAAGAGAGAATCCCTTAAGGCAGTTATTTTTGTTCTATTTGTCAAGAATTTGCTACACTCTTGACATGCTAAAAGCTAACCAATAATTAGCAGGGCTGAGGAACCTCGAAAAACCAGATGCGGAATGCTAACTAATTTGTGCATGCTTCCCCAAACTCGGGGTATTTCCAAAATACTGCGCTGAAATCATCAAAAGAGGAAGAAGGGTGTATCACAGTTTCATCAAACAAAGGAAAACCCTCTATTTGTTAAGCCTGAGGCCATTGAAACAAGAAGACCTCCAAGTTTTAGAAACAGCCTGTCTGGCAATACCAGCATGAGCAGAATTCTTCAACGGCAATGTCAGGCCTCTCACAAGAAAGGGCATCAGAGCTCTGGACAAACTTTATCAAGCTGTTCTCAACACACTTCTCAATGAAAACTCATTTTTGCGTGTGCCTGGCAGGGTGGGGAGAAACCCTGCAAACTGAAGTTCATCCAGAATGGTCCTCAGAAGTGTGCAGCCTCTTTGCCATTGACAAGACCACCACAAGCCACCTTTTAATGCCAAGGGACTTGTCTCCACCTGAAGACTGCCAGCTTTTTACACTCTTGTGACAGGAGCACCAGCCATTGCACACAAGGGTTGTCAGACAGAGTCATGCAGCAAACAGCAGCAGTGTGTGGCCAGTGCACACAGCAGCGTGGCAGGGATGTCACACAGCTGCTTACAGATGTTTGGCTTCCTTCTTTCCACTCCTCAGAAGCGGGGCTGGCCGTAAGCAGGCAAAACCTGAGCACAGCCACCTCAGCTTCCCCTCACAACAGACATACACACAAGCTCCTTAACACTACTAGTCTCTTACTATTTATTTTCACTGTGAACAAATAGCCAGCTCCCCTTACACAAAGTGACACAAGAAATGGTTTTGTTAAAATAAACATTACAGAAAAAATCGTCTCTGAAGCTTATACAAAATGCGTTTGGGTACACTACCTGAAGAGATTTTCTTTTGATTTTTTTTTATGGTTATCTTTTTATTCACTGCAGTGCTTTGCAGCTTTAATACTATTTCTACGAGGAATTTAACACCTACACATTTTGACCGCTTGTCCTCCACCCTTTGCATTTTTGGAGAACAAAAGCAGAAAAGAATTTTTTTTTTTCCATGTGGCCACTTTTCTGAATGCCAAGTGTACTTGCAGTTCTCTCCCACCTCATTCCACACCCTTCTCTGGCCCTTTTTCATTATTCTAGTATCTCCAATGAGTTCCTATTGCAAGGTCAGTAACAGGGAGATCAGGCTCATCTTTTAGGTCAGATTAAGCACTGTAAAACACACCTGTAACCAGTCCCTGAAATAAAATTGTTTAAATTCAGATACTACAATAAGAAATAGCTTTGCAGAAAAAGATTACATTACATATTTAAATTTTAATTCGTAAGTAAAATTTTCATTAAATTATCACTCCACAGATTAAACTAAGTGCATGACCCCACTTCATGGGGAGAAGTATACACTAAAGGAAATAAGTTCCAACAAAAAATTCCAGGACTTCACCATAATTTCTGGTTTTACTCTAAGGGCTGTCATAGCTGCCATTAAAACGAAAAAAACAGTTTTTCAGGAACACTAGAAGCAATGCTAGGAAAAGTAATCTTTGAGCAACAACACTCCACATGCTCCTTGAAAGATCACTGGGAACAGCCACCTTGGATATGCTCTAACCCCACTTCCTCCTTTAACAGGGTTTATATGATGCAGAAGTCTTACTACCTTCTGGAAAGAACCAAACCAAGCTTGGAAAGTTACAGATGAGATTACCTGTCCCCAGCTCCCCCTCTTTGCAGGCTGGAGAGCAGAGAGGGAACACTGCTGGCACCACCTGCCTGCTGGCACTGGCTTGGAAGGTCCCCACAGCTGTTCCAGAGCACTGAGTGTCTCCTGTGACAACAATGGCCAGAAATTTGAGTCATTTTTCAGCCCCCTACCACCTAAATTTACCACCACCCTACCATCACAGTTTAGACAACTAGGCTTCAAAATATCTGATCAATACTACCGTATGACCTAGTCTGCACAATCCCATCTGCTGAGCCCTAAATCCTGCATTTAGTATGAAGATTAACATGAAACAAACTGCTGTGACCTCTGGTTTTTAGCTACAGTTACTCTGGTCAACAGCTTGAAAAACATCTGTAAATACTATCTGTGTAAGCTTCCAGTATGCTGTGAAACACACAGTGAAAACATGGAATCACCTCTCCAACACAAAAGCCTTGTTGACAACTGTATCATCAGGCCAGAAAACCTCAGAACCACTGAGTGAATCTTCTAAAGAGCTTTTTGGAACAAAATATAAATAAAAAGAAGGATGTGCAGCCCTCTCAGGACAGCCCCCTAAAAGTTTGAGCTACAGAGACAGGGGCAAGCACCAAGCACCCCAAGGCAGATACATGACAGCATTGTTATCAGACACCAAAGTTTCTGGAAAAGATGAAGGAAAAGGAACAGAGACCTGACGAAGACTTTGTGCTTTGAGAATAATTTCACAGCAAGATTAGGAACGTGATGTATTCTGGAGATGTTTGGTTCAATATTCTTAAGAACACCCACACCAGATTCTCAAATTCCTTTAACCAACAACCAGCACTGAAGCAACAGGCAAGAAAAACTTTTTCAGGGAAAGGGTTGAACAGACTGTCAAGGTGGTGGAAGAGTCATCATCCCTGAAAGTGTTCAAAAAAACGTGTGGATAAGGCACTTAAAGATGGGGTTTAACAGTGAACATTGTGGATTGACGGTTGGATTTTATGATCTTGGAGGTCTTTTCCAACCTTAACAATTCTGCAGTTCTATGAAAATGCGCAAGAGCATTTCTTTTAGTCGGAGGACAGCTCTTCCAGAGGAAAGACACTGCTGCCTGCCATCACTGATCAGGGAAAGTCCCTTCCCCAGCTCAGAGAGCAGAATTCCTGTAAGTACGCTCTGATCCAGCTCCTTATGCAGAACTATCAACACACACAGACCATGGTCATCTTCTTTCCTCTCATATGAGACTCATACATATAAGAGTGCTTAAAATTTAATTTCCTTTAAAATCCTTACTGTACATATATCTTAGAGAAAAGATATCTAAAAATTATACACAAAAGGTGTGTGCAGCAGATATCCACACATAAGCAGGCACGCGGCCACAGAACACAAGCGACACTGACACACAAATTACAAAGCCAAAATGTTTTGTTACCGCTTTTGCTGTGGCCCTTCTTCCTTCAAATGAACCCCAGCATGCAGAGGCAAGTTAGATTAGGCAATAGCCTCTGAGTTTTTTTCTGTAACTACACACACAGAGATACTGCATGACCATTATACTTATTTAGGTCGTTCAGATTCAACAATTCCACCAAGACTTAGGCACAAGAAATGATGGAAGCCACCAGACCAGGCAGTACAGACCTGTGCTCATCAGTTCCATTAATTCTCAGGGTGGTCCTGTGCAGAACCAGGAGTTGGGTTCAATGAACCTTCTGGGTCCCTTTAAATTCAGGACATTTTCTGATTCAAGTGTGACTCCTCAAGCTCCCTGAGACTGACTTGTAGCTCTGCCTCATCTAGACTTGACTGCACTCACTTTTCTTCAGGCAAGCTGGACTAGCACTGGGAATAGCTGTCCCACGTTTCAAAGAGCGGAGCCAGTGCTTGAAGACATCCACTCGCTTGTATCCCATAACAGAACCACATTCCTGCTCACCACTTCATTTCAATGAATCAGAATTGGAAATTACATGCAGAAGACAAACAAGGATGGCGGAACAGCTTTTCACCTTGTCCTGTGTAACTCAGTGACTCACTGTACACAAACCCTCAACTTTCTGCAAACAATGCCAATACACATGAGCCATTGTCCACTGGTTTATTAGTGCACTGTAATTTCATCTTCTCTTTAATACATCCACGTTCTGGTGAGCAGACTTTACACTAGATGAAGGAATTTGTATTAGTCATGGCCCAAGAGCAGAGTGAAACAGGTAGGAGGAAAGGGCCAAGGCAGATAACTTAGAATAACCCTTCCAATTCTGTGCAGAGAACCAAACAGCATCACTGGCCACAGACACAACATCTGCACACTTCTTTTCTTACACAGCAAGGCACTGGAACATGGATGTCCCATCCCTGGAAGCGTTCAAGGCCAGCCTGGACAGGGCTTGGAGAAACCTGATCTAGTGGAAGGTGTCCCTGCCTATGGGAGAGGGTTGGAACTGGATGGTCTTTAAGGTCCCTTCCAACCCCAGCCATTCCGTGATTCTGTGATTAAGAGGTGAGACCCCCCATAGCAGAGTATCAGCACAAGGAGAGGCTAAAGCCTGCCAAGATTCTTCCCAGAGGGTGCCAAGATGTTTGATTTAGAGAAACAGGCCCAAGTGACCACAGCAAACAAAAACCCCCGGGTCTGTCCATACCAGGGAAAGCAGCAGCCACACAGACCCAAGGACCATTCACAGTCCTGTATTTAAAGGAGGCATTTCAGAAACCAGCAGGACACCAACCACTTTTAACACCACCACTCCAAGCCAATCACCAGGGACACTTCCAGGAGCAATGCCCATGACTTTACACTCCAATGTAAGCACCAGATACTCACTTAACCAATGATAAAGCCTTGATCATCCCTTAGCTGCCAGGGAGATCAGAAACCACAGTCACTGATACCAGATGGAACAACTGTATGCGTGTTCCACCTACATTAGGTGATGAACAATGAACGTTCAGTCTAATTAACTTTTCAGAGTCTTTAATAAAAGTTTCCTTTCTTTGGCATTTCACCCAACCTGAAATGTAGAGGGATTTTTTTTGTGAGTTTGGTTTCGACTTTTTTTTTGAAACAGTTGTGGTTCACAATGATCTTGCAAAAATAATTAAGGAGGAGAATTCATACATTTACTTCAGGGCAACTTAAACATCACAATGTTTCCCTGATTCTGTAAGAGTTTTTTTTTTACTCCTTTCACTGTTGCCCAGATTTTCCTTTCCAGGACAGTGTTCAACATCCTTACCCACAAAACAGGTTAATATAGACTCTAAAACCCAAAAAACTCGCCCACTCCAAAACATTCATGCTAATTTTCTCTACTTGTTTAATACTACATTTTTTTGAACAAGGAAGCTTTGTTAGATTCTAAATTTAAGAAAAATCTATTTGTCAATGTCACTTCAGTAAAGCTAGTAAATGTACTCAGAGCTGAAACAGTGCCTTGAAACCTAATTTATTTCATCGGAACCATGAATTTGTATTTGAATGAAGTCAACAGGCTTTAACTGTTAAGAAAGCTGGAAAAAAATCTTTATTTCTGAGAACTACCAGGAAAGTTCCCTTGCAGGTATTCCAGACAGACAACAGCTGCAGAACAGCCAAACCAGAGCCCTCCTCTATGAACGAGGTACCTTGTCCAAGGCTCAACATGTTATTTGTGTCTCTGAGACATAAATAATCCAAAGACTAATATGAGCAACACCTTCAGGCTTGCTGCTAAAAGCACAAAAACAACTCAAAAAAATGTTCAAAAACAAGGAAAAAACCTACCTAAGACAGATACTGAAACCTTTATAGCTGAATATTTACAAATATTAACATTTGTTAAAACTGGTAAATGCTCCAATATTGTATTTTGGTTCCTTTGAAACAACAGATGGATTTTATTTTTTAGGTGCAACTAATTTAGGGCTGATTTCAGCTTCAGAAAGTGCGTTGTACTTAAGGTTCCAAGTAGTAATAATCTGAATTATTTAGATACTGATGTATGCCAGGTTGTTGAGTCCCTCTGGCCAAGAATTTGACTGTATGTCACAAGCATGGAGCTGTGCCCAGATGGCATTGAAAACATAAAATAACCAAACAGCACTGATTTTTAAGGAACACTTTGTGAATTCAAAGTCAATCCTATGACCAGTCACAGATTAATGATGCTAAAGGAGATTAATTGCAATTATCCACAGAAGAGATCTGACCCTGCCCCGCGTTGGGCAGAGGGACACCACATTTTATCTGCACTGTTTACCCAGGGATGTTTAGGAAGACTACTGCCAATGTGCATTGATTGGTACCTATCTGAATTTTTGGAATAAAAGATAGAATGTGTCTGTGGAAGCACATCACTCTTGAACACCTCAGAAAACAAGGTGCAAACACGAAGTTTATGAAAGTGAATTATCAAGCAGCATTTACTGAGGTAATACAAAGAGTTTGCACGCTTGGCTTTTTTTATTACAGAAAAACCACAGGTCTAATTGAGATGAAGACTCATTATACTACACTGTATTAAGAAACAGAATAAGAGACAACTACCCACCTAAAGCACAAGACAAAATAGAGGAAAACCTAAGCACTAAAAACTTCCTAACTCATCAAACTGGCAGCTGAAGAGACTTGGTATTCCCAAAGCTTTGAGGCTTGTTGGACAATCCCCCAGGATTGTCAACACTGTATTTACCATGAGCTTAAATATATTAATTTAATGAGCAGCTGGGGAAAAAAATGTGGGTTTGTTTTACCTTCAACTGAAAGCTATGTGGCAGGGAAGCACAGAAGGAAGAGAGAAGGTTTATTACTGTTTCATTAAAAGTAAGAGACCTGCTTCATTAACACAGAAACTATATTCTGCTTGTGAATAAGACCCAATCTTAAGAGCTGTCAGCCACGAATATGATACTCAAAGTGCCACTCCTCACTGTTCAGAACAGTACCTCTGTTCTGAACTTTGGTTTTAGTAGATGGCTATAAAAAAGCTTTACATTTTATTTACAGAGACTAATCTAATATTTAAGAAAACCTCACAAGTCTAGCTCTTCTCTAGTTTTAGCAAGATGCTGATGGAATATGGTGTCAATGGAGTGCATGCACTCTGAAGTCTTTCTTTAAAGCTAGTTACTCAACATTTTTGTTCATGAAACAATTTTTGTGCATTTGATTTTTCAATCATAATGAACAAAAATAGAACTGTGACTGTCACCTTCATAGAACTAGTTATTAATTATTCATATTACAAGGGTTCATGTTTTTGTAAGTGTAAATGATAATGGTTGTCCTACAGTGCAGAAAGGCAATCTGCACAGGGTACACAAGGACCCAGGAAGGAATTCATTAGCAGTAAATTGCAGGCACATCAATACGTGTTCATATCACCTTGGTTATCACCAGTGATAATTAATTTTTCCACTTTAAAGGTCTCTTTCAGCTTCCCAACACAGTCACATGCTAAGACCAACCCAAGTCTTCTGCACACTAAAGGATCAAAGTTACACAGCACAGGTCAGTGCATCTTTGATCAAGGTTTCAGGAAGTTCTGTGGCAAGGATACCAAAGCAGAGAGAGACAGAACAATCTCAAGGATTTTACACCAGTTGGCTGCTGCTCATCTTCAGTTTCAGCTCCAGAACTGTTACCTGAATGGTGAAGTCTTACAAAGGGTCACCTGTAAAAGAACAGATCACTAACCAAAAAACGAGAACGAAAGTGTAAGACAGAGGTTAGGTAATAGAAAATTATGGCAGGAGCCAGGTTTCCATCACCCCTCTGTCCCTGTTTTGGAGGCCCACATACTGACAGTAAGGTATTTTTATTAAATAGAAACTAGCATCTGTAACTTCATTTAACACGAATTTCTTTTAGACTTTACAGTTACTCCAAGCATCTCCAGTTTTGTGGTGACTCTACAATTCTCATTAGGTTCAATGGCTATCCAAAAACAACACCCTTGATACATCTACACTCCTAAAAGCTCACCTTGGACTATAGAAACAATGGATTTTAACAATAGTTAATCCCGTTTCACCTACTGAGTTTACAGAAAATTATTAAAAGGATGGAAAAACCCACTTCAAAATACCAGTTATTTCTGGAAACAAGAAGCAGATGTTCTCCTCTGTTTGGCTCAGCTGTGCTACAGTACAAGAGTGCCTTTGTTACGCTGTCAGCAATAATTTATTTTATTTATTACAGCCATTTTATAATGCCCATCAATGTACTATTTGTGCATGATTTACATTCACACAGATACATTTCTCTATATCTAAGCCATCAAGAAGCATCACATACACACTCCAAACAGGAGACCTTGTTATGACACAATTCTGCAAATTAGGTTTTTTCCTCTTTCCACTGTATTAATAAAAAAGGGAACAGGAAGAAAAGAAGGAATTAGTATTGCCAAATGAAGTCGAATTAGCATTAATCAAGAATTATTGCAAGAAGACAAAGTTAGGAAAATACAAGAGCTCAGAGTATAAAAATAAACTCCAACTCTTTGAAGTCAAATAAAGGCAAAGCTTTCTGAACCACGGAAAGTAAACACTGTCTAGAACAAAGTCATGAAGAACTAAAAAGATACTATATTGGGAAAAGGATCCATTAAAAATAGAAGAGAGCATGCTCACAGGAGGGGAGGGGAGGAGAAGGAAAGAAAGGAGCACAATCATTTGTTGTTTGGCCCTATCAACCACTGAGCCCTTATCTCTGGCAGCATGAACAACTCCCCTAAAGACCAACATCAGAGCCTTTGTATGGATCTGATAAGGAATTCTGGGCCTCAAAAAAAATTAAACCTTTAATGAGAGCACATACACGGTGGCATAAGTGATCATCCTTCCCTCCTACTGCTTTGAACAAAAGGGTTTCTTCCATTAAAATATTCCCAAATTACTAATTTAATATCCCCACCTGTGACAAGAAACAGCTAAAACACTGCACAGTAAATCCCATATTCCCAAACTGCAAAGACTGGAGGATCTGCATGTATAAACACCCACAGATTTACCACCACGCAGACATCTGCCTAACCCTGGGAGACAAATGCAGATATTAAAATATTAAACAAGTGTATGAATTCCTATTGTTTAAGTACAGGTATGTTTTTTTTTTTAAGTGATTAAGTATCCAACTACTGCCAGGGTTTCCTCTGTCTGACAAGACAGAAGGGATGATTTGTTAGGAAAATCTGTTATCAAAACTAACATCTGAGAAAAGCCCCACAAATTCTGCACTTTCAGGCCATACCTGAGAGACAGGTACATAGATTTATATCCAGTGTCAGCCCAGGGTCACAGGCCATCAGGGAACCACCAAGGCAGATGCTGGACTAAATGGGACTCACTCAAATCCTAAAGCAGCATCTGCCACATACATGGGCATCAGTCCACCAGGCATCACTCCATATGAAAAGTCACTTGCATCACATATGTACAATATGCACCTCCTATGATGCACTCAGGGAGAGGAAAGGGATCAAAATATTTCCCAGCCTTGGGTAATTCCAAACAAATTTCTAAACAGGGTAACACAACAGCAATTACATAAAAATGTACGCACCATTAAATTTTTCCTACAATCCCTACAAATTCATCAAAATAATTCCCCGTGCCAAATAAATTAAAGATTATAACACATGAAGTATCTGAGCAACAACCATAAAAAAAAATCATGTGTGTACACGCCTAATATGCATAACTTATACACTTTAACAATTAGCAAACATTGGAATGTTACCACAACACTGAAAACTTGCCCTAACAGAGATTTTTCCAAACAAAAATATTTGTAGCATCAAGAACTAAAACATTTACAGTAACTTTCAAAATAAGTAAATTATAAAAATATTTTAATATCTCTCTGTTTACTTTCATAGTTCTTAGAAATTAAAACAGTTTGTCAAGAAAAAGACCTACAATCAAAATCATATGGATAATTGTACTACTTGTAAGCAAAATTCGGCATCTGGAGTGTTTATCTGTATTTTTCCAGACACTGCACAGATGACAGGAACGAAGCACCAGACCATGCTACTAATCAGCACAGCCCCAACCCTGTAATTTGTAATAAATACCCAGGTAAACTGCTCCTATAAACTGCAGGATCAGAAATAGAGATGGGGGCAGAAAGGGACTGAAAGCAATTCAAATTCATGTGGACAAGCAGCTTTGGTTTATCATAAAATACCAATCGTGGCTTGGGGAATTTTGGGGGGTTCCTGTACAAAAATGCAGTCAAAGTGCAGGAGCAGCCCCGTGCAGCTGATTTCGTGTGGGAGGAGCTGATGATACCTTCCCACGAGTAGGAGGGGAGAAATGAAGCCACACTTTTTCTCTGTGTACAACTGGATACTTCAAGACAAGAGTCACCAGATCATTCACCCTGTGCAGGGACACCCCAAATTTGGGCCCGATCCTAATGGCTGCGCTAAGCAGGTTTCAGCTTCCCTGCCCAGGTCTTTCAGCCTACAGAGGAATGAGGACATGTCAGGATGCTGAGAATAAAATAAATAAATAAATAAATGACATTGTGACTGTTTTCTCCAGTTCCCTTATCACCCTATATCCATCTGTCATCACATCCCAGAGCAGATGTTTGGAAAATCTGTCAGTCTGACAGTGACAGGGGGTTCAACTTTCTGCTTCCTACCTGAGCAGGCAGAACAGATCCAGAGCGGGGAGCCCCAGGTACACCCTGCTATCCAAACAGGGAAAAGCTCTTCTTTCTAAATGTATGTAAACAAAAGGACCCCAAGACAAAAGTGATTTGACTGTAATTATCCACTCAGCAACAGGCACAAAGAAGCGAGGACCCAATCCTGCCAAGTTTTAAGTACATGTTTAACTTCAATCATGAGTAGTCTCACTGTGTGATGTTTCTAAAAGCCTGCCAAAAAAGGGCCAGATGAACAAGGCAGTTTAGAATTTTTTTTTAAATCATTTTAGAAGTACTACTAGTTAGATTAGCAAAGATTAATTTTTTTCCACTATTAAGATACCTCATCAAATTCAAACCTGCACGCAACCCTGATGTCAGTCTCAATGGGAACCTACACACGAACCCAGGAGCAGTCGGACATCATGATATCTGACAGTCTAACAGCACAATGTTGAGCAAAATAATTATTTTAAGACAGTGTGAGCCAAAATAAGGTGACAACCATAAGGAATTCCCTGACAGCTGCTGGGGGGAAAAATGGGAATGTCTTAAAAAAATAAAAAAAAAAAAATCACAAAAAGCGCTATACAGCCACAGAGGTTGGTACAGTGAGCAGCAGCAGTGGTGGGCAGAGGTTTTGGGCCAGCCCAGATTACCTGTTCCCCAAAGTTCAAGCCATGACGAGCCAGCACGGAATGCCAGCTCATGAATGACACTTCTGTGATGAACCCAGTTGCCCAACACTGCAAACCACACTAGCAAAAGAATTTTGCTAACTGAAGACTCCAGCTGCAGAGAAAGAAAGAAAGGTCTGAAGCAAGAGGGGAGTGCTAAAAATAAGGAAAAAAGAACGGACAGAGTGTCTGCCTCATCATTAGAGACACAAGGAGGAATGTGTTGGATATCCCAAGGCACGTAAACATCAGGACTGAATATCTGTATTTCGCTCACTAGGCTGACTTGAAAGGGAAATAGGGACTCTGTCCTGGTAGGATGCACTCCGGAGCAGCCTCTGATCAGTTCCCCAAGTAGCCCTTCCATAATTAACTTATAAGGAAGACCAGGCAGGACATTCAGCTCTCCACGAAGTATCAAGGGAGAACAGATGTTTCCCAGTCTCCAAGGGACAAACTCAAGAGTGTATCACTTCATACCACTAATTCTTGAGCACACACACGGAAAAAAAAATCACAGCAAGGGAAACAAATAAAGGAAGGCAAAGGGCAAGTAAGCAAACAAACTCCAATCAGATCTTCAATAAATGCAAATGGTATCAAACGTATTTCATGATTAAGTTAATGCTCCATGACATTACCATTCCCAAAAATACATGGCTGATTACAGACTAGCTCGTGGGGAAGGGACAGAGAAGGCAGTTAATTGGAAAATGCATTTTATTGTAGCTTTCCAGCCTCACACATTTTTACACTCCCACTCACTGCAGAAACATCTTTATGAAGTCTGCACAGGATAATTAGTTTGGTTTTGTTTAAATCTGCATCACTGTACAGGTAAGCAAAGCCTTTCGGCTCCCTAACCTTTCCCAGAAGTTTTGCATCACTGAAATATGCATCATTCTCCTTTTCGGTGATTTACTTCTTGTTTTTCTTCTTCCTACAGCTGGCCCGAAGTAGTTCACGAAGCGCCTTGTGCCTGTACCCAGCGTGTTACTGGGCGTTTAAACCCCTGCTGGTCCCGAGAGGGCCAAGTTTGGAAAGAAAGAAATAAATAAATAACCGAACTCCAGACATAAGTTCGTGCGCCAGTCCGGTCTGTGTGTGCACACACAGGCACCGCGCACCCCGCGCTGTCGGAACACGGATTTACGCAAAGGAAAAGTGAGAAAATAAATAAAAAGACCCGCTGGGAAGGAGCCGGAGCCGCCTTACCTCCGGAGTGCGCTCCGCGGGCTTCTTCCGCAGCGCCTGTTTGATCCTGGGCTCCACCGGGGCGCTCATCCTACTGCGCTGCGCCCCCCGCCCCGAGGCGCCTCGGGAGCGGCCGCCGGGCGCGCCGCGATCGCCCCGGCC
>VZRZ01003796.1:359439-438817 GCA_013398175.1 Climacteris rufus | reverse complement strand
GGGGGGGCGAAGGCTCGCGAGGGTTGGAAGGGGCCCAGCGCATGCGCGCTGAGGGGGCACCGGCCCCGGGCTGTGGGAGGGCCTTGAGTGTCTTCTGAAAGTGCCTATTGTGCCGCCTGTGCACCCGAAATAAGGCCTTTTCTGCATTAATCTACACCCGAAATCATGCATTTTCTGCATCACTTGGGGTGTGCTTCCCCAGAGTGTCCGTGGGCAGGGATAACTTGGGTGTCATGGCACCGCTCCCCCTTGCTTTGCATGCGTTCCCCCTTTCCCTCACCCCACAGTTCATAGAACGGTGGCATCCGTGATGCCTGAGCTTCTCCAAGCCTTTGGCTCAAGTCTCTCCCGGAGCAGTGGCCCCATCCCCGCGCTGCCCGCTGAGGCCTCACAGCGGCGGGTCGGGCACGGTGCCGCTGCCCGCCCGGGCCCGCCGAGTTCAGAGCTCGAAATTAAATACAAAGAAGCGGCCACCACAGCTCGGGAGTCCTGAGGTGTTTTACGAAGTTCCTCCAAGCCCTGCGTTCCCGGTCCCGACGGCCCCTCGGGGACACCGGGAAGCATCCACATAATCACCTCGGAAGATTTTCCTTCCTACTGCAAGTCCTGTTCTGTAAATGTATGAGATCAGAGCTTTGCAGGCACACAGCTTGTGTTTGGCCTTTTGATTTTTCTTCTTTCCTTCCTACTAACCAAGGGTGTTTTTGTTTCTGCCCTTTCTCCAGCTATCCCTTCCCATTCTCTTTACCACTTGCCCTTTATGGCACAATTGCCTTTATTGTCCCTTCCGAGTTACTTTATAATATTTCTAGTGTTTTCGTAAAAAAAAAAAATCTGAGGAAATATGACATTTCCTGCAGCGTAGCCTGTTTTGGTGCTGTGCCTGGTATCACTGCAGGCACAACAACCCCGGGATGGACAGCCCAGATCTTAAAAGGACCTACTCTTAACACCACAGTCATTGCACTGCATCCACAACAGAGACAATATATGATGCTCCCAAAACTGACGGATAAACACACGGGTTTCAGTACCATTAAGACTGTCAAAAGTCATTTTCTTTCTTTTTTTTCCTTCACTTTGGACTTCCGTTGTAAAAGTAAGGTTTCCAAATATCATGTCTATTATTGTTCCAAAGGTCAGAAGTTTGTACTAGTTATTTGGCAGGACATGTTATCCTTTTTCAACTTTAGTACATAAAATATTATTTCCAGTGGTGTAGGAATCTTCAGAGATTCCCTGCCAGGAAATCAAGCGGAAAAGATGGAGATAAAAAGTTCTCCTAACTGAGGATAACCAAGAAGAAAAGAACCAAAGCATGAATCTTTCTTTATGAGGAGATTTTTTTTCCTTTCTTCTTTTTTTTTCTTTTAATGGGAGATGTAATAGCAAATCAAGAGTTTTATCAATTCAGTTTATATTTAAAGATCATGTAAAAGATTAGCCAATACTCCTCAGGTACAGGTGGCTGGAAAAAAATAATGAACAACTAGGAAAAAAACCCCAGATTTTGGTGAAATCTGTGCAGTCACAGTTCTCATGGATCTGAAACGATTTAAGCCCTAATCTTGTTTTTCAGAGGGGAACTTATTCTACCACCTATTCCAGCTGTTCAGCATTCCTGCAATGAACATACCACACAAGTGGACAGTCAAGGTAGGAATAAAGTTAGTGGCCTAAAAATACCTTTTTCTTTTGCACACAAATTCTCTTACTTACTGTACACCAGCCTACAGCTTGGCACAGGAGCAGTTAGGGAGCCAGAAGTATTCCATAGGAACCAAAGCTGCCGTTCCAATTTAATTGCTTGGCTCAAATGACCCGTGAAACAAGACTTTCCTCACTCCAAAAATACCTGAATTTGGGTAGGTAATGACTCTAATAGCAGCAATTATTCCAAGGGCTATTTTAGCTGCCGGGTTGCTTTTCCCAAATATCTGGAGAACAATGGAAACGAGTGTCACGATCCTTGCTTACTGGTGTTACAGCCAGTGTCTCCACGTGGTAAAGCCGACATAGTTAAACACAATTAAGAGGCTTTCACAAGTGAGTAATTTCGGGGCTGGGATTAAAGGATGTGGCCAAGCAGGATGCCTATTGTCCATGCAGAGGGGAAAATTTGCTTCCCTTTTGTCTGGATTGTATCACTGCGTGAGTAAAGCATCATCACTTATAGCATAGTTTTTTAACTGGAAACTAACAGTATCTGGATCATATAAGAATCAGCGTTGCTTTGCTATTAATACACATGAGTTGCAGTCTCAGGAGATTAAATGTTTCTGCTTCAAACATCCATGAATTTGGGAAGATCAGCTGAGTTATGGAGTACATCTGCTCCTCCCAGTATGTTCCCTCAATTGTTCTGGTTCACTGACACTCCCAAAGATGCCTCTTAATCTCACGCCTTTTACCACCATGCACACATCCCAGATTCCTCAGGGTAAAACTCAACTTCCTCACCTCTCCCACTGGAAAGATTCATAATCATCATGCACTGAAATACTTTTAAATTTTATTTTTATGTATTCTATGTATTTAGTGTCCTGTGAGTTTTATTACAGCCTGGCAATTTCCTTCCTCTCATTCTCCAATCTGGCTGTTGGGCTGTTGGTTTTAATTTCTTAGCTTTGGAAAAAAAAATCCCTCTGGACATTCATGCACTTCTTTGGCAACAACTACTAGCTAAGTATGTGGTTAACACACCGCAAGGAAGATACACAAATTAATCTCTGCCTGACTGGAGGAAAACAAAATATTCTGGGATTCCCAATGGGAAGAACCTCTTCAGACAGTTTTACCATATATGCTTATTCTGATTATGAACTTCCTGATAACTGGGGAGGCAAAGGAATCGTTAAGAAGTTTGTGAAAGTTCACCTTTTGCAGGAAAGTTACAGTTTTGCAAATGGCACAACACTGCTCAGGTAGCCAGGTAAGAACATTGATTTCCTGGCTAAACCAGCATTTTGCAGCTCTAATTTTCCATTTCTGAAATTAAATGTGAAACACCAAATTACTTTTGCAAAATCAAGAGCAAGAATGAAATGGTAATTTTATATTGTACAACTAATTCTGCTCCTTCTGAAGCAAAATTCCCCACTGTGCATATTCCTAGAACTTCAGTTCAAAGGACAACAATAAAAGGTAGAAAAGAAACAACACAACTCTGAGATCGTTATCTTTCTGCTGTATTATAGTAACATTAATTTAACATTTAGTATTTAAAACTAAAACCCCATCTTTCTTTGCTTTAAGACTAGCACAGCTTCCCTTCCATGTACAGATTTTTCCTGAAGAGTAAAAGCCATGTACACATAAGCAATTGCAGAGTTCCTTGTGACAGTCAGTTATTTTGCAGCCTTATCAACAATACTGAAACAAATGGGGCACCTGACACCTTTTAAATGTGGGGATGGAACACTTTCTCTACTTATATCTTCCGTGGCAATTTTCCTTGCTTTTCGTGTTCACTGTCACACATCTGTGATGGTCTCTAATGTGCTGAGTGCTGGTGTGAATGGACTGGGAATTCAGTGAGCCTTGAGATTGAAAGGTTTTAAGATTATATTAACATGCAAAGAGAGGGAATGACAAGCCCCAGCTGCTCCCTGGAGCAGCCTGAGCTATAGCTCAGCTGGAGGGAGTAACAATTTCCTACGTCTTAGTTCCTAATTGAAGGGCACATCTCTCAGCTGAGGGCAATTTATGGGGAGTCCACGGGAAAGGCTTTATTGAGGACAGGTAGAAATGCTGAAGTAACAAATATTTTATGCTTGAGGATGCATAGCGTGTTGGGAACATCTCACCCTGACCTTTGTGTCAGGTAATCCTTGGCCAGTGCTTTTGGAGTCCTGGTGCCCAAGTCAGGAACAATCTGCAAAAGAAAACAGTGAATTGGCTTATTTGCTATTCATTTACTAAGGTTTCTGTAAACACAAAGATGGGCATTGATACACTCCCTGAAAGTTGCCAGTGAGGAGAGTGAAAGCTGTTTGTGTTGAAGGAGCACTGGCTGTCCCGTGACACTGACATGTATGTTCTCATCTTCCTCATTTCCCTTCCTGTGCAGATGGGAAATGACAGGTATGAAGAAGGGCATTCCTCTCCCTTGCCACTGCTGAGTGACTTGAAAGGGTCCGTCCAGGGCCTGCCACCACCCTGCTGCTGTTACCAAGCCCTGCCGAATGTGAGTGAGTGGGATGAGGAGAGAAAGGACTCCTGCCAAGTCACTGGAGCATCCAAACTGCCCCAGGCATGGTGTAGTGTACAACATTATCAACAGTGTCTGATAAAACAGAATAAGAACTGAAAAAAACATTCAATATTGTTACAAAATAACATAAAAATCCAGCTGGTTTGCTCCAAGCCAGGAGTTCTTGCTAAACATGTCACAATGGAACAGCTCTGGCTGAAACAGGCTCTTTTATCAAATTTTTTGTCTGTCTTCTGCTGCTTTATTTTTACTACACACAACCTACAGATACTTGATTCCAGCCCTAGCACTTTGCTGGCAAAATCTAAAGGAGCATATGGACCTGTCTAGATATTGGAGGTATCCAGCAACAGTATACAGATGTCCGTGCTCAAGCCTGAAAAAATTAAAAATGGGGGCGGCAGGGGAAAACCTGCCCTGACAGGAGGCAATCTGGAGTCTAGTGACTGCCCCATTTGCATGTTCTTTGTTGCTATAATCAGGTTACAGCTTCAGCTGAAAGATTTTCTTCATTTGTCGTCAGAAACCTCATGCCAAAAACCATTAGAAAGGGGAGGGTGGTAAAAGAACGGGCTGGCTACAGATAAAGATGAAGACTTAAATAACAAAAAGAAAGAACAGTCTCAGCATGGGAAACTCTTCACCAGTAATCTGGCATCAGTTGCCAATTTAACATACCTCATAATGTCTCTTTCATTAATTTTTCAGGGTTGTTAGAAGTTGTACAACTATAAGCTGCAAGAAGATTTCACAAACAGTGAGGATTTTGTGTCTGTGACCTGTTATAACCCAGAGAGAACATGCAATGGGATTTGTATTTTTCTACTGAGTAGCTATTTTCAGAGGCAAAAAGCCAAACACTTGCATAACTCAATGTGACCATTCTGTGTATCTGTGGCATTTGTCAGTGGACAACACTTGGGCCAATAACACTGAGCTAGTAAAAGAACGGGGCATGTCTACAGAGAGCAGCCAGTTTAAATATGATAAAGATTAGAGTAAATAGGATTTCAGTCCTTCCCCTTTTTTAAGTAAATGGAATAATTCTCTGTGCATGTGGAAAAATAATAAACAACTTCTCATCTGCCAAAGAACAGGCCAACGGTCTAGACCTTTTCTTAACTGGCAATCATCTAGATTAAGAAATTGCGAATAAAAGCCTGACACGCGATTTCACTGCTTTGTGCAATCACATACATGCTACTTATTTGTGAAACCCTACAAGAACTATTACAGCATTTGAATCAAATCCAAGGCTGGGAAAGACTTGCATTTCTTACCATTCTCCTGCTGCTGTCAGGATGCTTTGCCACCACGAGCTTTGCTGCTGTAACTGAGTCCAGAGCAACAATTCAGCCAGTATGAGAACAGCTTTCCACTGTTTGCAGACATTTGGTGTGTTTGTAGGAAGATACAGGTCTGTGTGTTTGTGGTTTTGTGCGTGTGTATAAACTATAATTTGATTACAAAGAAATATTGCACAGTTTAGTAGACTCAGTCCAGGCCTGGGAGCCAGGAATGCTTGGTGAACTCATTGCAAAGTTATGTAGGCCAAAATTCCCTGTATCATCCTCTGGTTTTAGTCACATTTCGATGCTGTCGGTCTGATTTTTCTGATGAAGAGAGGATAAACAGCTCCTGCTGACATGAGTTAGCAAGAACTCAGCTCCTCCACACTGTTAAACTGGGTCCCCTTGCCTTGAAGCACTCGCTGGCAGAGGCGGTTGCTTTTATCATCTGTCTTCACAGGATGTCATACATCCTTATTATTCCTTATGATCTCTTCTCTGGCTTTTAATGACCCTGCAGAGCTAATGAGATGTTTAGTTCCGTCACCCAAGCACAACCATATGGATGAGATGATATCAGGCAACTCACTGAAACCATTAAGTCTCAGGCACGCAGAATTTCCAGAAAGTTCCTGTTTTCAGCATGTCAGTTTTAGTCTTCAAATGCAGAAGCGTACAACCTGCTCACATGATGACAGCAGCATAACAGAACAAACTGTCTTCTGCAGACAAAATCCTATTTTTAACTCTAAAAAGATCTGCAGATGACTTCTTCCACTCGATGTGGTTTTCCTCCCTTCCTCCCTTGCTTCTAGAGATCCTGCCCTTGGTCATACAGTAATTCTGTGTCAAGGGATATTGATTCCCAGCAGTGTCCCAAAGCCTGTGCTGGCCTCTTCCAACCACCCAGAAGCTCTCCTGCAGTGGACAGCTGAGATGCTTCTGCTGAGATATCACCAGACTCTCTTTTGCCTTCATGCATCAGAAGGCTGAGACCTCCATGGAGATGGCTGTCCTTCCTGAGCTGCAGCGGAGGGACAAAAGTGTGGACCCAGAGGAATGGCCTTGCTGGGTGGGACAGAGCTGAAGGTACAGCAGCAGACAGAGCCAGCAGAGTTAGACTCCTCCTGGAAGACCTGCTCACTTTTCTATACACAGAATGGAGAAGGACCCACACTGCAAACCCATCATCCTACCCTGAGGGTCTGCAGCATCTCCCAGTTGGGATTTTACCCAGGAAAGGAGGCTGCGTCCAACGTACAGCAACTCCTGAAGTGCGTGTGGTCTGTGGGAGGGTACATGTGAGGGGAGAGGGAAGTGGTACTTCATCCTGTGCTTTTCCAGTCGATGGTTGTTACTGGTTGTTTTTTTAAATGCTAAAAGCACAATCAACCCTTGAATGAAAGGAAGCATTGTGTATGGAGCACAGGAAGAATTTCCTTTACTGTAAGTTGTAGGGAGCAAAGGAAATAAAAGCAGAACAGCAGTTAGATGAAGGTCAGATGATTGTATGAATCAGAGGGTGATGCAAGTTATCGAGTGCACAGCTCAGTGCTCCGCCCAATAAATGAGATGCCACCTAAGTACACAAATACCACCTCCCTACAACTGCTTACGTCCATGGAAGTAGTCCTCTTGCTCAGAGACAAAGAACTGGGGTGTTTTTTTTTGGTTTCTTACCATCATACTCTGAATTTAAAAATTAGGAAAATATTTATTAGGTAGGACAGCAGTGATGACATTAAGGCAGACACAATTTCTTTAGATTTTTAGGCATTTCATTCCACCTAGATGAAAGCTGAGACACAAGCATTCCCCAGTCCAAAACACTGAAGAGGTGACAGAGGCTGCTGTCAGGGTATTTCCAGAGCTATGTCTGGAAATGTATTTGCAATTTCCATTAAAAAGGGAAACACAATGAAATTCCTGCAGTGACCTGCCTGGCCCATGGGAAGCACACTGACTTGCAGAAAAACCCTGACACCAAGAACAATCAAGGAAACACACTTTTTAATAGCTGCATACAAAGTGACTGCCCAAGTGGACCCAGCAACTTTGCTAGAAAGGACTTTGCTAGTGGACTTTGCTAGAAAGCTGAGTGGAGCTGCCCTCCAAGTGCCCTTACCTCCCCTCTGTGTGTTAGGGGTACTCTCAGTGCCATACCAGCATGCTAAATGCCCTGGATGGTACCAGCAGATATCTCACTTTTTTCAAATTGTTACAGTGACTATTTTTTTTCTCAGAGCTTTGGCTGGTGGCAGACACTTTCCACAGCAGTCCATTGCATTTGAACAGTTGGATTGCTGTCTTTATTCAAGGCAAAATTGCCTTTGCAGCAGAAGTGTTTTCTTTTATATATATACACCATTGCTGTAGTACTTGCTACTTTGTGAACTATGATTGGGTCTCTCTCTAGGAGAGTATTACAACAGTGCCATACTTTTGAAGAAGGTACCAAGAGAAATGGAAACAGTTTGTGGGTTTGCAGTTAAGGAGACCCTGAGGTAGCAGGAACCACCCTAGACTTTTTTCCGGTTGTGGTCTAAAGAAAGATGTGTACACACATGGTAAAGAATCTGCAATCAAAATTAGCAAGAAGAGTATTGTGATAAAAAACTAAGAGAGCAAAGCTGAGCAGAAGCCTAGGTCTAGGATGGGAATCACCAGTAAAGGCATCTCCTGGGGTCTGGCAAGATTGTGAGTGGAGAGAGGTGCAGGGACACCCCAAACCTGGAGGTGCAGTGACTGCACAGCCCACCAGTGACGGTGGCTGTTAGTTACTTACAGAATAACAACCACAGAACAGTTTGGGTTAGAAGGGACCTTAGAGGTCATCTCATTCCATTCCCTGCCATGGGCAAGGACACCTTCCACTAGACCAGGTTGCTCCAAGCCCATCCAACTTGGAATTTAACACTTCCAGGGATGGGGAAGCCACAGCTTCTCTGGGTAACCTGTGCCACTCATTGTAGAAACACACTCATCAAAAACTTCTTCCTTATATCTAACCTAAATTGACCCTCTTTTAGTTTAAAAATACTTATTTTAAACACCATGGGCAAGGAGGGGGTGAGGGTTCTGTTGCAGAAAGTGTTTCCCTTGCTGAGATAATGAGACCACCACATGCTCCAGCAATGCTGCTCAGCTGCCTCTTTAGTTGACAGCCTGAACAGGAAATAGCCTAATCACAAATTAATTAGAAATGCCTAATGAGTGTTCATGCTTTGACTGTAAGTGATGAAGGCAGAGGGCAGACACTGCTGATGGAAGACATTTCCTTCAAACCTGCCTCTGTTGCATGCATCCTGAAAAAATGGGAGTTCACCCCACATTTCTGAGACTGATGACTGGCACAGGACAGACCCCGTGTGGGCTCCAGCCGAGCCAATGATTCCTTCACTGGAAGAAGAGCTGCTGCAGGAGCCTGCAATCCAGCAGGGTCAGCAGCTTCCCAGCCAGCCAGCCTGGGAAAAAACAGACAAGGAACGACAGTCAACCTCAACATATCTGGAAAGTTGTATTTAGGTTAAGGATTATTTTCCCTCTAAAAATGTGTGTTTGAATTCACAGCTGTGAAGAGCTGCAGTTGCCAGGAGCAACCAGCCCAAGACAGAGCCCTTGATTTTAATACTAAATCAGTTCAAGCCTACAGTTCTTGAAAAACTCTATCTGTTTCCATGGGAAGGGCCTGCTTTTCACTAACCTATAATTTAAGAAATAGTTTGGAGAGTTAAGCTATATTTTGAAAAATAAATTCTCCTTCAGGCTGATGGCTTTTACAGCCTAACCAGCCTCAGAGCAATGTCGTGTGAAATGACAGAGATCAAGACCTTTAGTTAAACTGTACAAGAAAAACAGCTTTGGAGAATAGAGAGCACATGATCATTAATTATTGCAGCACAAGGAACACAGCTGTAATTTTCTTGTTCGCCCAGAATATCTCCCACAAATTTTATCAGTCATATTGTTAATACATGAAAACAGGAGCCTTTATTTTTTCATCGCTTTTGGTAGTGATCAAAATTAGACAAGATTTCTAGTTACAGCTGCTATTAATAAATCTACTCCTTGAAAATGTGGCAGTTAATTTCTTAGGATTCAGTGCACTCAATAAGCTATTGAAAACTATAATTGCTCATGGCTGTAATTTTGAAGTAATTATAGAAGTAACTATAGAAGAAATGCTGAACATAGTCTTTGCAAATGCATGGAAGTTCTCCAAAGTGAAAAGCATCCCTGGCAGGGAAATCAAGCACACAAACTCATTGGTACCCTCTGCCCTAACGTCACTGTTTATAGACACCTTTGTAGCACAGTGACTTTTTGCAGTGCCTGCCCCAAAGCCCCCAAATGAGGGTGTTTGCTCAGGAGAGGTCCCATCAGTGGCCCAGTGTCAGCACCGAGAGCTGGCCAAGGGACTTGCTGCGACCGCCCCTGCACAGACTTGGGCTTTGCCTCCAGGCACTCTCACCCCTGCACTCTGTGCTGGCTCCAGGCTGTTTACAAACTACTTTTCTTTTGGTGACATCAGTGGAAACATTTTAGAAATTGATACCATTAGCCAAGAAAAGCCTTTGAGAAGTTAGAAGCTCATTTCTCAAGGAAATGCTTTCACTCCTCTTCCTCAGCCCAGCTACGTGCACTTCCATAAGAAACACTGCCTTCATTTTCAATGCCACTTAAGGAAAACATCTGTATTCCATTAAGAGCCTGGGACAAACACCACCTTCAGCTCTCCCACCTGGCCCCAGCGATGCCACCAGTGACACATTCAAGTGTCCCAGAGCTGCAACTTCACCCCATCCTGCTGGAGAAGGAAGTGATGATGAGAGCAGCACTGGTTCCGATTGCTCCAGCATTGCAGAGCTGCACGAGACCTGCACAACTCCCCATTCCTCTTTAGTGCTTTCCCATAAGAAAACAGCAGGGTCAGTCCAACCAGTGGAACCAAAACTCATGCTAAGGAGTTAACATAGAAGGAAAAGCTAATTCCAGATTAAACAGACACTCTGGTTAGTGGTAGAAACTGAACAATGGGAGCAGCCAAAGGGACAGTGGTCGGAGAGAGTTCCTTTCTCTCAGCGGTTTAAAAGGCACAGGATAGATGAAATCTTCAAACCAAATAATACCAGCAATAAACAATGTCTTTAAGGGCTGAACCCCAGTGTCCCAGGGATGGCCCTGACCGCTGGCGCTGTGGCCCCGCGGGGCTCCCCCGGCCCCGCGCTCCCCAGTGACCTGTGTCAGAGGAAGTGGCTCCCTCTCGTTCACACAAGGTTCCGATTTTGTAATGGGAAAAAGATGAGCCAGAGCAGGACATTTCCATCCTGCCACCCCCGTCGTTTTCTTAAGACTTTTTTTTTGGTCTCTGAGAAGTTCTATCTACAGAAAAACTGTTACCAAAGGTGCCAGGCTGCAGGTCCTTAAGGAAAACAACAGCAAACAGAAAGCACAAAGGAACGAGAGGTGGTCATCCCAGAACCGCCCCCAGCACTTCGTCTGGGGGCTCCCCTCACAGCCGGGGGCCAGGCCAGAGCTGGGGCACAGGCAGGGCAGCTGTGTCACAAGAAAAAGGCATTTGCTTATCTCCTGTGCTGCTTTGGAAATCCGGGACGAGCCTGCGGCCCGAATACTTCCTTTGTGATGTTGCAATGAGGGCCTGCTGGCCGGGCCGGGATGGCTCATCGGAGCTCTGCCCCGGAGTCACGGCCCCTCGCTGGTGCCTGAGCACCCAGACAGCTGCCTGGCTGTCGTGCAGGGCCCCGGGACGGAGCTCCGGGGAAACCTGGCGCTGAAACAAAGAGAGCGTCTGCGTCCGGGCCCCAGCGGGCCCCAGCGGGCCCCACGGCCGGGCTCGCCCCGCAAACACCGGGGGCGGTCATTCCGCCCGCGGCGCACGGCGGGGAGCCCCGGGGTGCCGGGGGGCCGGACCCGGCTGCACGAACCGCCCTGCCCACAGAGCTGCGGCCACCGCGGGCATTGCCCAACCCGCGGAGGCTCTGGCAACAGGTACGGGGCAGAGGCAGCGCCGGGCGCTGGCGTTGGGCTGACGGGCACTGACGCCACGGCTCGGGAAGGGACCCGTGTCACCGGGGCGTCCTCTGAGGTCAGGCAGGACACAGGAGGTGCTGCCGGGTTGCCTCACCGCGAACCACTCCTCATGTGCTTCGGGTAGCCTTTCCTCAGCACTGACATCCCAAAGCACAGGACCAGCTACTTGCTGTCACCTGCCTTACTCCTGGCCCTTCTTCTGTGCCATAACTACCGGTGGGCATTACGAGCTCTCCGGGCCCTGCCGCAGCTGGCTCTCGGGAGCACAGCTGAAGGCAGCAGCTCAGGCAGCCATCCCCACCCTCGGAGCAGATGTCTTAAGCTCCAGCTGGGAACAAACAGCTGGAACACACAGAGGTTTAGAAATCAGATTCTGCCGCTGTACAAATATTTTTGGTAATGAAAATAAACAAATACATGGGAGTAACGTGCTGCTTCCTGCTACTATGCTTCTAGGAGGAGACGAGCTGCCAGAGGGCAGAGAGCCTGAGCACGACCAAGCGGGTGACACGAGGGTGATGGCTCACATGAAGCTGTTCATTTCCAGAGGCCGCACAACATATCCAGCCTTGCACGCCAGAAGGTATAACCTAAGCAGAAAATGTGGTCCAGCCGTGGTCCCTTGGGGGAAGGAGAGACACATCACCCCTCCAACACACAGTCCTCTTGTGCCAGCTCCTCAGTCAGGTCTCCATGGGGATCCAGAGCCCCATGGGATGCTCCATTGGCACTTTCTGTGCCAGTCAGGGCAGGACCTGTCACTGCTTTTCCTTGCTGCTGAACTGCCTGTCCTGCAATATCTGTTCCTTCCCACTGACCACAGCAAGGGGAGAATCAACCACCCCTTTGGGAGAGCCTCTGGGCACGCTGGGCACAGATGATTTACCTTCAGCTCCTCTGCCAGAGGGCTCTCAAAGCAAAGCCTCTGCTGCTAGGGAATCAGATTCTGCTCCAAAAGCCTGGACAGATCTCATAGGATTTGAATTTGTGGTTCTTTGGCTGTCAAAACAGAAAAGTGCTGCTTCCAGTAAAGCAGCATCTCCAGCCAGCACCAGCAATGCTTTCCAAAACCCTGAACACTGGTGTATTTAGATTTGCCTGTAGCAACAGCAAAGATGATGCTGTTGTACAGAGGGAAGACATGAAGGCTGCAGGAGTGGTGTGCAAAGCCTGTAACTGCTCCTGTACCACAAAATAAATGAGGGGATGGCTGGAACAGAATGTGCACGCTGCAGCACATAAACAGAGATGTTCCTTGCAGCACAGAGACTCAGAAACACGTGTATCTCTAGGCTCTCTGCTTACTTTTACCTCCAACAGCAAGACCACTATTTTTTAACTATAAATGTTTAAGAGAGAAGAAAGCAACAGCAGGTCAGCAGAGAGCTGTTAGGAGCTTTGTACTTTTGTGCAGCCAACACACCGA
The DNA here is from genome assembly GCA_013398175.1 of Climacteris rufus. NCBI lineage: Eukaryota > Metazoa > Chordata > Aves > Passeriformes > Climacteridae > Climacteris > Climacteris rufus. The sequence continues at coordinate 425,838 of VZRZ01003796.1, read as the reverse complement.
GCAGCTTGCCACCCCTGGATCCAAAAATTGTCCTGTGGTTACTCTGCATTAAGCCACACAGAAAATAATCATATCCTCTTCTGCAGACCCCTGGGAATAGTGGGGAATGAGATGCTGTGGTACTCGGGTGCCTGGGGCTTTCTTCCTGCCTTTGCCTCAGCAAGTGAATTAGCTTTCTCCTTGTTTCAGGAAAATTAAGGGAATTACAGAAAAGGACTAACAGTACATTACAAATATTGTCTAGCAAGTGCTATATCCCAGTCTAGCTGGAGACTTAAAAAGGAAATCAATTCTGGTCATTAACATCAGCGTTTTCTGGATGCTGCAGTGATTGTACTGCTGAATTTACTGCTCACATCATTGCTGCCAAACACCCACACAGCCACATGACTCCAGCTACCCTCACCATCCCTGTCAGGAGGGCACCTCATGACCATCTACTCTGGTAACACAAAATTCTCTGCCCTCTGTCAGGTGCACTCAGCCCGAGAAGCCCCGCAGGAGGTCTGACAGTGCACAGTGCACATCACCAGCGTCCCATGGCAGAGCCTCACCTGCTCCCAGTTGATGCTGAGCATCTCCTGCCACAGCCTCTGCTGGAATTTTCTGCTCCACACCTTCAGTGCTGCTGTGGGACTGCAGGCTCTGCCTTGCAAATCCATCAAGGCACAGGAACACCAGGCCAGCAATGACCCCCTGTGTTATCAGTATTAAAAGGCAATGGATCCTGTGTTGATTGCTTTTATATTGACTCACCCACACTGACCACTGAGCCATTGATAAATTGTTACTTGGGGTGGGAATGGAGAACAAAGACTGAGCAATTCAACCCTGCTCATAGGGGATGCTCACGGTGGTGTTACAGGACCAGTTGAAGCACCCAGGACTCGGCCGTTGTGGCTGTCATTCCTCTGGCAGAGGATGAATTCCATTCTTCCAAACACTCTGGTCACAGGCATCCTTTTACAGGACAGGACTTGGCAGGTGCAAGTGGAAACCCTAGAAGCTGGGTGCTGTGCTGGACGTGGAGCGGCGGCGCGCCCTGCCCAGCAGCTGCTCCCTGCGAGCCGGGACTCAGGCACAGCGACCTCGGCTCCTCCTGCACCTCCTGTGGCCAGGGCACCTGGGGAAGGTACATAGCAGGGAAGGAAACCACCAGAGTGCTTATCAAAAATAGAAGATGCAGCTGCCTAGGGCAAAGGTTTCCATCCTCTGCTTGTTCTTTTCCCCCTTTTCAGGAACACAGGACCTTATTTAACCTAAAGCCTCTGCTACATCTTCCTAAATTAATTATTTTTCCTATTGTATGATTATTATTTCACTTTTCTTGGCAGCACTGTTATCACAATTTGAACTTACATTTATATGAAGATTCCTCAATAACCTTCATTCCTGTGCAGTGGCCTAGAGAGACAGAAAAGGGATTATACTCAGGCAGATGGGCATGAATACAATGACTTGTAGGACAGGAACTGTAAACACTTGTGTGACAAACTGCTTTGCAGGTCACTTAGGAATGAATGTGGAAGACCATGGCTTTCTGCTTACATTTGTTCTCCTCACACAAAGCTGAGCATCAGAACCTCCCTCCCATCTCACTGTCGCTTTCTGGGGGCCAATGACATTCACAACTGAAGGGACAACAAGTTCAAACACAAAATCCTATTTGAAACAATTCATTCCTTATGAGACCCCAAATTAAATGGCTGCAGCACTGCCAAGTACCAGGAAGCATGCCCCAAAATGGACAGGTGAGAGGAGACAGGTGTCAAGTGTGAGGTGTCAAGTGTGGGTCACTCACCCACCCTCTCATACCACATGTAAAAAAAGGGACACAAAAGGTACCAGAACTAAATTGACATACTGTATTTATTGCACAAATTTCCCCTAAAATTGGGAATGGTTATTATAATACAAGTGCACATCTTGGGAAATATATACAAAAACAGAAGAGATAACAAGTATGTACATTTTACCCAGCATTTTACAAGTACCACCATCTAAATAATTTAGAGAAAGCAAAAAATTGTCATAAAACATCTCTAAGAACTAATAGGGAAAACATATGCAAGGTGTAAAATCTGTTCTTTTAAACAGTTTTTTGTTCTTAGCAGCCCAGTGTTTGCCAATTGCAACAAAATTAAATTTGCTAATTTGTGTGCCTAGTACACTTAGGTTTCAGCCAGAAAATTAAGACGTTAATAATGGAGATTTGGAATAGTGGAAAAAAAGAAATCAAACATTAGTTTTCTATTCACATAAAACAATCGTGATATACTTTAAAAAGTCAACGCTATATCCTGTAAAAATCCCTTTTTATATTATTTAACAAACAGACAAACGTACCACATTGTTCACGTACCCAAAAAGTTAACTCACAGGAAAACTTCCCATCACATGAGGGTTTTGGTTGAGTTCTGCCCACAACACTGCTGAGAGGTGCAGCAGGGACTGGCACCGTGCAGGATGACGAGGAAGCTGCATCCGTGGCCTGGGACTGACTGAACACAACATTAACACCATCACCGGGCATTGTTGGGCACAGGGCAGCAGAGAAGGTGCCACCCAAGAGCCACCTCCTTCTCCTCTCACATTAATACTCATTTCAAGCCATGCAAGGGCTGTTCTGGAGAGTCAAACCCATTTCAAAGCCATCCTAAGGGTTTGCCCAATAAGGCTCAGAGGAGGAGGACACAGCAATCCCATAAGGACCATTATGAGCACAGTCCTGGGGGACACCAGGGTGAGGGTGCAGCTGCCCAGCTCTGTGGGCACGTGCTGTGCATGAACCCACCCATGGAACCTCCCGGGGCACAGGCAGGAACCCTCCTCTGCCAGCCCTGGCACTGCCAGGCCACCCCTGCCAGTCTATGGACAACACGGAATCCTAACTACAGCCTACACCACGTATCCCAGCAAAGAGTTAAACATCCATGTTCCCAGCACAATCCTATATTTCATCAGAAATGTGTTTACACAACTGGGCCCCTGTTTTGTGCTCATTCCAAAAGCCAGATGTAATATAATTGTGTGGCAAGGAAAGGACATTTGAAAAACGGGAGAAACAAACCCTTGGATCACATATTAAACACGAGTTTCTTCCCTGCAGCAGTCAGCGTTAGATTTTATACACAAAAGTTTCCAATGACACTGCCTGTATTAATGTTGGGGGCACTTCCTGATGTAGACTCATTCCTACATGGAAGGGAGGGGTGGGTTTGCCATGTAGATCTCACTGAAACAGAATTTTAAGTGGCAGATTTTGAATAGTACTGAAAAACCACTCTGGGTGAATCCTGGCCCCAGAGAAGTAAGGGAGGAGAGTTCTGTCACTGACAGAGGTGGGGCAGGGATCTCTCCTATTGTTTTCAAGTTTATCAAATGGTTAAAATAGATTTATATTTTAAGTAACTCTGCAAACAATAGCAGGCGTGCTGTACTACTGAAGAGATGATTACAGAACGATGCATTTATAGAATTTTTTATAGAGTTTAGTGACCAAGTGAATACGTGTCTCCTACTTCTGTGGATAATCCATGAATTTCAATATACTGAACATAACTGATGAAAACAGAAGCTAAAAATCAGCAACATTAATTGGCTGCTAGGACAAATATGCAAAGCAAAGCCTAGAATGAAGTGTCCAGTTAAACTGAGGTAGTAGAGCCTTCAAAAACATAATCCACCTCCCACTGTCTATTTACATTACTTACACCAGGTTGGGTCCATCAGCTACTCGTACAACTATTGTATATACAATGACAAACCAGTGATGGCTGAGTAAAAGAGAAATGCTGAGAATAAAATAAACAACATTTCCTGCTGGTAATTACACGAGCGAGTAGAAAAGGGATTAGAGTCATCTGCAGCAAGAGTATATTTGTCAAAAAATAATTTGGATATTAATACACTATGGTGTAATCAATGTTCATTTTTTTTTGTAGAACAGTTTTAAAAAATATATCAATTAGTTACCTGAGCAATTAAGGGTAATAGTCTACTAGTTTTGTCCCAAATGCTTTGGTACAATTATTTCTAGTTCATTATTTCAATAGCTGACTGACTGCTGTAAAAAGAATATGATGTTGCAAGAACATTACAGATCATAAAAAAGTTAGAGGTAATTGTCACGTCGTTCTGGGGAACCCATGGGGAAATTTCAGCCAACATTCTCTTCAGATTATTTTTGTTTTTAACATTTTGATTACGTTGTGGAAGAAAAGCATCACTTAGTATAAAGCAACATTTAAACATAATAAACATTTAGTACTGGTTACAGCATCCAGCCACGAATCTCCATCGCTAGTTTGTCTGTTGGCCTCTTCCTCCCTCCTCCCTGTCGCCCTCTGTCCCCTGCTATTCCCTCTTCCCAAGGGAAAGATCATAAATAAATTCTGTAGCTGACTGTCATTAATAAGCTTCTTACAAAACAAACCAGGCCCCTGCCCCGTTCTTCCTCTGGGAAGTATCCAGAATTGGACTATGACATGAAAAAGTAGAAGTTGTTTACAAATCATTGCAGCTTGAGAATTACAGATCCTAACGAGATCCTCATCAGCTGAAGCCAGGCCAAAGGCAGCTGCTCTCTTGTTCAGTTTATAAGGGGTGATGGCATAATTTATTTCTCAGAGCAGTTCTTCCTCCATTCCCCAGTGTAAGTCACAGTCAGCCATCGTGGCAGAAAACTGCTAAAAAATGCAGATCTTCAGCTTTGCTAAAATCTCTGCTTTTCTGTGGCTGAAATCTTGGGCTTACTCAATTTTCTTTTTTCCTTTCTTTATCCTTTTTTATAAATGACTGAGTGGGAGAGGAGAAGTCTCCAACTGTTTGCACACCGTGCAGTCATATATGGAGGTGCTGCAGCTCAACGAGCAGTTTGTTTGAATTGCTGCAAAGAGAAAGAGCCAGAACAAGTTGTCTTCTACTTTGTTTCCAGAAAGGCAAAAAGTCAAAGTCTGTGGCCTCTGGCATTTTAAAGTAGGATCTGGGCAACATACGGAGAGTGAGTGCTCGCTACAGCTGCCAGCAAGGGGAGGTCGCTGGATTCAATCCTGAAAGGAAGCAGAAGAGTCAGGTTTAATCCAACCTGAAGCGTTGCTGGGCTGAACATGTGTCAGAACCACACTGCCTGCTTGAGCCCCAGCGTTGTACTTGGACCATGGGCTACACACTGCAGCTGCCACACAGCTCCTCCACCCCTCCAGATGTGCCTGCTCCCCCAGTGTCAGCGCTGCCTTAGGTCCCACCTGGCTGGTGGGTTTTTAACAGGGCCAACAAACTGGTGAGGAAGCAGATGGAGGGAAGAAAAACACCTAACTCCTGCTTAACTTCACAGTAAAGGGAATAATAGCTGGGGGACACAGCACAGGAGCAGGGGACCAGCTAAAGCAGTGGCAGCTGCAGCTGCACCCCCAGCTTCAGCACCACACATGCTCTGTGTGCCTTCCTGCTCACCCTGTACTCCTCTGCAGAAAAAGATATTCAGAGCCTTCCTATAAACACCCCTTAAATAGCTCCTCTGCCTGTGCCCCACACCCACAGAGAGGTATTATGTGCCTTACATGACACAGAGAATGTTTCCTGCCATGTAGGGAAAGTCAACCTGGACGAATCAGGTGCCCTGTGTTGCTCAGTGATGACTGACCAACTAAGGAGGGAGTCGGATAAGCTCTGGAATGCTGAGCACATCTTCCTGCCAGGAGGGAAGACAGAAAGGCTGGGGAGTCCCTGGGATCGAGCAATGGCTAAGGAGAAGCCTGAAGCCATGGGTAACTTAGGAGTTCCAGTCCTCTTTAGGAATCCATTCTGCTGCGCTTAGAACAAGCCCAGGCGGAGGATGAGGCACCAGGACACCCAGGGCAGCACTGCTGGGAGAAGTTTGTGACCATACCCCAGCACCACACCCAGCTCCTTGACGTGGACTCTCATCTGGCCCTTGAGATACTCAGACAGCATCTTGCTTTTGAAGTAGAGCTCCTGCAGCCGATCTTCCAGGTGCATCACACACTAGAAAGCAAAGGGAGTTGTGTCAGGGAGCAGACAGAACCAAACCACCCCCAGAGCAGAAAGCTCAGACCCCACACGCCTGTTGCGTGCTCTGTGGCCACGTCTAGGTGAGATATTCACTGCCAGGACTTTAGTTTTTGAGCAGAAGCCTTTGATTACATGTTAAATCAGAATTAGTGAGGCATCTCAAACAGCTATACCAGAGAATGCACTGGCTACTAAAATTGTGGCTGCAGATAAAAACACTAGGCAGAGCCTTACACCTCTTTAACCTGTGAAGTTAAAGGGTGCTTCAAAACCATCACCCTCACAATTTCCATTTAGACTTACAAAGTTTGGAGATAAATTATGCTTGTAAAGCTGAAGAGTGGAATGAAGCAGGTTGGAGACAAGACTGGAGACTAAAACTTCCTTTCCCAGTTTATTCTCAATCATTCGCCGCTGGCTACTGGCCACTTGCACCGTCCATTTGTCCGTGTCTGCAATAATGCAGACGGCCTCTGCAATGGGCTCGTCCAGAACAGGGTGCTAGAACAAAAAATGAAGAGCAGAACCCTGAGAATAAAAAATGAGATCTGTCTTTTCACAAAACATCACCATCCTGGATAGAAGGACAGCATCCCTGGATAGCAGGATAGCGTCCCAGACACTGCTTCACCTAAAATACATGTGCTCACACTGCATTCCATCCATTAAAACCAGAGGGGTTTTGTGAGCAAGGCAGTCTTTGAAGGACAGTGGCTATTTTACCTCTTCTTCCAGTCTTTAAAGTGTATCACTGGCTGGCAGTTACATCTTTTGGTATTTGATATAAAGAGTTCTGACATATCTAAAGTATATTTTAAACTCCTAAAACTGAAAGTACCAAAAATCCAACTTGCTGTTCAGCGTGGCTGTGTTAACCAGGTCAGGTTATTCCCAGCTGTCACTGGTTTCCCTTCGCTGGAGGCCAGCAGAGGGAGTCAGGAACCAAGCCTGTGCCTTGCCATTCCTCCCAGCTGGTGTTCCACCCCTTCAAGGCCGTGAAAAAGGCTTTGGAAAAGGGAGTATTTGGAAACCCACTATCCTTTCCTGATACATTTTTTGTGCTGAACTTTTAGGAATTATCCCCTTCCAAAGAGTCACACAGGGGCTTTACACAGCGCTGGGATGCAGTTACTGTTTTACTTGTAGATAAGCATAAAAAATCTCACTCAGGCTGTATTTCAGACACATCTGTGCCACAGCAGCGGGTACCTCACACTTCTGCCTCTCTCGCCTGAAGTTCAATTACATTTCCCAAACAGCTTAAACATTAGGCTTAAACAAGCCCCTGGAACAACCACCCAGGGAGCAAAACACATCCCCTGAGGGGGGCACAAGGAAAGGGGGCAGGAATGCAGGGAAGGGCTGCAGGTCTGATGCACATTGTTAACGTGAGAAGTATGGAAAAAAGGGACATTTTGGAGGCTCTCAGGAAAGTGCCGGCTCACCAGTTGTGCATGGGTTTTTCCTCGTTCCCTTGGGAATGAACTAGAGGGAGCAGAATCACACTTCCAGTGACAGCCTGCTTTCCACTCCTTTCCTGGTAACTAAAAAGGGGAGGAAACACCACACTTCCTAGTCATGCCCCAGTTCACATCGAGAAAAGCTTCTATGGAGAAGATCTCCAACACGAGAAGCACGAGCCCCCCGTCAGACAATTATCTTTACATTGGTTTCTCCTTTTCCAATGAAGCCAGCACTATAAGACACATGGACTGTCTCCTAAAGAAGGAGAAATATCCCCAAAACACTCAGCGTTCCTGATGGAGAACACGTTCTGCTGCAAAAGAGCAGCACGTTGGTCAGAGGTGCAGCGACAGAGGAGGGAGCAGTAGGAGCTTCTGCAGCACTGCAGCAAGACTCTGTGCCCAGGAAGAGATGCATACCCTCAGCATTTGGGCTTGTGTAACGTCATTCCATCCTGTGGGGACAGAATCATCACCTGCCAAGCCTACAGGAGACGATGATTCCTCTACAGCCTAGCACTGAGATCCATCTTCCCAGGGCACGAGCCTCCCAGCTGGCTTCAGTGGGAGTCTCATCTTTTGTGCTCCAGATTTGCAGTGAAATACCTACGTTTTTCAGTTACATTAATTGAGAGAGGAGAAAAAATTGGTGACCTGGGACTGGAGAAACCTGACAAGAGCTGTGACAGGAAATATTGCCACTTGCAGCACATTTGTACCTTCACAAACATTTATCTTTCCCTACTGTGAGAAATACATTTACCAAATATAGCTTAATTACCTGCACAGCATGAGACAAATCTGACACCAAACAGTGCCTCAGCTTTTCATCACTTCCTATTCCTTGCAAAACAAAGTCAGGGACGTAAGATGAACAGTAGCCTCCTAATAAGGATCTTCCAAAATTGGCAATACTGGGCTGGACAGAGTTCACTTCAACTAATTTTGACCTGCAAGAAAGGCATATCGAACAGATGTACAACAGTGAACAGCAAATTCACCTTACAGAGAGGCTGCATTTCTACTTTTTTCTTATCTCTTCTAACTTCCATTTAAGCCCTTTTTAAAGAGTTTACAGTCAGCTTTTGCAGTCAGCTATCATGGAAGCAGAGAATACAAGCCAAGACCACAACACACCATGAAACTATTTTTTTTCCAGACCACCAATCTCTCAATATTCCTTAACAACCAGAGCAAGTTCAAGAGACACTTTTCAAAGCCCTGATGCCAAATTAGGCTACAGTCCTCCGAGTATGTGATATGAGAAGAGGCTCCATCTTTTTTAGGCTCTGTTAGTGCTGAACAGTACTTACCCAGGGAAGGGAATCTCATATTCCTCTGCCCAATCTTCTTGCTCTCCTCCATAATAGTTACTGCCCAGTCTAGTCAGATCATGGCCTGTATCCTCACTTTCGCTGTCACCCAGGGCACTGTCTGAACTCTCATTTCTTGGAATGTCCCAATCAATTCCCGGGGCAACTTTTTTCTCTATGTTTTCTCTGTCCCCATGGGGGACACGAATAGAGATTTTCTCTCTTTGGTCCTGCTCATTAAAGCAGTTTTTGTAGGTCTCTTGTCGAACAGAGTCCATGAATTTACAAAATTCACTAGGTGGTTTGCAAGCCTTTGTACACAGCTTTTTAGAAAATTCTAAACTACTGTTGTGAGCAACAAGGTCCGTAGCTGCTTGCCCTGGAATATCATCAATAGTCCGGGTTTCAATTGAACTGTCATCAGTGAAATACTCATCGAACAGACTCATGCTCTCAGCACTGTATGGGTTTGGGTTCCAGCTCTGATGCTCACTAGCAACTTGAGGAAAGGGTTCAGCTGTCCCACAGTCTCTATTTTGGTCCTCAACAGTTTGTTTAGCTTCACAGTTCTGATCAGCAGACACTCCTGCCTCCGCTGCTGGCGGGCTGTGATGCCTGGCAATTTGTTCCACTACTGCCTGACTTCTCAGTTCGATGTCTGAATCAGGTGACATGGAATCTCCGATGAGGAAAGTCACCTTTGTCTGAGCCTCGGCAGCGCTGCAGGGAAACGAGTCCATGAAGAGCTTATCAGGAGGCTTCTTCTCCACAGCAATGCCGGGTGTCCGTGTGCCCCCTCCCGCCGGGCTGCCCTGCTCCAGCGCGTCCTCGCTCCTGCGCGCGCTCGCCGTCGGCTCCAACCCTGACTCCGTCCCCACGCGCTTCTCGGGCGAAGCTGAGCCTGTGCACACCACAGTCTCTAGTTTGGTGTCCAGGCAGGGCCTTGGCTGTTCCACATCCACAGCGTCTTCCTGGCCATCGTCGGGAACGATGGTTCTGTTCTCATCTGAAGAAGATTCCAGCTCTACCTTAGGAGTGCTTTGCGAGTCTTCTCTCTCTTGCTGTGCAACACCTTCTATGTTCTGTGCGAGGGAAATGGGACACTTGCAATATTTACAGCTGCAATTGGGAGCTCTCATCTCTTCAGACTCGGTGGGCAGCAGGTTGCCCCTGTTCTTGTGCATTGTGACAAGCACATACTCAGACTCTTCCACTTCTCCTTTCTCCAGCGTGGTAGTGATAACAGTGCCAGGCATGACGATGGCTTCATCTTCCCCGTTTTCTAGAAGGTGTGTCTCTTGAAGTTCAGAGCATCTGATAAAGTAAGTGAGGAAATAAAGCAATCTCTGGACCAGGTCATGCCTTTTGCCAACCACAACTGTTTTTGCTAATCTCACAGGTGATCCGATGGCCCCGTACAGGTCACCTAGGATAGGAAATAAAACACACAATTATTTGGTATCTTTGCAGTAAGTTACTCTTCTAAGAGCCAGCTGTTGGGGCCAGTTTTCAAAGGCCAGATCTACAACAGAGAAATACTAAAGCAGCAGAGTGACGACAGCTATGCTGTATTTTGTTTTCAATAAGAGAATCCCAAAGATGCTGTTGGTATCATCTGTAAGGTGAGCCACTGGTCAGGGGGACATCTGATCTCACACATCAGGGAGCATTCACACCACCTCACTTCAGCTTTGGAGGCTCATCTCCTGGGATCCTTATATAGCCATGGGAGAGAGGAGGCATCTGCACCGAATTACCCCAGAGGGTCTGGAAACAGGGCTGAACTTTTACCCACAAGAGAAAGCTGTAAAAGAAACAAACCTATGCCAGGAATGAGGACAAAAAGTGACTGTGGCAGGTGCATGGCTGAAGCCAACCTCCTTCTCTTCCCCTCCTTATGCTCTGCTACGGGTTGGATGGGGTGTTCTGGCTGTACTCAAGTCACCTGGGAGAGTGTCTGTGCCTGTGTGTTCTGGAGGTATTAGGGCACTGCATGAATGCAGGGGTGAGGGGACAATGAGTCCCCTCAAAGGCCACCCTAACCACAGTAGGTGCCTCAAATCCCATAAAGTCTGAAATCAAGTTTTCTTGCCACCTCCCTGGCCATTCCTACTTGAGCAAGAGTAGGGCAACCTTGCAAAACCTTCCCTTCCACAATCAAATTCCATGAGAGTGTGTGTGCAGAGCAGGACAATCTGACCTCATCTCCCCTTCTCTACTCAGCAATTATCAGACTGGATGACCAGCTACACCACTGACTGGGCTTTAAGACCTCCCCAGGGGTTGCCAAGCCACGATTTCCTGTTCTGCATCACTCCATTGTATTACAAGTATGTTAATTTCTGATCAAAAGATGGATTTCCTTGACTTGCTCATTCCAGAATGAGTCACATTGATAGTGGCATCCCAAAAAATAAAAATGGGTTTTCTTTATAGGAGAAGGACCAGAGAAGGACTGGGATCTTCCATCAGCACCAGGGCAAGTGACCTTAAGGGACCTAACACAGATGCCTAAAGAGGGCTTTACTTTTTTGCTCACATTTTATATTGGATAATGGCTGAGGAACTTAGAGCACACACAAAAAAACACAGTAACCGCCTCTAAACTTGAAATACACACTTCTGTCTCATTTTGAGTTAAAAAATAAATAACCTGTGAGGGAAGTAACAAACATCATAAAGCCCACCACATGCATTCCCATTTATGCAAAGCTGCTGGGTGGTTTAGAGGTATTTGTCACGTACCAAGCTGTGCCCACAGTGGGTTGTAGGGATGAGTTTTGGCCAGCATGTCCACACTCTGGGAAGAATGCTTCTCCAGGAAGATTCTTATGGGTGGCTGGCCATTGGGCATGACAGTGGGGACCCAGGCCAGGTGGTTAGTCAGCACTGCAGTCAGCAAAGCCGGTAAAAACCTGAAAGCAAAATGTTCAATATGGGTTTTTTTTCCAGAAATACACTCAGCATGTTAAACTGACAGCAGCTCTACAGTCTATATGGATCAAGGATTGCAGAAACAGCCTGACAAAATCAGCAGAGATCATCCCTTCAGACTTGGTTCTTTGGGGAGAGAAAGTGGCTGGACCCTCCCTCCGATCCCAGCAATGCATTTTTTTAGAACACATACTTAAAGTAAAATGAAGTATGTTAACTTTGTGGCATCTTAGTTCCTCTGTTTGCAATAATTATGAGACTTCCTATTTTGCAAGTTTGGTCTTGTAAAACATCTCAAAACCAACTCACTTCGTTCACTCTAAGAAAGCAGTTGCAAGGGGATCCAAGAGGATCCCAAACCCTCAAGATCTGTGACTCTGGATAGGAACCACAGCTATTGCTACCAAACCTGTAAAATAGCTGGGTGCTGTGTTCTTTCACTTAAATATTGGGCAATTTCAGAAGCACATATGGCTGCTCCTTTTCGAAACTAACCCCCTGCAAAGTTCTGTAGTTCAGTCAGAGAAGCTGTATCCTTACGCTGGCAAAACAATTTTCACTAGCTAAGCAATTAAGGCAAAAAAACCTTTCTGAAAAATGTTAACTATCTGATCTATTGCAATGATAGAGCGTGGTTTCTGCTCCGTGGAGGGAAGACTTCCCCTCCCAGTCAGTTTTCCTGGCAGGAGCAGCATGCAGGAGCACAGCCCAGGAGCCTCCACACGCCGACAGATGGTGCTGGCGGTCACAGCAGCTCAGGTGTGGAGAGGAAAAGAGTCAAATGCTTCAAAAGAATGTTATTTGAATGATTTACAAACATCAGGAACTCTAGAGCTTCCATGCAGCCATTTCATCACTAGAGACAACCAAAGGAGGAGATTTGAAACTAGATTGGAGAGGATACAGGGCTTAATTTTCCTCGTTTCCATTACTTCAAATCTTATTATATTTAAAATAAAGAAAATAAACCCAAATAAATTACTATTTAAATGTAACCAGTATATTACAGGGCTCAAAATGACATGGATCAAAGGGGATAATCCCAGGAAAAAACTTCCACTGAAGCAGGAACTGATTTTAAGAAAATACATTTGAACCCCTCACAACTCCCTGTGATTTCTCCCATTGCACTGGGGCAGGAGCAGGTGGACCACAGTGGCCACTGTCACCTTCCCATCCGGGGAGAGATGACAGAGGTGGTGGCAAAGCTGGATGATGGGAGCAGCAGCCCCTTCCCATCCTGCAGGGAGCAGTGCCTTGGAGCAAGCAGGTGGAAGGCCAGTGCCATTCCAAAACTACATTTGTACTCATTTTAGGACTTCAATGGAGCCAAACCCTCTAAAAACTTCCCCTACCCATGCCCTGGGGGAAGGGGATGAAGTGCTGACAAAAAAGTTAACTTCTCAGATTCTCCCCAGTCTATCAGGAACTTACTTTCTCAATTTTCAGCACCTGCTCATGGCTGGGGCCTGAGGCCAGAGAGGTGAGTGAGCACAAATGAGCACTCCAGTTCTTTAGTGGCATTTTGCAATGATTTAAGGTTTGAGAGCAATTTGTGGTCAGACAGTATTACAGACACAGCTCTTCCTCAATGTCTAACCCTGCTCATCATATGATAACTGATTCTGAAAGGTAGGTTTATGCATTTTGTAAGATATGTTGACCTCCTTCCAGACATCCACACCCATTACACTCTTCCTATGGACATGTTTCAGATGTTCAGCCTCTATCAAGATTTAGAGGATTGTGGGGAAGCAGGAATTTAATGAGAGAATGTTTTATTTATTTTAAAAAGAGGGTATTCATGGATGGCCTTTTGATTCTTTGATTACCAGGATTTTAACAAAGCATTTTAAAATTTGAAATGAAAAGGCACAACTGCATATGTAATTTAAAAATTAAAAATCCACCATACTGGTTTTTTGAAGCATTCTCCATCAAGAAAGTGAACTCCTTCATGAAGCGGTGGCAAAGCTGGTTCTTCTCTGGTGTCCCTGACATCATGGTGAGCCAGACAGGCTCCCCGATCCGTGGCATTGTGTAGAGATTGCAAATAGTTGTTCTAGAAAACAAAACCAAAAAATCCAGGAGATTAAACCAAGAAAAAAAAAAAAGGCAGAAATCCCAACTCAAAAAGAATTCTGTGCAACGTTTAGATCCAGCTGTCATTTCTATCAGAAACAAATTTTCTCTCATCAATCATTATCCAAACCATGTTGTTCATTAAGTAATATGAAGTCACCCTTCACCTCGAACACTTGAACCTCACAGGTCCCTCCTGCCTCCACCTGACCTGATCCTGAACACAGCAACATTCCCTGTAACAAGAGCTGCCCTGCTCTGAATGCAGAAGGAATGGATGATTTCTTCTGGGTGTTATCTCCTTGCTTGTTCTCCATTTCATTTAAAACAAACTTCTGCTTTATTTCTGGCTAGGACAAGATTATCTGTATCTGACTTATAAAAATACCTTAACTTCCTCCTTGCTTTAAAAACGTGGTGTATCACCCAAGTGTGGATGTGCAGAGCAGGGAACCAGCTCACATCTTTAGCTTTAAATAGAGGGTATGAGAGTCAAAGTCACCCCAAGGCTGTACCTATTACACTCACCACATCCTTTTTGACTCTACAGAGGACAGTAAATGTATGACTAAAAATTTGGCTCTGCAGTACAATACCAGATTAAAACCCCTCAGATTACTGTTAAACTTCTCTAAAATATAAACAAATAATAGTTTACTTTTAAGCACAAAGCCTATGTTATGACACTATGGGAACCTGTATTTTTAACACACTAAAAATGTAAGCCTGAAAAAAACCAAAAGGATATGAGAAATGATTGATCAAGTCAGGTTGCTCCCCACATACTGCACTACTTTTTCAAGGCAAAGTAATTTTGTTTTAAAAGACAAAGATTTACATTATCCCATTATCCCTACTACCACCCCTGATTTATAAAGATCTTCCTTGGCTATCTTGGTCTCAAAATTTATGGACACTTCCAGAAGCAAAGCCGTGGCTGTGCACGCCAGGCAGGCAAACAGTGGAGCAGCAGCTGCCAAATCTTCTGTGGTTCAGTGTTTAAAGTGAAACTCCCAGGAAATGAGAGCAGCACGTCAGCAGCAGCACAGCACATCCTGCCCTGGTGCAGGGGCTCCCTGGGGAGGAGGGAGTCACCCCCAGTCACTGCACAGAGAAACAGCTGGGCTCTGACAAGACCCCCAGAGCAGCTCCCCAAAGGGCAGTGGAGGTGACTGAGGTTACCAGGCTGCTCCAGAAGGAAGGGAGTGAGGGGGCAGTGACATTGTCTGCCTTATTTTTTCTACCGGTTTTCATCAAATACAAAACACATTCTGTGTGGTCACAATAGCCAAAATCAACCCTGTCTTCCTCAAAGACTAGACCTTCAAATCCTTCACTGCCAGAAGCATGATGAGAACACCACAAAGCAGTCAGTGAGCTGGGGCTGAGTTACCTCTGCACTGCCCAGCCCCCCGAGCCTTTGCTGCCTGCTGGGTCACTTTGGAGCAGCCTCGGAGCTGCTCCATGTTACCCTCTGCTGCTGGTCCTGTCCTGGGAGAAAAGCCCAGCCCGGTGACAGACCAGGGCACAACAGTCCTGCCAGGCTAGACAGGAGTGGGGCACACAGCCAGGGACACCAGGACTGCCTCCGGGGCACCAGAGGGTCTCCAGTAGCACAGCAGGCTTGGGGCACTGGGATTTCACTCCACTGCAGGAGCAAGCTGGGACTAGGGGGGGCTTAAGAAGGGAAAGCTTTCTGTTCACAGCCCATTAACTGGAGTGGATGTTAAGGATGCCCTAAAAAAGAAGAAATCTCAAGTCCAGGGACCTCAAAGCTCAAAGAGTTTCAAGGTTCAAAACAAATATGAAAACTTCCACCCCTCAGACACAGCTGACTTGAGAAGCTGAAGATAAACAGCACAACTTAATGTAAAATACAACTTATTTCTCCTTCCTATGCAAACTAAGCCAAGCCAAGCTTCTTGCAGCTCGGCTGTTTTGAAAAAAGAAACTACTTCTATACTAAAACCAACATATTAAAATATTTGTTTTCGTTGAAAAGATAGCCCGAGTCTTGTGATTCGTTATTTACTATTCTGGTAACCCTGGCTGCATCTGCAGCTGATAGTGTTTCCTCCGAGCCAGATCAGATTGCCCTGGCTGGTGGCCAGCAGGCATGTGACTGCAGTGCAGGGAACCCTCCATGCCAGCACAGGCAGCAATGGCACAGAGACCAAGGGCAAGGATTAACTGCTTCCCAGCTCTGCAAACACCCAGGGAAGCGCTCTCCTGCCAGTTAGCAAAGGGCAAAAATGAAAACAAAACAGAAAACCAACACCAAGAAACCCTCCTCAAACACTACAAGGAAGCTAACTGATTTAAAAAGTAACAACCATTAAAAATCCAATTGGCCCTCTCCTCTTGACCATTTCCTGCAGTACCCCCTTCCTTCTCCACCACCCCCCACAGCAGCGTGAGAGGGAAAGCTCAGCTAATGAGAGACTCTGCTCTTTTGAGGGTTCCAGTACATTTAAATAGGTTTATATTTGGAAACGCCTCTGGGAGGCTGAACTCCAGCCTGGAGCTTCCAGGCACCTCAGCCCCAGCAGAGCAGTGCTGGGCACAGGGGCCAGAGGAGCCCCTCAGGAAACACCTTCACATCTCACAGGGCTGAGAGCCAGCAAAGCCCAGCTCAGCTGAGTGCAAAGGAAACCCGGAGCAAAGCATTCCTCAAAGCCCTCCCCAATCCCCCTGGGGTCTGCCTGCCCTGCACCAAGATGAGCAGTCCTGCTCCCACAGACACCATGGCATGGCTGCTCCCTGCTTCACCCTCATACCCCTCCATACACCCCCAAACCACCCTGGCCTTTGGCCTGGATTTTAGTACCAGTGCATCTTTCCCTGGTGCTGTACAGACCAAACGAGCCAGACAGCTCCTCATGGATGAGACCACCCCACCGTAGCCCCCTTCCTCCCCAAGGAAAACACACTGACCCTCAGCACTGTGTCCCCAGAGCTGTTCTGCTATTTAGGAGCCGCAACATAATGGCAAAGAAAAAAAAAATCAGTAGTTTGTAACGCTTAATTCACATGTATTTGCACCCTATCCTCAGTCCTTCCTTCCAAAGATGATTGTTCCTTAAAAAGGAACATGAAAACAAAGGCAATCCCCACTGCAGGGAATGCAGGAGCGGGGCTCCCCCACGTCTCAGTGCCCATGCTGGCACCACCGAGCACAGTGCACCAGTCAGTTCACAGCAGCATAAGCTGCTTAAAAATTACTGGCAGAAAATAGGATCAAATCTGTCTGCCAGAGCGCAGAGAGGTGTTTCCCCAGGCCCTGCGATCAGTGTTTCCTTGCCAGGCTGCGTTTGTGCCACACAGGTATTAGTCAGATGCATAATCTGTGTTATCAATGTGCTGCGTTGGCCTCGGGGACCAGGGGAGCCGAAATGTTTATGCAAGTACAGTAGCTTATTTCATAAGTCATGTGTCTGCACAGCTGACATCCACAGAGAGTTCTAAGCCTCTAAGTCAAGTGTTAATAGCTAAACCCATCAGTGCTTTAGAAAATTAAAAATTGCCGTAAAGTGACTAATGATGCAAGGGTAGGCCTGGAGCTGGGCACCAAATTGATGGCAAATTTATCAATAGCCTCCATTTGCAGAAGCAGCCTGGGCCTTCCAGAGAAGGCATCTTTGTTTGTCCCTGGATGAGACAAAAAGAGCACAGGAAGGCTCTGTTTTGCTGTCTTCTCTTCTCCCGTTCCATCCTCCCATACCAGCAGGCAAATGCCTGCTGACCCAGCTCCCTTTTTGCAGGTAGGGGGGGGTGACCTACAGCCACAGCCCCTTCCCTGCAGAGAGGGACTCTGGGGTGGCAGAGGCCACGCTCCCTTTTCTGATCAGCACAGCAGCACATCCCCCATGCCCACTGATCTGAGGTTATTCTGACCTCCAGAGGAGTTCACATCAGCTACTCTTGAACACCTCTGAAAATCTGGGGGGCTTAAAGAAAACAAACAAAAACCCATTCTCCATAAAACCAAGCAGAGTGCAATGAGTTAAACCAGCACGGGATTACATTTTAGAATCACCAACCCACTGAAGTCAGCACCCTTCTTCCCTCCAGCACAATTTGCTAAGAGGGCAGGAATCAACACAAGTCTCAGGTTCACCAAAGGACTCGGCTCCTGACTTCCCCGTGACTTCAGTGGGAAAGCAGACGCCTAAAGAGATAATAGTGTCCTAAATGGGTTTGCTGAACCTGTGCCAAAGCATCTTTGCATCCAGCCTTCAGTATTTAAATGTACCTCTCTCTCCTTACCAGACACATCCTGCATTGCTTTGAAAAGCAAAGGGGTCTTGCATGTCACAGAAATGAGGATAACACATGCTCTTGCATGTCACAAGGGCACAAGGACCCTGTCCAAGCTGAGGGCATCAGTTGTTGCCCACCTCTCAATGCAAACCCTTAAAAAAACCCAACAAAACCCAGAGCTGCCAAAGGGTGCTGCCCCAGGAAATTCATTTCTATGAAATTAAACTGGATTTAATTTACCTCATTACCCTGTTAAAGAGTAATATTTATATCACCATGGAAACCTCTGCATAAAACTGCTGGTTGGACACATGCTCCCAGTGCTGGTTATGCAATGGCCATGTCATGGGAACGATCCCAGCTCCTGGTGTGCAGCGAGTGCCAATCCGCCCGTGTCCGCTGGGACAGTGCTTTCCTCCTCAGCCTGACCACAGCAGCTTTCCTCACCCCATCCCAGCTCAGCACTGCTCAGCTTCCCTCCAGGAGGAAGAGCCAGCACAGGGGATTTGGCCTGTGTTTTCAGAGTTATTTTTCCTATTTCTGACTTGGGATAGGCGCCCCTCCCCAGCCCTCTGGAACTGTTTAACTTGGAAGGACAAAGGAGAACGGGCAAAGTCCGCTGAGCATATCTTGAGAGGGAATGTTTTGGGGGGAAGATTTGGGGAAACAGCTGGGGAGCTGGTGTTAGCAGAAGGTGGGAAGGCAGAGAAATGGCTCAGGGAGAGACCAGGGAGGAGAGGCAGAACAGAGCTGCAGGAGTGGAGGAACCACTGTGGCTGCTCGGAGTTGCCGAACTCGTCTCGGGCCCCTGGGCAGGATCAGCAGCTCCCAGCAGTCACGAGCTCCCTCTGCTCCCTCTCTTGGCACAGCTTATCCCATCCACCTCTCACTGCAGGCCCACGTGCTCCTTCTTCCCTGCCTCCTGTCCCTACAGGACATATCCTCTGCCCTTCCTTGTGACTGCCTGGAGGTGAGCTTCTAAAAAAATTAAAAATATTCTGTGCCTTCATCCTGCAGCATCACCTAATCCATGGCATTCAGGTAGGAAGTGGAATTGTAGAAAAGTAAGTGAGCCCTCAGGATCCTTCTCTGTTCAGTAAAATACATCCTGATGTCAGGATTTTCTTTTTATAACATCAGAGCACTGTCTTCAATAATGTCTTTAAAAAGTAGCTCTACAGTGGTTGTAAAAGGAAGCACCCTGCCACTCCCATCTGAGAGGAGATGAATCACTCGAAACAGACGGATTTCATCTTAATTCCCTCCCCATGACTTCAACTATGGAAAGAAAATACAGCTAAATGCCAGGGATGTGCTGATCTGTGTTACTTTGTATATTAACTGTTGAACAGAGAGGCTCTGCAGGTACCGATCGCCAGAGATTACAGCACAGCATTTTACTGTGGGAAAAGACAGCTCTCCTCCTTCTTAGCTGGTTATCTGAAATGCCTTTAGAGCACAGTTTAGAGAGGGGCAAGCTTTGCTCACACATCAGGAGAATACACACGGGAGGAGGATTTCCCTAACGTGGCTTTACAATGCTTTTCCCCCTTTCAATGGACCAAAAAAGACACTTCAAGAGGTCACTGGCGGCTTCGTTACCACCTAAAGCACAGAAAACCTTGAACATCTGTGTCTCGTTCACACCAGGGCCTGGTGGATACACACACCTGGCAAAATCTAAAAACAGAGACACATTAGAATGGCTTGATATCACAAATCCTTTGCTGTACTTACTTCAGCAGACAACTTTAGACATTTTAAGTTACTTATCCTGCACTAAGAAGATCCTCCTAAAACAAACCTGAGTGCTTTTGAAGAGAGGGACAGAAAAGGCAGGGGACACACAGCTCACCTGAACTCATTCAGGGCATCCACAATTCTGTTATACGCCAAACTCCGCTGGCTGGCATCAGCTGATCTCCGACTCATTTTCATAGCCTTGAAAACAATCATTAAACAGATAAGTAACACAGAGCTACAGAACCACAGAAAATGGAAAACAAAGTCATGAGTTTGACTTTATCTTTCATTCAACTGGTCATGCAAATAATTTTTTAAGTGATAAAATGATGGTAAAAGTGCCAACTTTCACATCTGAGGGAAGACAGGTGAGGCACATTTGCAGCTTCTGCTTCTCCTGTGCTTTTCACCATTCAAGACATAAAAAGGGTCAAAGTTTTAACTGCAGAGATGCAATTCCCACACCCAGCAGCAAGTTGATCCCACTTTTGTAACTAACAACAGGAGTTAGGAATTAATCTGACAAGGCTGAGGGAACATACAGCAGTCCAAGTGCAAGAAGGCAAAGCAACTGTGTTTACCTGTTCTATTGCACTCTTCAGCTTGTTCATGTGACTCTCAAAAAGAGGAAAGTGTGAGAAGAAGAACTCATTAAATTTGTTGTTTTCATCTTCATCTCTTGAGAGGGAAAAAATAACGCCAATTGCTATCTTTTTCTTCCTAACAATTCCCGGGTTTGGACCAGAGCTGTCATCTGACAAGTTGAAGCTTTCATCCATGGACCTTGGAGCATGAAAAAAGGGAAAGTTAATGTAATTTACTGCTTAAAGTTGAACCTTGGTTTCCTGTGTAATTCAGTTCTTGAACATTTAACTTCAACAAACACCTTTTGTTTGCATGTGTTGTCAAATCACCACGTTTGGCAACATCTACTCTGTGATTTTTTACAAATAACCATTAATTGATCCTGCAATCACAAAAGTCTAGAACCAGATTCAAAGTGTTTGTAGGATCAGAATATGGTATTCTAGTTCTCTGCCATCTCTGCCAAGAATTTGTGTTTTGAGTAGGATTTTAGGGCTTCTTATCCTCAAAAACACAGCCTACAGATTTACATGTTGCTGAAGGCTTTCCAGTCAGTGAAAAAAACAATGAATGCCATGAGGAAAACAGAGACTAAAAAAGATCAGCCTGACTTACACCTCTGTAAATACCCCACAGAAAGCATCAGCAAGCATTGATGTACATATGCAAGAGCAGAATCAAGCTGACAATGCTGGAAAATGTATGGGCAGCAAGCAGCATTCCAATCCCCAGCTCACCATCGAGGGAAGACCCCGTTCTCCAAGCTGGTCGTCTGGCTGCGACGCCAACGCCGCTGGTAGCTGCTGGCACAGCTCTTGTTAAATGAGGAGCCCGGAGATGGAAATGGAGTGATGAGCAGACTGCTCAGAGATGCTGCAAGAACAAGAGGAATAAATAAAAATCTTTCCAGAAGAAAGAGTGCTTGGAAAATAACTCCAGCAATTAAACGAAGCCCCTCAAGATATACTGGTGTTGCTTCTCAAGTGCCTTCTCCTTTGCTTATCTATGTTTCTAATCTAAAAATAACCAGTTTATAATGACATTAACAAGCCATACAAGCACTACAAGGGTGGGACAGTCCTGCAGCTTTACATAATAGGCAATGCACAGGCTGCACCTTGCTCAGCAACCTGAGTATCGGGAAATAAATTCCTTGTGGAAAGAAGTAATGTTGATCACATCCTTTAACAGCCTTTCCAATCCTAACCCAAGCATCCAACATCCTGAATTTGGGGGACAAAAGGGGTGTTGTTGAGGCAAATTCATGTTTTAATATTACCATCATAGAATCATAGAATGGTTTGGGTTGGAAGGGACCT
The DNA here is from genome assembly GCA_013398175.1 of Climacteris rufus. Lineage (NCBI taxonomy): Eukaryota > Metazoa > Chordata > Aves > Passeriformes > Climacteridae > Climacteris > Climacteris rufus. The sequence continues at coordinate 404,106 of VZRZ01003796.1, read as the reverse complement.
GAAAGCTCATCTTGTTCCACCCCCTGCCACTAGACCAGGTTGCTCCAAGCCCCATCCAACCCGGCCTCCTGGACTAGAGAGGAGATGACAGCAAGTATCATTCAGAAATGCTGCAAGCTCATTTCGATATTTAATCTGCCTTGCTCGTTTGCAGCTTTCTTTAATAAAAGGCTCTGCTGTCAGGTTACTGTGAGGTGCCCAGTGCACCCCCTTGACACCTGCACCATCTGTACATGAACAGAGAAGTGTCATTAATGTCATACAGAACAAACCAGAACAATCCCATTTCAGCACTATTTGATGATGTGCAGAGATCCCAGTGACAAATATTACTGAATATTTTTGGAGTTTACAGGGTTAACACACGAACTGCCATTACCAGATCTTGCTATACCGCTGTCTCTGTCCTCATTCTGCTCCCTCCCAGGCATATCCATAGGGTTGCTATGAACTGTAAAACAAGGAATACCAATTAGCAGGGGAATATATAGTTTCTTTCTTGTTTGCAGATCTCCATGTAATTAATGAAACAAAAACATGCTCATTAATTCAGATCAACAGCACTGCACAAGGCCATCACCAAGAAAAGGCTGCTTAGCTGAACAAGCCAAAACACTTATCTGAGAAGCCTGTGTTTTTCTCAAATCCATGCACCTAGTGCAAACTAAAACTAGTACTTTGTTTCTTTGCACAAAAAATTTTCAATAAAATTTTAATGTACCAAGAGGATATTGGTCACATTTGTAGTACTCAGTGTATAGGCAAAAAACCACCCAAACTCAAACACAACTTCATCCCTATACCAGCTTACTCAGGAATTATATACATATTTTTAAAAGAATTTTCAATGCTGTCTTGAAGAAAATAATACTTTTAAGTTGTGAGCAGTGCATTGGTTGTTCAGCTAAGCTGTAAGCTGTCCAGATTCACAGTCTGCATATACACAGGATCAAAGGTGTGTCAGGCTCAACAGTCTTTAAATGTGATATATTTTACAAATATGTGTGTGAAATACAGCTACTCAGCCATGGAAATAAGACCCAGCCACTAAAAGCAAGAAGCGTCCATTTTGAATTAATCTAGTTTATCTAAATTTTTACAATTTGGTTGAAACCAATCCAGATCAAAATAGCTTGACACCATTATGAAATATTATTTCCAGAAATATTAAATCCATATTTAAATATTTAAATTTCCAAAACAAAACAACAGAAAGAATCACAAAGAGGACTATTAAATGCCTATTGTCCTCTGGGGATTTAAGGAATGTATCCAAAAAGGTAAGGGAGCAAACACTACTATTCATTCTGCGTTTAAAACAACAACAAAAAAGATCTTATTTCCAGGGCTAAACTACAAATCCACAGAGTTTGTCACCCCAGCTAGACTAGCCCCACAGCACAGCACACAGCACACGGCAAACCTGCAAAGAAAGAGGCGCTCCGGATGAGGCGGAGCGGACCTTGCTCTGAGAATGCCCGCCTGGGGCTGCAAAGCTGGGAAAGACCTACACGGCAAAACGTAAAATACACATCAGAGAATGAGGTTAGTAAAGCAGAACAGTCCGTAGGGAGGGGGCCAGGGCAGGGAGAAGGCTTGAGCCAACATAAATGCAGAGTAACACAGGCAGAAGAGCTCTGAGGCTTTACCAGAACGCTGATGCCAGGATGAGTCTCAGTGTTGGACTATACAGTATGTACAGATTAAAATAATAGACCCAGCTTTCCACTGTCTCCCATACAAAGACGGGGTTTCTCAAAAGGGCTCTTTTTTATTTTAAGGTTGAAAAATGATTAATTTATGCAGGCTCAAAGCCTAACTTGACCACAAACAGGAGATTCACCACGGAGTATAATGTTTGTTTTAACATCCACACTGGTGGGGTGGCTGGGAACACTGGGCTGAAGAGAAGAAGGATGAAGGGGGAGAAGGCAGGCAGGAATTCATCTTAGTAGAACCAACAGAAAGTTATAGGCTGAAGTAATTGTTCTGAGAACAGTCAGTACATCAGTTGAATGAAATGATCATATAAAAAATAAGTGTTAGCAGTCTCAGTAATTAATTTTAAAAGTAATACTGGATTGTAGCTATACCAAGGAAAGTGTATTTACTGTACACAGAGCCAGAAAAAACATATGAGTATTTTTAATTAGTTAATTGCCAGTCCGTCTCCTAAATTTGAAGCTAATACTCACTTAAAAGTTTTCTGATTATACAAAACACAAAGGCTGCACCTCAGAGCTCACTTCTATTCTCTCAGGCCTTCACTCATTAAAGGGAACACATGACCAGGGTTGCTTTTTTTTTAGCCAGCATGTCTAAAAAAAGCACCTTGTAAATATTTCCCAACCAAAACACATAGACCCTCCTCCTGTCACAGGTGAGTCAGGAGCAGTCTGTGCTGCTGAGCACAGCTGTTAGAAATGCTGCAGTTACAGATTAACTCCTTTCCCTGCTTTACCCAGGGTTCCCTCAAACGGGAACTGTAAACAAACACTGTCGAAAACTTGTGCAGCTCAATCACAAAGAAAACTTCAGCATCCTCTTCTTGCAGGCAATCTTGTGCTTCTTGCCACACACCCTTGCTCTGAGGTGCCCACACCTCCTGGGCAGCTCTCAGAGCAGTCCCCACAGTCACCATCAGAGGTGGACACAGGTGAACAAGTGGCACTGGCTACACCTGAATCACTCCACACCTAAAAGCTGCATTATCAGAACTGCAATTTGCAGTTTAGACCACTCTGGTGACACAGCAAATTTGGCCAAGCACAAACCACAGCAAACCCCAACAGCAGATGAAGTGATCTCTCTCTCAGATCAGGCACTTCACGCGCTATGAAAAATCTCAAGTGAAGTCTAAAAGGAATACTTAATATTAAGAAAAATGCCATCTTTTTAACTTTCCCAACTTAGTGAATTCAGGAAGCCTTTAACAGATAATAGGTTCTTACAACTTTAATTGGCTTCCCTTATAAGTGGACTATTGGGAATTATTTTAATGAGGTATACAGCTTGTGAGCCTGAAAAGGATTTAAGCCACACTTATGCACAGTCTTATCAAAGTCAGTATAAAGGAAAGCAGTAAACACCCCCAAGAATTAGGACCACATCAAAATGAGAAACCCAGTTAAGAGTAACACAGTTGTCAAGTCCACTCCCTACTTCCAACCCTATAAATGCATATTTTACATACAGCAATATCCTGGAAAGCAACTGTGAAAAGAAGCCACTCATTCCACCTACAACAGATACTTGCTTGAAAAGTCAACAATCAAAAGGGAAAGGGAGAACATGGTGTAGAGCCCTGGATCAGGCTGCTACACTGGACAACCAAGCACTGAAGTCCAGTATCTTTACTATCAGCTCAACTGTTCCCAAGAGGAAAAGCCAAGACCTTCCCCTCTTTGTTATCTAACATTCACGAAGCCTCCACCCACAGCTCTTCCAGGGTAGCTGAGAACTGAGGATGCCAGATGGTTTCTCAAGACTGCTTAGCTCCCATGGTCAGCCAGAGGAGAGAGCACAAAGACATTCTGTCTAATCTGATCCAAAGCTGCAGCACAGCTGTGCAAGGTTAACTGAGACTCGCACAGAACACGCGGCCACGCGTGCTCAGGTGGGCAGAGCACAGAGCAGAATGAGAATTATTAACGAAAATAAAACCAGGGAACTGAGCCAGGCAGAATCAATCCTGCCTGATCCAAGATATGCTGCTCAGGAATTTCTACAGAATGTTATTTTCCAACATTTTCTGTATTTGAACTTAAGCATATCTAAATTCTTCTATGATGTATTTTATATACACATATGCAGCTGTGTATACTGAATGACTTCTAATTCCCTGAACAGTCCGATTTATTCTCCTCCAAAGTCCATCAACACTAATATTCTGTTACATCTTCAGCCTTATTAATTTGATCCTATTTAGAAAACTTGCATATTCTAGAATATACAATTACTCAATTACAGATATCAGCAAATAAAATCTGTTTGTAATTACCTATGTTCCCAAGAAGTCCATTCATAATTGTACTGTGGTCAGGCTTTAATGTATTGCTGTCTTGATTAATGAACTCAAGACTGTCCTGCAACCTGTAACAAACATAAAACATACAACAGAACCAGTGATTGGCATTTCAGTAGGTAGTTCATCACAGCCTGAATGGAACAGACAAGGTAAGAACACAGGCTTCCATTAGAAAGGGCTTTCATAGCCTAAGCCATGTTCTCAGGCGGGTCAGTTAGTAACAGGAAACTAAACAGGGAACCCTCTGAAGCCAGATACTTGTGTAACACCTTTTTCTTCACCTTGGACTGAATTCCCCAGGTTGCAGGTACTTTTGTACCTTACAATACCAAGCTTCATCACATCAGCATGGAAGGAATGGTTCATTCTTTCCCTCAGAGCCAACCGAGGTGAAGACAACTGTGAGGGAAAGGTGAGGACACTACTGACAGGATGTAGCAAGAAGTTATTTTTTTAGAGAAAGAATCTGGAGGGTCCAAAGAAAAAGTCTTGTGTGTTCTTCCATTCATCTGCTTGTGTGCAATAGCTACAATGTGTGGAGGACTCACGTGTTCAGACTGCCGTAGATGCTGCTTCCCGTGCGAGCTGTGAACACCTTGCTGAGCATGAGCTGGGGAGGGGAGCTGGGGGACAGGAGGGAAGATGTCAGTCACAAACAGTGCCAAGACAGGCTTTGCTTTCCATTCACAATCCCCTGGATTTTAAAGACCTTAACACAACATAACAGCCTTTTGTTTCAAAAATGACATCAGACTGGCCTTAAAGCAAACAGAAATCCCTTTTACTCTGCCCTTGTGCCATTCCATTCATTATTAGCACTAAAGAGCGAGTCTTCTGAAAACACCAGCAGCAAAAAGTTAATCTTACCGAATCTGATGAATTTTCAATGTGGAGCCCTTGTAGCTCATGGCCACAGAGCCAAACATCATCTCTCCAAGCATGTTGGCATCTGAGGAGCACCGAGAACCCTGCAAAAAACAAACCCATCAGCAGTTGGTTTTAAGCATTTTAGAAGCACGCTTCTATTAAGGCAACATGCAAGAGAGGACAATATTCTTTATTTAAAAGATAAATATGCAAAATATCTTGCTAGAACACAGTTGAACATGTGAAGTTGAACAGTTTTATCAAGATAATGGTAACATAGAAAGTGATTTTCACACTGGCTGTGAGCTCAACCACTAAAACCATACAAAAAACCAAACCTATCTAGGTGAGGGCAAGCAGATTCCAACCGCACTGAGCCAGGGGACTGAGGTTTTGAGAATGTGTTAACACACTTTACTGAATTAAAACCATTAAGCCTAAACCTTGTTTCTGCTTGACAAGAAGAAGCACCAGTTCACTGGAGATCTTAGCCAGACTGTGCAATGCAGCCAAGCTGGACCAGTGTTTTCTTGACAAAGACTGACTCATAATTTATCTGTGCACAGTATTTTAGATGAGATGAATCTTTCCCTAATGTTCCTGTGATGGTACCAGCACAGAGCTGCAGCATTGTGATGCCATGCTAAAGCTGTGCAATTCCTGCTTCTCTGTTGGCAGGAGCTTGCTGTAAGGCACACAGACTAAATACCAAGGAGCAATGTCACTATGCTGCATCACAGGCTAGGTCAAATACAGCAAACAAAAACCTAAAATTAAAAATTACTCAGGGCAATCAACTGGAGACAACTGCGACTTCTTATTTGTGTACTTCCAATGACTGTGATTATTGTCCCTTTGTCCAGGGCTGTTTCACTCTAGGCCAGCAGAGTATTAGTGCTGGGTCTCCACTTGTGCCATGTCCTGAATAATTTTAAATATGGTGATCACTCACTAACAGAGCTCAGCCAGTTCTCAGGTGATGAACTTTGGTACTGTGCAAGAGAGCAATACATTCCCTTCAAGGTGTGTGATAACACATAACACTTCCTTGGAACAATCCTTCCAAAAGATCCCCAAAACCAGTCACAGAAACAATCCTGTGTTTGGAAGATGCTAAGTGCATCTCCATATTCCTTCCAAATTCCGAATAACCAGGGTCCCCTACCCAGATTTCTATACAGGATTGGAATATAGAATCACTGAATGGTTTGAGTTGGAAGGGACCTTAAAGCTCATCTTGTTCTAACTCCGTGTCAGGGGCAGGGACACCTTCCACTATCCCAGATTGCTCCACGCCCTGTCCAGCCTGGCCTTGAGCACTTCCAGGGATGGGGCAGCCACAGCTGCTCTGGGCAACCTGTGCCAGTGTCAGGCAGTGAGCCCAGAGCACAACCACGGACAGGGTGTCCCCACCACAGACCCCTGCCAGGAGCAATGAGAGCTGTGAACATCCCACTCAGGTTTCTGCTCACACCAGTCCACAGAACAAGGGCAGGAACAAGAAAATGCTCATCAGCCAAAAGGCAACACGGAACAGTTCTCAATTTTAGCTCTTCTCAACCACTCTCAATTAAGACGATGATACTTTTAACAGCCATACTATTAACCTCTGAAATCTGCTATCCCTGCAAGAAGGAGGGGGATGACTGAAAGCAGCAAACGCAGTTATAAAATTGAGGCTACAATTGCAAGGTTTGTTAGTGTTCAATGACAGGGCAAAAGCTGATCATTAGCTGAGCCTCAGTGAAATTTCCATCTTTACCTCCCAGGATATCCAACTGCCCAGGTGCACTGTAGGCAGTACTGGAAAAACTAGAATTTAAAACCAGTTAGTATGACCCAGCAGCTCCCAGGAAATCTCAGCATAGCTGTTAATGGCTCTAGGAAATAACAGGTTTGCCAGCATCATGAAATTTTGACTTAAGAACACTGCAAATTACTACAGCCTCACACTATGATTGTTGTTTTTAAATCTGTTGCAGATCTCCAAATGAAGGACAAAATTCTGATTAAATGTCAGGCTCTTGATGGTTGGTTTTGATTTCAGCTTTCTGCTGTTGTGAAAATATAATTCTAAAGCTGTGTAAAAATACTTAAAGTATTGATTATCTTTGTCAGGCAACCAAATTAAAGTGAAAATCAGCTGCTTTCAAATTTAATTATAGGGGTTTCCCTTCCCTCTGAAAGACAGACAAGCCCTGCTGAAGGCAAAGAGTGTGATAAGATGAGCCCATGGCCTGTTCAGTCTGGTATTTCACCTACACTTAATAACAATAATTTTACCATGCATAACAGAACACACATATTTAATGCATTTAGTATGGAAACACTGTTACAGCCCAACTCTTTGGGCCTCTAATGCTGCAAAATAAAGGTCACTCAAGACCAAAGTAAAGTGCAGCCAACTGCAGAAAGGGGTTAAATATTAAAAACTCAAACAAAAAGTAGCCAAGGAGCATCTGGCAAAAAGGGCACAACCCCCAGCACTGAAGCCTGGACACAAACCAACTCCCCAGGTCACGGTTACAAACTCCCATAAAAACTGATCATAAAATATCCACAAGTGTTTGTGAGTGCACATTAGCATATTAGCTATCATCATTTGCATGATTTGAAAATTGCATTTCTGAATATATTTACATCATTTAATACTCCCCTTACTGTACATATTGTTCTGTCAATAACTAAGTATATCTGTAAATTAAAAACGCAGTAAAGAAATAAATATTAAATACTGTGGCCAACAAATTAGAAAGACTTTCAGACCTGAGTGCACTGACAAGCATGAGAGGTAACAACAGTGTCATAACGTGCAAATAATTGTGGGCAAGCCTGGAATCATGTCCAGCTTCACCTTAATGGATTCTAATCACATTTTGAGGGATCTGGATGGGACGTAATTACAAATATGGAAGCCTGGAACAAAACTCCCAAGTTTCACCTTGCAATTAAAGTTGTTCATTTATAATCAAAGTGTATTTAAGGAAGAAAACATGAAGAACTATTTTAAAAGTCCAAGAGCAGTATATTATTTGAACTTCCATTTTATTGCTTTATAGAAAACTAAACAAAAGAACTCATAAATACCGCAAAAACATTAAGTAACCTCAGCGGTTACAGACACAGCAGTTAGAACATAGGAAATGCCAGGCTGAGTGACAAACTTACTCTGGCCCTTCTGCATACCTGACACAAAATTTTACTGCACATTGAAGAATCCTTGTATTTTTGTGTCTCTGCTCACTTGATGGAAGGAGTCTGATGAATGCAGTAGATAGTTTACAACAAATATGCTGAAAGTGCGTGGCACAGTCACGTAGCCACGTGTCATTTCAGTTCAACTCAGTAAGATTCTGAGTGAGTGATAAACGTGGGGAAATCGGCACTTGAAAGGGAAAACTTTTCACTGCTTTAAAATACACTCACATGTCAAACACTAAAATTTATTTCCTTTAGTAACATTGACCATTGCTTGCACAGAGCCTGCCCTGCAGGAGAGACAGTTTCTGTGTAGTGGGGGGCATGGTTTTTCCTGGGTACACAGTGCACAAAGGAGGTTGCTTTGTGCTGGAAGGGAGCTGCTGACAGAAACATCTCTTCCTTTCATAACCGCAGTTAAATGCCCTGCCAGGAAGGGAGGAACGGAAAACAGATCTTCAGCCACCTTACCAAAGCTGTGGAAGAGAGTGTGATGAGAAAGAGAAAACAAGAATACACAGCTTGCCAAATATAGCAGGAGTTAACGTGACAGTAGGAAAGTCAGCACTGGAAGGTTCTTCATTTCTATCTACGGGAGATTAAGACATCAGTAGTATTGTACTCCAGAGCAGGTTGTGGAGATAGCAGCTTCCCTCAAACACACAATTACTTCATTACAAAGAGTGGAAGGGCTTATTTCTATTTTAGGGTGGCTTAATATAAAACACTTGTGATCCATGGAAGGAGAGATGACAGAAATATATCCGTGTCAGATGACTCTGGCTACTCTCATGGCCAAAATCTCTTATGTAAAATGGAACTCAAGTGCACTGAATCCCTTGTTATAAAGCTGTTACACAGACTATTCCTATAGACAGTATGTCTCTCTGTTATTTTCCTGGCATTTAGCAATGAAGTAAAACAAACTACTTCATCTACAGCAAGGTAGGATATTTGTGCCGAGTCTGACGCACCAAATGAGCATTATCACCTGGGTCACAAGATGGAACAAATGCCCTGGAGAAATCTCTGCCATTCAAGACACATCCCAGGAGAACCAGCTGGTTGGTTTTAGACTTGTTAAAACCCAAAGCTACAGCATTAAACATTCCTGAGTCAGAAACAAAGTCTTGATTCTGACTCAAAACCGTTCTCAACCACCAGCCTCTCATTTCAAGTGCTTTAAAACAGTCAGTACCTCACCTGCTGCTAGTATTTGACATGGGTTATGCAGAAAAAAAAAAAAAAAGAAAAAGGAAAAGTGACTCACCTGGTATTTTGGGCATTGTTCTTTTGGATCAGAGAACGAGGAGGATGAATTGATTGAACTATCCAAGGAAGAGGAGCTGTCTCCTCCAGGCTTTAGTTGGCAACATTTCCCAAAGACTCTCACTTGAGCATCACTGCAGAGTTTCTGAAATAAAGACAATGCATGTGACATGCTAAGACCCGTGACCTGAAATCACTGTCAGCAGCATTGTAATTACCTGTTTAGGTAAGATATTTAACAGCTGAAAGGCTCATGCCCCAGGAAAACAGGTAATAGAACATATGTCTGTGTCTCTTGCAGCCTGACCATAGAAAGGAAAGCTGAGCTCTTTTACTTCAGTCAGCCAGGAGCCAACAGGTTACTCCAACTCCATTTTCCTAAGCTGACTTTTTTAGACCCAGGACTAGGAGACAGGATGGTACCAAAGTGTTTAAAGGAAGGATGGCAATGTCCACCTTGCTGCCTGTGCCTGCCGGAGAGGAGGTGACACAGGAGTGTCAGGGGCACACACGGAAGGAGCAGCTCACCATAAATTATCAAGCAAGAATAACACAGAATTCAGGAGATTCATGTTACAAGGGCAAGTGGAAAGAAAACACTCTGTTTTGCACAGATCTCTCCCTAGCTCTATCTAATCCCCCAGTCTTTCTGAAGAGTGGCACAGAAGTGACACCTTGATTCCTTACATTTTCCATATGAGGGAATTGTGAGGCTGAAAATGGACAAAGCTGAAAAACACAGTGTTCCAAAGAAGTCAGAAAAGTCTCACAAAATGATGGAGAATAAATCCAAAAGATGAATTCCAATAGAGATTCAGACAGAAAGTACAGCAGAAAAGGGAGTTCAGAGGGCCCAGATGGAGTTGGAACTGATGTACAGGATGGGCAGGATCTGTGTCCACTCCACACACACAGAATTATCAATCACTGGCACGGGAGGTGCTCCACTAGGTTTCATTCACTATTTTAAAACATTGGTGATTCCCCTTGTGAATCCCAGCATTCTGAGCAGAATCAGCATCCACCAAGTTAATGCTGCTTACACCAGCATTGGCATTGCCAACCCTCTTCACCTAAAGATCTCAATGTATTTTTCACACACTCGTTACACTTCAGCACACCCACGTAAGGTTGGCATTATTTACATCTGCTAGTGGGCAGCACTAGGAGACAAAAATAGTCTACACTGCTCAAAATTCCACACTAACTCTGTCCTAAGACTTCCTTAATTATCATTTCCTACACAATCACCAAACCAGAAAGAGCAAGCTGGAAGCAAACTCTGCTGAAAGCAAAGTTCAAGGGACAGATGGAATCACAGAAATGCTGTTGTGTGTCACAGCTTCATCTCTGGACTCACAGCTTTATGCCACAAGCTCTCCCTTCATCCAAAAATACGAGCATATCTCAATCTTTAAGGAAAAGGTATAAAGAAAAGTGTGAAATAATGAAGGGACAGAGTAGTAACTCCATGACTGTTCAATAATCAGTAACAACTGCACAAAAAGATGACTGGCCTTACTGCTGTGGAGGGATTTTGATGAAGGATACAATGGGAAACCCATGCCTCTGTTCTAGGTTGTCCAGTTTACTGTTTTAGGGACAGGTGTTTTTAATTTGGCCCTAACTGTGGGTGAGGTTCAGCAAAGCAGCAGAACACGTCCAGGGTTACAGAGCCCCACGTGGCAGCCTGCACTGCTGCTCCCTCAGAGAGCTGCTGCCACAGAAAGCCTCAAGGAAAAATGTGCAGACAAATCAGTAATTCCGTGGCAGAGGGGAGGGAACTGCTCACTTTCCCTGAGCCCTGTGCTTTCCTGACACACAGCAGTGTCCTCTCCTTACAACATCATGGTGAGCACGCTGAAATCCTGCAATATGTAGATTTGCTAATGGCTACTGAGGATCTGTGGCTTGAGCACAGTGCACAATGGCTGGAACATGTGAATGATCATCATATGACTTCAGCAGGAACTCGTGAACTAGAATTGCATTTTATCTCTGACACAAACAACAATGTCCTAGGCTAGGCAAGCATCATGTGATAAAACCACATACAATCCACAGGGTTACAGCAGCTTTTGCAGGCAAACCACATTTCAGCTTGCATTTTCCATCAGATGTTGAAAGTTCCTTCTAAAATGTTACAATTATAACTAAGCTTCCTTGAGACTGCAGAATGTATTTACGGACTTTACAAGAGAGAAAAAAAATGCTGTGTTAAAAAGAACAGGCAAAGTCTGCAAATTAATTACTTTTAAATAATTTCTTCTCATTAACACTGCATTTTTCTGCACAGCAACTTTCCCCAGATCCACTGGGAAGTCTGGTAACTTGAAGTAACAGTTGCCTAATTTAAATACCAAACCAGGAAAATGGCTATTTGGTCTTTGCAGTGGAGTTTAATGAACCAAAACTCCTGCAAGGAGTCTTTAAAGGAGGTCAGGATCTTTCAGCTACCATGTTTCAGAAGCTTGTGAACAGTAAATCCCTCTGAAAATGTAGATGACTGATGAATTTTGGTGTTTGCTCTTTTACAAACTTAGCATGTGCTTAAGAAGAACTTGTTGGACAATGAGATCAAGTACCTGCAGTGACCCTCTCCTCTGCAATTTCTGACTCCAAATGTCAATGAAATTTTAGATGCTACAAATCTCAAGATATTATGCATCAAAGGAGTGGGATTACTTGCATTCCAATATAATATTCCAAAGATATTCAAGCCAGGTTTCCAAAAATAAAAAGGTAACCTAATTATTTAAGAACTGCAGGAGGGAAAGTTTCAAAGCTGTGAATTTTCTTCCCAACCAGACGTAGGTTGCACCAAACCCGATCCCTGGGCAGGGTGGTGCCGGAGTGCTCCGAAATGCCCATTTTTGCTGGAGAGCAGAACAGCTGCTGGAAGGATGCCGCGGGCAGCTCAGCTCCTGGCTGCCACTCTGCTCTCCCTGCTGGGGTCACACTCTCTGTTCTTTCCCTGCCAGCTCGCTGCAGATACCACCCAGCTCCAAAGACTTCTGGCAGTCCCAGTTCTGACATTAGAGGTCATCGCTTGCTGAAAGTCTTGGAGAACTATCAGGTAGTTGTGAAGAAAACTTATAAAATGTCTTTATAGTATGACAGGGTACAAAGTCGTTTTCTTCCTCAGTTCCTCTTCTGGAGTCTCTTTTCTCCACATCTGTCAGCAAGGACCTTTAACTCTTTGCCACAAAGTCTCTATTCTCCTCAGCAGGTGGGAAAAACATGCCCAGTGCTGTGCCATAGGAAGAGGAATTTCTGCTGGGCAGGTTTTGCTTTGGGGATAACAAGAAAGTTGAAAGGAGCCTGGTGTGTTGAACTAAATCAGACTGTGTGTAGGTGTGTTAGGGCTGTGAGTGAGTGACAGAAGGGAAGAGAAATGTCATCGTATGCTTTACTCTTTTTTACCTCTCTGCAACAGCAGGTGCTCAAATACCACTGTGGTGGCAGTGATAGAGAAATCTGTATTTCCAAGCAAAGTTTCTGCTCTTCAAGAGCTCTGTTCCTCATTTCCGGAAGAGGTTTTTCAGAAAAAAAATTATCCCAAAACAGATAAATTAATTCTCTTTCTGTATTAATATGCGTTGGTCTGAATGTGCACTTAAATGAATGTATCCACCTTGGACATGGGAGTAACCTGAATAGGCACTCATTCCTCCCCTTGAAGTGCTGCTGTAAAAATCCAGGTATCTTTCTTAAAATGCAGCTGTCAAGTGCAGCAATTTCCCTTTATTTCTAGAGTTGTCAAGTTCCTCTATTACTCAGAGGTCAGTGAAAGAAGTCAAGACAACCCCGTGCTCCCCCACTCCACTAGTATTTTTCCATTTCTGTTTAGAGAGAATAAGCAGAGCTAAGAAGGTGGGACTTGATCTCTGTGCTTACAGCTTTATCCATCTGCTCAGCCTGGCTCACTGGAAACCTGTCCTGAGAGCCAGACAGAGTCCAGAGTCTCCATTTCACACAACTCACCTAAAAGCAAAAGGCTCGCTATCCAATTACTAATCCCTCAAAGCAATTTGCTGTTCAACATTTATCCAGTGCTGAAGTGTATTAGAACACGTGGCTAATCCTGGCTTGTTTCAAACAGCATGCCACTTCTCTACTTTGGGATAAATATGACATTCGGAGTAAAAGAAATTGCTGCTGTAGGAGATCAAGTATCATATGACCTTTTAGTGAAATTATTCTGAAGATAAAGGCAATGACTGGAAAAAGTGAACTTTCCATTCCCCAAATCGAAGTTCACTACTGCACCTCTACATCTCAAATTCTGCATCCCAGGTCACTCTTTCTCTTTCATTTCTTCAAAAAACCAAATCAAACGCTGCTTCCGAAAACTGTCTTCTGCTTCTGAGTATTGGCAACAAGTCACTGCCTTTCTCTCTTTCCTCATCTTTTCCCCTTTCCTCCCACACACCCAAACTCTAGATCCCTGCTCAGCACAGTGCAGTCTGGCTCCTCCTTTCTTTCCTCCCTACTCTTCCTCATGGTCCCTTCTTTCTCCCTGGACTTCACACCTTCCTCTAGGCTGATCTTGGCTGATCTTTAGACTTAGGAAATCTTTTAGCTTTTCCATGTCCATCAGCACCTCTCTTCAGCCAGATCCTGAATGTTAACCACTGTCTTGTCACAAATCCCCAGTGGACAACACAAAAATGAGAAAATGAGCAATAAAACGAGACAGTTAATCCCTGTCCCTGAACTCACTCCATCTGCTCCCAGGGAAGCCATGATCCAAAGCTCCCCTTTTTGGCTTCTTCTTTACTTTACTCCCCATTCCTCCCTCGTGGCACCATTCCTGTGGCATCCTTATCCCAATCAATTGCCAGCCCTTGGAGGCAAATTCCTCATACTTCAGCCGGCCCTTGCACAGTGGCATTTCTGGGGACATAACTCCTGCACCACACAGCAAAACACAAGCCAGCCTCAGCGTGAGCTGAGCACGGATGCAGTGTCAAGGCTGGGAAGCCAAGCACAGGGAAGGGCAAAGGCTGACAGCCCAGCACTGGCTGGGCCACCTGGCTGCTGCACCTTATGGAGGAAAAGGAGCTGCTTGTTGTGCTTGATTTGAAATTCAAAGCAGACCTGGTACCACAGCTTTCTGAAGACCACACCTGTGTTCACACACAGCTCCTGGCTCAGGAACTCCATGCAGCCCCCGGTGCAGAAAGGAGAGCAGGGCTGGTGGCACTGGGGAGCAGAGAGCAGGAAAGGAGGCCTCAAAGGAAAAGGAGCAGACAAGCACAGAAATGACTCTACCAGCAGAAACCAGTCACAGGTTCTAACATTATCACCTGCACAGCAAGTCACACAGTATCATTAGAAATGAGACACTTAACGCTATGAGGAACAAAAAAAGAAACTCTTTAAGTGGGACAGTGGCTCAAACCCACGAGCTGGCCCGTAGAAGTTTTTTGCTACCCAAGAATCCAAGGGATGTGGCTGTTTGGGTGGGGACAGAGGCTCCTTAGTAAAGGTATCAGTAATGTCTCTTCCTCATACCACATGCTGCCCTGGTACATTCAGTGTGCAAATGCCTGTTCTGATGCATTTGCTCATGACCTAGTGCCACTGGGCTGGAAGGGGCAGCCACTCTTCTGGGATACCCTGGCAGAACTCAGGCACCCAATTTTCTGATGCTTGGGAGGGAGCAGCCTTTCCCCTCCGCTTCCAGAGCCCACCTGATCAATAGCCCATCCCCTGAAAAACCAGGGAAGGACCTTTCCTGCTTAGCACCAAAAAAGGCATAGGACTCACAAAGGGGACCTCTCTGCCTCCCCCATGCAAAGCGCCCACAGCTGCCCGAGGTGGAGCTCGGCCTGGCACAGCCTTGGGCCAACATTCCCGCTGCTGGGAACGGCCGCCAGCGCTCCAGTCACCAGACTGCTGCTCAGCTTCCCTCGCCAACTTTAACTCTAGCAAGACCTGGGGAAAACACCACTCCTCCTGAGCAATTACAACATTGTAATGGCCATGCTGCAAACTCTCGACTGCCTTCAGCGTCCCACAGTGCAAAACCTTCCACAAATTCTTGTCGACTTAATATTTAGCTTTACTGAAGACATGAAGAGGCTGATTTGATATCCAATGAAAACACAGAGTCCTTATTCGTGTTAGAGCCACATTTCCCTCATGGGTAAGATGAACCTAGTAATGCTTTACTAATGAGAGCCCAGCTTGGTGTGAGAACAAACTCAGCAGTTTTCACTCATCAAAAAGTCTTATTGTTTGATTTCTTGAAATGTCTGTGTCTGCAGAAGTTTTCTCTGATGCTCCTTAAGTTTTATGACCATACTTTCCCTTAGAGAATTAAAATGCCTGAGCCATGTTCAACCTTGGTCCACCACACACAACTCTTGACATATGTAGAGATTACATATATATATATATATATAAAACAGACCAAAACACACCTCACCTTGCCACAGGCATACAACTCTTAAATTATAATTGTGTTCATGTTTCATAAAAAAACAGAAAATGGGAACTGGAAAGCACAGCAACATAAAGCAAAGTGAAACCCTCTTGGTTCTCCATGTTAGATGGACTAGACTTGAAGCAGAACAGTCTGGCCCATGTCAGGCACTCTTGCAGATGTCTCCCCTGGTTATTTGTAAATCCAGAGGTATAAATCACATTAGGAAATGAGGCATGAGGGGGAAGAGATGCAGAAAGCTTTGCCTTTTGTGGGGTGCTGAACAGATACCCTTTCAGAAGGGAGAGTGCCCAAGCCCACACATGGCTGGCTGCAAAAGGGCAAGAGTGCCTTGGAATGTGCTTAGAGCCAAGATCTGGCTTTGAATAGACAGGGTGTGTCTTTGGTAATGAAAATCATGATAAAGAGCAAGAAAAATAAACAATGCAATTCCTTGAAAATGGCCAGTACGTCCTGCTAACTGCACAAGCCTGTACTGAGCTCACAGCAAGCTGAGTCGAGGACTCTCCTGCGTGTTTTTACCTGTAAAGTTTTGTTTTACGAGAAAAGTTTCGCCTGACATGACGTTATCTGAGTGCTGCAGAAGGCAGGTACATGGCAAGCAAATGTTTCAATACATCCTCTTCCAAACAATCCTAATACTATGAAAAATAAATGTACCAGCTCCTAGAGATGAGTTCTGGGTATTTCAAATGCTCTGGAAACAGTTTTCCTCCACCAGTCTCATGTGGAGGTGGTGACTACAGGTGTTTCCCTCCCTACCTCTTAGCAAAGAAAAAGGAAAGAAAGATTAATATGGAACCATATCAGGTCCATTATCAGCCATTTATCCTATTGCTGTTGAGCTGCCACAGTCTTTCTGAAGTAACCCAAAACAGTGAAGTTTGCGAGTTCGGTGTGCAAGTACACACCTATCTTAAAGAGGTTGTAGGCTTTCAAGAAATTAATTTAAATCTGGCAAGAGGATTTACACTGTACATCTTTTTTATTAATGAAGTAATACTTTATAATTAATGAAGTAACGGTGATAAGCACAGCAATTCATACCAATAAACCATTTCTAAAGATCTCCTGTCTTTAAAAACCTATTTTCCTGGCAAGAACACCTGGAAGACCAGGAACTAATAAAAGCATTCTAACATGTTTAAATTAAAAAGAAAGATGCATTTTTTTCAACATTTGTAAAACTTGCTTTACTTCACAAATTCTCTACAAAAATTAGGAAATTAGGATCTTGATTAATGGCTATAAAAGCACTGGAGTAAGCAATGGAGAAGCCTGGAAGTTTGTGCCTGGTAAGACACAGACTCCAGAGGTTTGGATATCAGACACAGGCAGCACTTGGGACCAGGGTGAGGAGCCTCAGGCTGGCAGCTCTCAGCAACAGGCTGGAAGAGTTTGGAAAGCTGGATGAAAAATCTTCTGGCTGTACTCCAGTACTCAACAGGAAAACCAGGCCTTGGGGATAATATGTTATATTGTGTACTCCTGCTTTAGAGAAGGACCTCAGTAAGACCTACAGGTAAAAGCAGTTGGAATCATTAATTCCAATTCATACCGTGCTTTCTGCTTGCAGAGCTTAAAATGGTCTGTGAATGTTTTCAGAGATAGTGAAAAGGAAGTTCAAAGCAGTGAAACAAGTCGTCCAGCCTCCCACCACCACTTACAATAGCACTGTGGCTAGAAATTTATCTGCTGGCCAGAGCCCTTAGAAGGAAGTATCCTCATCTGACCGCATCCATTACAGTGTCAATTAATAGATTACCATGCAAACCATGCCAAAAGAAAAAACAGAGGAAAAGTTTTCAAGTAACTTTGTGTGAAAACACCGTGAGCAAAGCATACAAACAACGACTGGCAAAAGCTAAGCAAAAAGGACACAAGAGAACACGGGGCTGGGGGGACCTTCTGATTAAGAATGCAGACCCCACCAGGGCACAAAACCAGATCCATAAATCCCAGTTCATGCCCTGCTTCAACCCCCAGCATTGCCTGTTGCAGCCCCAGGAAGGAATCCTTCTCACTGAAAGAGCAAAAAGTAGATAAGCCCCAGAATAAAGAGATCACTACAGTATTTAAAGCTGGTAAGAGTGAAACCATTGAAGCCTGAATAATTTGCAACTTAACAGGCATTTAAATATAGCCCTCCATATAACTGATGTTTAAATGTCAATGTGAATAAAACAGAACATATGCAATTTGTCAATCTGGCCATTTGAAGAAATACAGACTATAAACATGTAAATTAGCAGAATACTCACCGACACTGAAATATCCTCTATTTTTCTTTTAGCACTGGAGTCAAATAAGACATTCCGCCCTCTTCTCTCGCAGTCCTGATACACGATCAGTCGGATCTGACTTGGGTCAAACTCTGGCAAAGGCCAGCTTTAATTAAAAAAGAAAAGAGCAGAAGGATCAATTACCACAACTCTTTATTACACCGTTCTTTCTACATTATCTGTACATACAACTTCATTAAAACATAAAGTCAAGAGAATGCAATGCCATTTCATCAAACCCTTTGATCTCATAGCCAGAACTATGCCTTTTGGCTTTTTTCTTTCCCCTACACGTGCCAAATTACACTGTCATAAACTGCACCAATCCTTTACAATCACACAAAATTATGTGTGTGGCATTAATAGATCTTGTGCTCTGTCTTGTGATATGTTTTCTTCAAGTTACAGCTATTTAAAATCAATGTCATAGAAGAACTCGGCTTTTGTGTTTAAAGACACAAAAAAACCCCCAAGAAGAATAATCACAGGGTGGTATTACCGCGATGCCCCGTTATTACGGCTTATCCCGGTAATCAGTCGAAGACGCAGAAATAATGAGAGCTGGACTTCAGGCTGTGTTCAGAGCAAGGGCGGAAAGGGGGGAAAACCCCTTTCGTTTAATTCTTATATACACTTTTAGAAATCACAGATCATTGGAGAAAGTTAACACTTCCGTCTCTAACTATATTGGTTAAAAGAAGTGTCTGTCAAAGGGGTCTGTGTCCATGGGAAAGGAATGTAAAAAGATAATTTTTACAACAACATAGCTATGTTTACAGAAATCGTCCTTGAGACTGTCTAACAGAGAAAACTAGCTATTTTACAGTGAAAAATGGGCAACAGGGTGGTTTGGGAGAACCAGTTGGTTCTCTCCACATAAGCCACTGTGACTCAAGGCCATGGTCAGCAAACCACACACAGCAGTCCTAACACACCTATTCCCAAAGTGGTTTTCAAAGGAAGGAGCTTTCCAGAGCTTCTGCCTTCCTTAGCACCACTACTCCAGAGCAGCTCTCAAAGGGAGAACTTGCAGGGATCAGACTTGGAAAACCCCACATAGTCTTGCCTTTAAGGGTGCTTTGTAGACATCATCTTAAATTTCCATTTTAAAAAGCCAGCCATCACTTTAAAGCAGGAACCATTGTCATCCACTGGCTTGGGAATCCATTTTCACTGATATCTTCTCAGTTTTTGGAAGACAGGAAACAAGACACCTGCGGTATCCATGAAACCACCAGGAATCATATTTCAGCTAGTTTACAAGCCATTTCCCAGATCAAGGGAAATTCTATCTTCCTTAACCATTGGCTTTTAGGCAAGCACTGTTAGCATGAACCCCAAGAAGTCAGAACAAGGCACTGGAACTTTCCAGCCATTAATGAAGGATACAGACTCCCAGTTTGCAAGAAGCTGTACATTTATTTCATCAAAAAGACACCCATAATAGGTATTAAAGTAAACCTGGCACACTAGACTCCAAGACAACAGCAAATTTTCCTCTCCTCTAACTCACCACCTGAAGGGTTTCCTGCTGTGCACCCACGCTTTGTGTGACCAATACATTAATGATGAATTGTGACTCAACAAGTCCTGTAACAGCAGAAAATCCATTTGATCACCAAAACCATCACTGCCTATTGGAAGTTTTTACGACTGCAAAGTATAGGTACACAGGCTTTACAACCAATGTAGTCCCAGTGAGGTGAAACTAAGCATCAAGACATACAGTTACACACTCTCCTGACAGAGGAAATCCATTTCCTAATCTGCCCAGCTACACCATTTAGCAACACGAGAGAAAAACAGAAGCTGCAGAGAAGATGGTGTGCAACAAATGTCAAAATCACCTTATTACAAGAAAGAAAACCTTGAGCAACTCAAGCTGAAATAACTTCATGTCTAGATTTGGGGGCAAAGAGCCATGCACCCTCTCATTTGGGCACCTAAAGCCAAGTGCTGCCCACAGAGGGAAAGGCCCACACGAAGAGCAGACACCAAACTGAGCAAATTCTGTACCACAGGCCAAGCACTGTGACAAACTCAGAGCTGAGCTTACACTTACTGGGGGCTCTGCTAATGAGCCCCATCTTGTATTTCAGAAAATGTTAAGAAAAAAAAATCCGTAGTTTGACACATGCCTGGGGTGCTGCCAACTGAGAGGCCTAAAGGCACTAGAGCTGGGGATGGCAACTGCTTTGACTTCGGCTAGAGGTGAGGAGGACCACTGGATAAACTGGCTTCCTGGAGGAACAGCCTCCCTATACTTCAGTGAAATCAGTGGAAGTCCAGAAACTAACATTGTTTCCAGATAGGCCACTGTGGTTCCTATAAAGAAACTGTTGTGACAATAACAACAAATTGCGAAAAAGGTGCTATCACTTGCTCCATCCTTGCAATGCGTTTGAATTTCCTTCACACTCAGACAAAAGCATGTCTTCCATTACCTAGTACTTCTGATATTTGACTTTGAAATTACTGGCAAAGAAGGGCAGTAGCTGTTCCAGATCTTAGGAAAGTCTACTTATAAAAAGCTCCAAGAGCAGATTACACACTAAGAGGAGAGAAAGCTAAATATAAAACTCTTGCTGTATTCAGAAACATATTTGATCAAGGTAACAAGAGCTTGTTTACTTCTCAGCTTCTTCACATGACATTTTAACTTTCTCTAGACAAGCATTTAGTAGCTATTATCCATCATAATTTGTGATAATTCCAAAGAAGCGTTATCTCTGTTACATAATAGCATCCTTAAGCACATTTCAGCCTTGCAAAAACATTCCCTGGCAATAGCAGGCCACTTCCCAAACCAGAAGAGCCTTTCAGAGAGCTGGGGGAAAGTTCATTCAGACAGACAGTAAACAGAGGCAGCCTGGCACCTCCAACTCACCCCCACCAGTGAGGGAGAAGCAGGACACAGAGCTTTGCTTTTGTTGTTAGCAGATTTAAAATACCATTAAGCTTGATATCTGGCTAGATTATCCCCAGAAACGTAAAATTCCTGCATGCAAGAGGCATTCTCAAAACAAATACAACAGGGCAGCACTCCAGCACTCCTCTTCAGGCAGATGAAAACTGACCTAGATCTTCTGAATATAATTAGTTCTGTTTATAAATGGAAACTAACTTTGACATTTAACTGATGTTTTCTTGAGATTCTTACAGGAAAACGTAGAATCAAATGTTCTAGCAATGTTAATGGAAGGTGAGTCTCCATCTCCCACACTGCTCTGAAAATGACAGTTCCCTAATGAGGACTTTTTCCTGCATGACCTATCTGCCACTCTTTGATCTTTCCTTGAA
The DNA here is from genome assembly GCA_013398175.1 of Climacteris rufus. Taxonomy (NCBI): domain Eukaryota; kingdom Metazoa; phylum Chordata; class Aves; order Passeriformes; family Climacteridae; genus Climacteris; species Climacteris rufus. The sequence goes on along the minus strand of VZRZ01003796.1, from coordinate 382,712 downwards.
ACTGATTAGATTTAAAGAAAAACACAAAAAAATACCCAGGACAAAAAAAATCACCATAAAAACCACCACCAAGAAAATCCCAAATATCTTTCACCAGTGGAAGTGTTTGTGACTTTGCCACACAGTGCTGTGAGTTTGGGCGTGGACCAAGAGAAAAAACTAGTAATAAACAAATTCCTTCTGAGCAGGACACTGCTCCTGTGGAGATCTCCACTACACAAGTGGAGATTCTTCTAGAATGAGATGTTCAGAAATACCTAAATGGGGTAGAAATCCATTGACGTGTAAATGCTGTATGGGACGCTTCAGAAACAAAATAAACTCAGCTGTCACACCATGACAGACTGGTTGAGGTTGGAAGGGACGTCTGGAGGGCATCTGATCCAAGATCCCTGCAGAGATGCTCATGCAAGTACAAAGTGCAGAAGAAAAGGAATTCTTTGGGATAGAAAGGGAAACTTCCACATGATTCATGATGAAATTATTAGAAACTAGTAACACTGAACTCAAGATCTGAAAAATGGTATTTTAATGCATGTTCACACTTAAGCCCTACTGCTGTTCAGCTCTTCCCTTCTTTCAGTATTTTTTACCTTCAGTCACTAGGAATATTACCCATAGCTTACATTTACAAATCCATGACATGCTTCCTGACACCTGTACTGCAAGACTCACAGCAATACAGAATTCCAACTGCTCTCCAAAGATGAATTTTCTTGTGTATTCAACTCCTGGAGTTTATTACTGCCATCAACATTTCTCACAGCAAGAACTGAATGCTGTAAATTGGTATTATTTCACTCTGTGCAAGTTTTAATAGATGAAATGACAGACACAGAACTCCTTCATTACCACTCCATCAACTAAAACACAGGATTTTGCCTTGTAATTGAATCCAAGCACGATCCTTTCTCCACATTCCCGCTTAGGACATGAACAACACTTCTTCATTACCTTACAGGTTTAGCTTAGTATTATTGTCCCTCCTGCCTGAGACTTTGCTTTAAAAATTGTTTTATATTAACACAGCTTAGATAGTATCTGATTACTGTCTAATAAACACAGATATTTTAAAAATCTTAAAGAAAAGCTATTGAAGCAAACTGATCAAGATATTAGGCAGGTACGAACTACAAAAGAGTTTTCTAAAAAGTAAAGTTGCTCAAAACCAGAATAGGACTAAACAAGTAAAAAGTAAGTTGAAACTATCAGTCAAACTATTGTTTTCCTACATCATGTTACCCATAGTTATAAAAATTGCCTGGTGATGAATCACTTGGAACTATTTTTAAATGCATCTACGCAAATGATATTTATAGTTTATGCTAGCTTATCTGTTCTGCGTGGTTTTCATGTTAGCACCTTTTTAAAGGGTGACAGGAACAGCCCGGCAGAGCAGACGGGCCCTCCTCGCCCCGTGCTCCCCTCGCAGGCTCCGGCGGAAGGAAACGTCTCCCTTCGCTCCTGCTACATGAGCATCACAACACAGGCACAGGGATTCCAGGGCTTATCTCCAGCTCCTGCAGATGACTCTTCAGGTATTATCCTTGTGGCAGTGGTGCTTAGACCCAGCCAACTTCTACACAAGTGCTTGACGAAGGCTGTGTCTGGCCTGAAGAGCTGATGTTGCAACTATGAGACTGTTCCACTGAGTTCACTGGGATTCCAGATTCAGATTACCTCCACATTCCATGGAGATGTACATCCACATCCAAGCACGCTCACCTGTACCTACACAGCCCAGTATATAGCATCCTGCAGCTGCTTTGTTACAGGGAAGAGTCATCAGGTGCAGAAAGAAAATGGTCCTTGCCTAGTCCAACCATCCTGTTATACTCCTCTCAGCCCTGAGATGCCTTTTCCAACAAGGAATTCCCTTCTCCTGCCCAAACTCCTCTGGAGATTTCTATTATCTATTACTGGACTTTTTTTCCTTTGGCTTTGAGAAAATACAACAAAAGTAGGTATATAGTATTAATGGGGAGTGTCTTGCACATGGCTTTAATACCTTCTTACTGCATTTCAATAATTCACTTATTATTTGACCATTATTGTATACAAACAGCTGCATAGACCATTCTGAAAGACCACAACTAATTTAGAAGCAATGAAAACAGAACTGTAATCCATGTTAATGATGCTTCCAGCTTTGGAAGACCATCTTCTTTTAGAGGCATGGACCGGGCAGGTTATTTATTTTTTTAACAATAACACCTGAAACACACAAGAACTTTCTCAGGATTCACCTGACAAGGATGATCCAGGCTGCACGGCCAATTTGCAAAGCTGGCATTTTAAGAGAGAGATTCCATTTAAGTGCTGGTGACATAACACAACCATAAGGCTGCGAGGAGGAAGAAGATCCCTACAGTAGGGAAACCACGGGGCCTATACTTAGAAAAAATATTGCAAGATAATTGTCTTTACAAGAGCCGAGGTCACGTCAGGGCTGTGTGACTGTGGTGGCGAGCACTTGCTGATTGTGCACAGCAAACCAGCGTCTGTGCCTCGGCCAGGGCAGGGAGGGAGCCCGTGAGGGTGGATTGCGAAGGAGCTCAGCCAGCAGCCCGGGTGACTGTGCCCTCTGCCACGCTGACCTCAGCCGGGCTTTCGCAGAAGTCACAGGACCCGGCTGCTGGGTCCTGGAAGAATAGACAAGACAGTGGATCATCTCAGGGACAACCACCCTTGACAGCCTGCAGTGGTGACACGTTTCACGTCTATCACTTGGAAATAATGTGACTTTAAAATACAAAAACTAAATCCAAGCCCTCCCCTTTCCATCTCCTGAAGGGGGGTGACATGGCCACAGGCACTGCAGCACTGTGGAGGTCAGCTCCCTGCTCCATCTCTAAGGCTGTCTCATTCATTTACCAGCTTAGCAATCCTCACCTGGAATAGCTGCACTTCTTGAGCTCCAGGAAACTTGTGCTGCTTATACTAAGTACATACTGTACACCAGGAACAAAGTGCGTCAGCCAGGTATTTCACAGGTATAATAAACTTGGACCTGAACTTCAACTGGCTGCCAAGCTCCTTGGCTCTCTGTCCAATTCTTTATCTGCATACAAAGCTGACTTCAGTTTGTTTTCATTTTTTTCTCTCTTCTACCAAGTCACTTGACTCTCATTAAGATACCTAATTTATACTGTAAAATCTAGTACGTGAGCCAGATGCTTTCCCACAAGCAAAAAGACATAATATTTACAGGTTAGGTGCAAGCTAGTCAACACATTAATCATAATCTGGAGTGTTATATTGAAAATGAGTTGGTGGGAAGGTTTTGTTAAAGATGTGTAGCATGTTGAGTAATGTTGCAATTCACACACCTTCAGAATTTACAATCAGTATTTGTAATTTCATAAAATATTTTTGGGACTACTTCACTTAATGTCATTTCAAAAAGCACCTGCTCAGGTTTTAGCTGATTTAGGTACACGAATGCATGCAAACATTGCACATACACACACAAGTTTCATGCTCTTTTGAAATATGTTTTAATTAAAACCGCACACAAATAAGACACAGCTCCTTTCAGTTAAATTCACTAGCACTGAACAAAATTACATTACTCAAGCAGACTGCACTTCCCTTTGCAAAACTACAAAACAGAATCAATTCAGGCAAAAAAAAATCGTGCCATTTAGCATAAAATTATAATAAGAATCATTAAAAAATAAATCTCTAAGAGATTCACATATCTGGAAGAGAAGTATTTCCATCACAGGGAAAAGAATAAGCTTTCAAATAATTAAAATAATCTCAAGAACTGTGCAGTGACCGTACCTGGGAAGCATCTTTGTCCCCCGAGCAGTTCCACTTTCCAAAATCCCTATAAACTCCTGTTGTGCCCGGCTGCCAACTCAGGTTAATAATAGCAATGAGCCATATTCATCCAAAACCACAAGACTGTCAGGTGACATATCAAGAGGTCTGAATTTAACTCAAACAAAAGACTCTCCATGCTGCAATGCAAAAGGCTTAATCCTAGCAACAGGAGCACATAAACCACCTTAAGGACAGCAGTGTCGGGGTTTGCACCGGGCTGCGTTCGCGCTGCCCCGGAGTTTCATAACCCAAATCCTGCCCCTCCATTCCGCACAGCCCGGGATTTCTGCTCCAGGAAAGAGCGCCCGTCTTCCCCGCTCCTTTGTGTCTTCCAGGGCTCGCTGCGGAGAAGATGGATCTCATTCACGGGGAAGCCAAGCGCTGCCCCGGCAGCGCCGGCCCGGCCCCGTCTGTGCCATCCATGCTGCGCCTCTCGGCCACGGCGCTCCGGCTCAGCCTCATGACCCGAGTCCCCGGGCACCCGCGCCCGCCACCTCCCGAGCCGCGGCCCCGGGAGCTCAGCCCGCCCGGCCAGCAACGGGGGGGCGAAGCACGGCGGCCTCCTTCCAGCCGGCACCCCCCGCCCTCACATTCCCGGGAGCGGCGGGATGCTCTCGGCGCGGCCCGGGAGCGCGGGTGGCCGAGCCCGCGCTGACAGCCATCATGTGACACAGCTGTCACCGCGGGCCACCTGCGGCCGCCAGCCCCGGCCACAGCCCGCGCTCCGGGCCCTCCCGCCCTCCCACAGCGGCCTCCAGGCGCTGCCCGGGCCGGGGGATCGGCGATGAGGAGCCCCCGCCGCCCCCGCTCGCCGCTGTCTCTGCGGCGCGGCTCCCGCGGCCCGCCGGGTCCCCCTCCCCTGCACGAACAAAGAGCGCTCTGTGCGCCCTGCGAGGGCTCATTAATATTACACGGCAAGCATCGGGGACACGCAAGACAATTGCACGGCCACAGACGGGGAAAAAATTAAATACGCGAAATTGTGTCCCCAACAAGGTTTCCTGGTTGCTCTGGCGGTAACCCGGGGCACGCCAGAAGGGTACCCAGACATCACACCAGCAAAGAGCCTTTCAACAAACAGTAAACAGCAAAGAGCTATTTAACAAACTTGCATCTCTCAGCTGTGGGGGAGGAATGAGACAGATGGACAGGCAAGTGAAGAAGGAATCGGGCATCCAAAAATGCAATGCACGTTAAAAGCCATCTAGTCCTGTCACAGCCATATGTAGGGCTAATCACTCACACTATTAATTCTGTATGATCTTTAGATAAAACCCAAGTGACACATGGAGGCAGAAGGCTGCAGCATCATAGCTCCTACTTCAACTTCTTTTTTCAATGTCTGAAAATCTACAGGTTTTGCCAGTATTTTAAATACAAAAGCAGCACAAATGCATTTATCATCCGGATCTCCTGTTCCACTGCATCCCACAACCCAAAGCTATCGATGGTTCCCCTGCACCACGGAGTGGGTGAGCTAATGCACCTGTTCACGGGCTCTGGCCCCAAAACCAAATAATCCCAAGAGTTCAGAAGTTGCTTGTCCTGTGGCATGGATTCCAAAGGAGAACACCAAGCTCCCTGTTCTGCTACACATCTCCTGGATTAAGTTCAGGGAGAAATCCTTAACCTATTGACACCAAAATGGTTTTGTTGTTGTTTTACAGGAAGGTAATATTTTTATGTTTGGTGTAGGACAAGTGTTTTGACACAAAAGCAGCAAAACTAAAGAGGCATAAAACCATTATCTTTTGTTACCATGAATGCTTTAGAGTAAGTTTCTCATTTGGAAATGAAGAATTGAGGCCCTGACCCCACAAACACATACACTGCACACTTGGCTTTTCATACATGACTAGTGGCAGCGAATTCAATGGACATGAGCAAAACTGGGCATGTGCTGGTTACAGGACCCATGCCTTAAACCTAAATCTTGCCTTTAAAGCTTAAAATGCCAAGTTTTGGGAGATGTAAGCAGTAATATCTGACCTCTCCTACTCACCTTCTTGATTTAGTGAAGGAATGTGCTGTGCACAGTAACCTCCTTTACCTGTATGGCAAAGGCACCACTCTCTAAAGGTTACTGATGTCAAAAGTGACCTTTTTTCTTAGACATGGAATGCTGAGAAGTTCGGTGCCATGTATTATGTAAACATTTATTTACAGGAGTAACATCTAAGGTTTCCATTTTACCTCAGGGTAACCTGATGCGTATTAAAAGACAAGTGCTTTGAAAGCTGACCCAGCCTCCATCCAACAACTGACCAGGAAAAATACTGGAAGGAATTTCTCTGCAAATAGAGACAGACTCAAATTGTACAGAGAGTAAACAGTGCCTTAGCCAGATCAGTGAATATTTATTGCTTGAGGATGGACGTCATATATTCAATGTTTGTTCATACACACTGTCACCATTTCCCTATCCAAGAAAACACTGGAGCCTCTCTAATTTGTCATAGGTACCATCCATATACTCTAGGTGTATATCCAGGCATCTCTATGAATGGGTGAAGGCTTCCTTTTTTTGTGAGTAAAATTTGAACTTGAAAAACAAATCTGGTAATATTATCCTGCTTCAGAAAAACACTCAATGAGTTCAAAAAAATACAGTGATCAAAACCTCCTGCTGTAGCCCATCACCTTTCAGGGTGGTATTTCAGTGTCCATGCACATCCACCCAATGCAGATGGGAAAGATGTGGGTGATGGTGTTCAGCCACATCCAGCAGCCCCAGCCCAAAGGACTCTCTGCGGACCCCCACACCCATTTGGGGCTGGGGCACGTTCTTAAACACACAGAAGCAAAAACAATCCTCAAAACCAAACAGCATCAAAAAGAATCCCTTTCTTCACTTTATCCAAAGGCATTTCTGAAAACACTTAAAACTACTGCAAAGGCTCATATGCACCTTTTGGGTATAAATCATCTGATTTTAAACCAAGCAGACAACAGAGTTTGCTCCAACCGCAGGGTAAAAAGTAATGAAATGATTCATTTTTGGTCTTCACTGCTTTAATGAGTTTTTTCAGTCTTTCTCCTGAAGGAAGGCTTCCCTCACACATGTTGTAAATGCACAAAACAAAGGGCCAGTAAGTGAGCCAAGAAATGTTTATTGCTTAGTAATGCACGAAGGTAGGAGCTGGAAGCCACACCAGACAAGAAGAGAGAAAACCAATTAGGATTTTATTTGAAATCTGAGTAGAAATACTTGGATACTGTTTCTCTACCAAATACTAACCTTAGCAGGATTGCCACTGAACTAGACTTCTAAAAAAATCTGCTTCCTGTGCATTTTTGTATCCCTTAAAAAAAAAAATCCACTGAATTCCTCCCTCCTGCAGAGGAACAGTACAGGTATTAAAGCATGAACCTTCCCTATATACCTGAGGCACACACACAAACTTGCACACACAAACAGAAGCCTAGCCAAGGGTCAGCAAGAGCCAAAATGATGAGAAAGATCACTGCAAACAGCCCTCAGGAGTTTCAAAAACCTGGGCCCCCTTTCTTTAGAGGAAACCAGATTTTTAAATACTAAAAAAAAGGACTTTTGATATGAAATAAATTTTTTAAAATCAACAAGTTTATAAACTCTCTATACACAGGATTCTCACTACTAGCATAAGGTCTCACAACTGGAATAAACTGTCTCTTCCAGCACTGCAAATGAACAGCAGCAACTACAAATCTGCCTGGGATCATTCCTGAAGGGCAGGACATGGAACATTATCTCTCTTTTAAGAACATGGAGACCTCAGCACATTGACTGCCCTCTTCACTGTTGTAATTTTTTCAAGTCATGATAAAAATTTAGAAAATAAAAATAACTATCAAAGTTAAAGTCTGATGCATGGTTAAGCTACTGAAACATTGGTGTTTGTTTTGTATCACATTTCCAATCTCAATCTACTATAAATAAGACACCGAACAAACCTCCATAATACCAACTGGTACTGAAAGACAACAGGGCATTTTCCCCCTGCCAAACAGTTATTTTATTGTGCACAGTCGGGTGTGCAGAGCAGAATCTTCTGCTGTAGCTATTAGAAATAAAGTACAAACAGTTCAGTATTGTGTGTGTTTAATGAAAAGTTGGTGAGAAAAAAGTTCCAATACAAATTGCTTTTGATGAACATAGTTGGAAATAGCATAGTTACTGGAAATAAAGAATCTTCTAAAATCACCCAGAATTATGTAATGGAGCAGAGGAGGGTTGTGGGGAGAAATCTTTTTTCCCTCCTTTATGCTGTGTAGTTCTGGAGATGTCACGATAGGTTCAACAATCCTTAAATCCACACAAGGAACCAACTCGACAGAACAAAATCAAGCTCACAAGCTTGGATTCATCAACTGCAAAGTCTGCTTAGGGAACTTAATGGTGAATTGATGCTTTTTGTTTTGGAGATTCTGAATATTAATAGATGAGACAATGAAGAGAAAAAATAAATGAGAGTCAAGGTTGACTGCAAGATGTCTCTTGCCATGAAAATGAACACATCTTAGAGGCATCACTATAGCTCCACTATTGCTATCAACACTAATATTAATAAAAAACCCTTGAGTGATTCCTGATGGAATATGAGTACTTTGGTTGAGGACTCCTAACATTTTCATTTTTTTAATAAAGAAACAATGAATTCCCTGTATTTATTTTCAGCTTAGAGAGACTTTAAGGCTTTTATTTTCATGCACTTTCCAGCAACTGTAAGGACTATGGCAGCTTTATTCTTTTTAAACCACTGAAGACCGAGATTTTCAATGCATTACTTCAGAAGACATTAAAAGAAAAGCTGCAAGGTGCATAACCAAACTGCTGGTGTGCTCTGGCTATGCCTGACACGTCAGCTGATTCTTGCACCAAGCAAACACATCAAAATAAGCCTTTTTTTAAAAATCAGACCAATATATCTAAAAATAAATACATTTTTTGAAGACTAAAAGCCTAGAATGTAAACACCTCCATTGCTTTTATGCCATGCTTTTTAAACTGTGAGCTGTACCTGGGTGGGTGATGCTGTGCCCAGGGTGTCAGGAGACAGTGGGTCCCTGCCAGGGCATCGGCCCAGAGCTCACTTTTTCCACCCCAAAACCCTCTGGCCTGGCTGCAGGCAGCCAGGATACCTCCAGCCTGGCAATGCCACTCCATGGAGTGCCCAAACCACTGGCAGCTCCAGTGGCAGCACATGACAGCCACAAAACCTGCCCTGCAGACCCTGGCACCTGCTGCACAACCCTGGGAGCCTCTGCCGGGTCGGGGTGCAGGGAGCCGTCTGCTTATGCTGATTAAAACATCCTGTAATACTTGTTTTGTGAGTTTTATAAGGGGAAAAAATATTGCCTTGGTGCTGAAAGTCATCCGGAGCAGGCAGGCAGCGTGGGGCTCGGAGCATTCCTTGGCTGCAGGCCACGGCCCTGTAATTGATTAAGGTGGCTGCACTTGTGACCGAGTGATAATTGAGAGCCCAATAAATCTCCACACAAGTATTTGCCACTCCGAGATGGAAAGCAATTGTTATGGACCTTCAAACGAGCTGCAAGTGAAAAAACTACAGCTAATATTAAAAATATCGAGAATCCCCACAGATCATGTCCATCTTCCTTGCCCAACATTCACACTTTCAGTTAAATTTCCAGGAGTGTCCAATGCACAAGGACTATGCCCTCAGGTTTCCAGCTGAACTCAAATCATTCCAATTCCTCAAAATTTTGTTGAGTACTCCCAAGTCTTACTTTCCCCTACCCCAAGTCTCATTTATCTGCACAGGCAGCATTACTTTTGCCAACATCTACGTGATATTCTTTTCCCTGGGAAGAAAAAAAAAAAAAAAGGCAGAGTTGCAGCTGTTCAGGGTTCCTTGGAAAAGGAGGAAGACAGATGTAAGTAGTTATTCTCCAAAGATTCACAGGGATCAGTGCCTGAACAGCATTTTACTCTGTCCCTCATGTGACTGTTTAATTAGGTGTTGATTCACTCAGTCATGAGACACAAGGAAACAGGGCTGCAAGCCCCAACGTCAAAGAAAAAGTAATGCCTGTTCTGCCAGTTTCTGTATTAGCAAAGCACAAAGGGGACATCCAGTTCTGAGAAGCAAAACTCGTGTTTCCTTGCCCATAAAACCAAACCATCAAATCACTTCAACCTTTACATATTAAAAAAAAAGCAAAAAAAGACATATGAATGGTTTCAAAGAAAGATGCTTGTAAATTGCCTGTTTATTCTCCACTGTAAGAGCTGGGACCAGCTAGAGTGTCTGCAGGGCTCTGAAGCCCTGAGAGCAGGGCATCCCCTTCCATCTGGTAATCCAGGTCCAAACTGCTTCAGGATAGCGAGCTTTCTTCTGGGGTTTGTTTGTTTGCTTTTGGAAAAAGAATACAAGCTATTTTGCTGTGGCTTTATTCCTGTTGTTAAATGAATTTCTTAGCCTCCTTAGTATCAAAAAGCTTTTCTGTTATGGGGTCTGGTTGCCATAGCAACAGGCTTTAAAAATATCAAAGAAATTTTCAGCCCATGGTAAACCAATTTCACAAACTGTGTATGTTTGTAATAGAAAAAGCTGGCGGACAATTATTTATGCGTACTCAGTTCAAACGAGGTTTGACATAGGGATAATCCCAAAATGCTGCTCTCAGTCCAAAGCCTGGGGTTGTAGAGGAGTACAGTGAACTTTAGCTTGGTATGTTACCAGGTCATTTATCAAGACAGACACATAAAATTAACAGATGACCATCATTTTTCCAATGAAGGTGACATTTAAGCTCAGTGTGTCACTGAAATGCATTACATGCCAAAAGCTTTTTTCCTTAAGAATACTTGATTTTAGACATTGTCTGCTTGTAGTCTCACCCTCCTCATTTGTGTAGATTTTACAACTTATTTAAAACACATGCCTAATGCTAAGCACATGAACGGGTTCGTTGGGAGCAATCAAACTGCTTACACACTTACAGCACATGCCTAAGCACAATGCTGACTCAGTCTTACTGCCCCCTCAGCTCACCAAAACCCCGTCTCAATTACACAGAACAACTGCAAACTAAAGACAGAGGATGATTATACAAACAAGAATAACAAATTAATATCTATGGAATGAAATCCTAGGCTGCTCTATCTGTAGGTGATGCTCATTTATACCAACATCCCACGACTCCTACTGATAGATACTCCCTGTGAATCAACAACTGTCTGGCACCAGTGCTGGTCACCTGCCACCTAAGCATCCTCCAACACCTTCACATGTCTGATGTGATGCCTGGCCCAATTCTGCAACCTTCCTGCACACAGAACAGTCACCTGCTGCCAGGAGCATGGGAGCCTTTAACCCATCCCCTTAGTGAACCCTCAAAACTACTGACCATCAAGTTCACTGCATTTCAGGACTGTTTCCAGACTCTGAACCAGAAACAAATAGGAATGATTTCATAGATCTGCCAAATAACACTAATGAATACCTATGTGGACTGGATCTATCCTACAGCTGGTTTTCAGGAGGGAAGACTTTTCTAACTTGGCTCCAACCCATGCACTGAACATCCCTCCCTTACTGGCTCTACAAGTCAAACAGGCCCCTACTTAATTCGCAGAAGGGGTGAGATCTTGATTGGTGCAGATATTTCAAGAGCCCCAAGACTACTGTGAGGAGCCTAGACTGCTCAATTCTCCAAGGCAAGAGTCATGCTGCTCAACTGTTTTCCAAATTAAGCATGTAAAGGTGACCTGAAACTATTTCAGGTAGATCTATATAGAGCAGACACTAAAGACATTGCTCGACTTCACTTTTATGTAACTCATAAGGACATGAGGACAAATAAAATCAGATGCTTGAACAAGCCACAACTCCATTTAATATTGGAAAAAAAAATACAGACAGACAGAATAATGGAGCAGCCTGGCACCTTCAAACAAATGCACTAAAACTGTGAGGTCCTGAATACTTTGGCTTCCTAAAGCAGAAGAACATGTGAAAATGCTTTTAGGCATCAACTAAGACCTGCTCAAGCTTTAAACCAAGCTTAACAAAGTGCTCCACTGGGTTTGCTCCACTGTGCTCTGCTCACTGTATCCTCAGGCCTTCCACCATTCCCTTCAGTTTTCTAAGTCTCACTATGTGCTCACAGTTTTGGGTTTCCAAGAATGGTAGGAATGGAAAATATAGTGTAGGACTGGCCACTGCCCAAGCTTTTCAATGCAACTATCCATGTCGAGGGATTTTCCACAGCAGAACAACCGAACTGGTCAAGTATTACTGAGAACCCCACATGACAGATACATGGAAGCTTTGAGCATCAGCTGAACACGGCCCCTATGTGCCCACAGAGCTTTTCTTACTGCTACAATCCTTGTCTCTGATAAAGAAACTGCAGGTTCAGCTTGACATGCCCTCCCTGGGTATCAGCACTGAAACTCACTCCAAACACACACCTTCCTTATCACGGAACTGAGCTGGAACACGCAGTCCAAGCCAGCTCTGCCTCACAGAATCAACACAATCACTTGATAAAACCTAAGTTGTTTCATTGGGAGAGGCTGTACTTAATCAAGAGATATACATATATATTTAGTGTATGTTCAATAAACCCCTTTTTGCTGGTGGTAACGGAATTCATGAGAACATAATTCCAGACACTCCCAGCCACCACAGCTTGCCAGCAGATTTCAGGCTGTCCACATGAGCATCCTTAAGATGTGGAACTTGAAGAAGCCTAGTGCTGCAGGTAACCTGCTGTGAACCAGCCACAGCACCACATGAAGATATTTATTCCACTGCATCAACAGGAAAGAAAGGCTCACGTGCTAGACAGCAATAGCTGTCAATGCCACTAGGACATTTTGGACCGGTTTGTTTTGTTGCATTGTTTTTCTATGGTTTTTTAAAGGAGCTCTTGGCAAAGTAATCTCTCCCTTGGCTTTTCGTTTCCCTTTCCCCTTCTCCTGCTCGTGCACATCACTTGATGTGACGCAGCAGTAACCCCAAACAGGATGTACCCCACTGCTTGTGGCAGGAGGAGGGGGGGACAGCACAGCGCCCAGGGGAACCCTTCAAAAGGGAGAGGCAGCACTGCAGGGCTCAGACAGGACAACACTAAGAAGAGAACAGAAAAATGGAAGGGAAAGCGAGCTGGGCTTTAATTATCTTCTTCCTCTGTGTGTGTGTGCACACGTGTAAATACCAGTTCCCAAAGCAGAGCACCAAACAGTGATAGTGACAACGAGGGAGAAAACTACAAGGGACAAGGAATTCCAAGCAAAACGAATCACAGAATCATTACAGTCCTCCAAGATCAAGTCCAACCTTTGACCGAATACCACCATGCCCACTGAACCATTAAATCCTGTAAAATGTGTGTATTAAATCCCAGCAGCATCATCCAACTGCTTCCAACTACACTTGGACACGTGCCTTTGTAACCTTCTGAACACAGGCAACTCCAGAATGCTTATATTCACACAGCATCTATTAGCTCCCTAAATCACAAAAATCTTAGAATTACGGTTCTGATCTAAGAACCAAACAAGTCTGTCCAATGTTATATTATAACAATTTAGGCTTGGTTACACAGTGCACACACGTAATGAATTTACCTGTCTCTCTGCTGGGGAAAACACAAAAACCCTTCCCTCACAGACAACAGCTGAGCAAGGCAGGCAGGTTTCTGCTTTGTGGTCTTGTGATTACTGTGAGTTAAGACAGGTGCTCACACACTCAGAGCCATGATGGCAAATGAAGGCACCTGGGTGTATTTTGAAATACACAGATACATGCATACATACACACAAACATATACATGCAGGAGAAAGAGATTTAACAGTGAGGTCTTTGTTGCTCTTGGCATCTCAAGCTACCTAGCATTTTCTGAGCATTCTTCAATTTAAAGTCTGATTACACATTTTAAAATAGCTACATATTCAGGCTAACCAAAATTATTCATTTGTTGATAACTGCATGTAAGATACCAAGAAAAAAATTCTACTAAAATTTAAAGCTAGTAAATTAAATTAGTCTTATCACAAAAGTGACATTTTTGCTTATCTGAAAAAAGGTTGATAAACATTTTTTTATATAAAGATATAATTCTGTTATAGTCTCAAAAGAAGTTAAAGTTGCTTTGATTTTTTTAATTCTATATTTTTTATTATGTATCTTTTGGGGAAAAAAAAAGGTCAGCAGTTCACGATTAGCATCTCTTGTATGACTAGTAAATATACACAGTTAAGAAACCACCATGCTCATTTTCACAGCTTCTTAGCACTCCATGCTGTCAGTAGAACAATTTCCTTTTCTACTGAGCAAGTAGAGTAATTTCCAGTAACTCACAGCAGCTGAAATATGTTTAAGTACTGAAAAAACCAACCACCTTTTTCTGTCTGACTATTTAAGTTCTATGTCAGAGTTTGGGCTGCCTTTAAATAGAAACACAGCACTGTAAGCCAATTCACTGTCCTGACATTTGAGGCATTTCTTTAACTCTGTCTTAAGGGGTAGTACTGTTATTTTTCCTGTAGGAATAAGAAAATTCTGGCAGACTTCTTCCCTAACAGCTTCTCAGATGTTCAGATAATGTCATTCAACTAGAACAAGCTTCTGAGAAAGAGCACACGCTCCTGTGCCTGTTCCCTGCACACCCAACCACACAGCTTATCATCTGCACCCATTCTTCATTAACACCTGAACTAACAGAGTTTTTCTTTACAAATTTCTGGTATCAAGTTTCATGAACAGGAGTAAACAAACCATTCAGCCAACTCTGCAAATGGCAAGAATATTTTCTAGGTAAGGCTTCACGGGGGCGGTGCAGGGGGAGTGTACTCGACAAGAATCTCATTCATTTGCCATTGATCTGCTCACACGTGATGTGCTTCCTTCTGCCTGACTGTCCTCTTCCATAATTACCCACAAACATGGCAAACTAAGTGCTGAGACCACAGGCTTTGGAGGGCTCATTTCCCCTTGGGGCATGCATGAGATGATACACGTGGGTATGTAGCAGACAGTGTGTGTTTTAATACTCACCAGAAAGCAGCAGACAGAGGTTTTGATATTCTGGTATGCACAGTAGTCCAGGACAGGCCTTTCTTGTGGTCACACTACAGCTGTTCCCTGCAAACTATGCAGGGCAAACTAGGGAGTGATGTGTCTGCTGTCTTCCTCCAACATGCCCATACTCTGGCTGTCCCCATGTCCCTTTGGACATGCCCATGGGAAAGAGGAATACATGAGGTGCAGCCAGCTCAGAGCTTCACTGGCACTAAAGGGCAGGAGGCACCCACAGCATTTTCACTCAAGTTACAGAAACTCAGTTCACTAGCACTTCTGTTCACAGTCTCCACCAGACACGACTGAAGTCGATCAAATGGTTTAGAAATTACTGAGAGGAGCACAAGGCCAAGCACTGCACTGCGTGAGCCATCATTTCCATAGCTACTAAGGCTAAAATAAAACAAAATAAGAAGTGTATAGCAAAGCAACAGCTCCTCTGCGCAATGCTCAAACAATTTACCTTCTCTCTCTCTCTTTGAGTGGAAAATGACACAGGAACTGGGGTGTAGATACTGCTCTGGCTTAAGCAGGCACAATGCCAGGACCTAAAGACATGGCTGAACCGCGCTCTAAGTTTCTTCATTTATCAACTAAAACAGATGGCAGAGAACAGTAATTTGGCTCCTGTTTCTTCCCAGGTCTATATCACACAAACTGAAAGAGTAGAAGGTTTCTGGTACTATTACAAATTTTATGTTTTGCTAACATTTTGGCTGGAACAAGGGAAAAGACATTTGAAGACACAGAGGCACACGCAGATCTGGAGGAGCATCAACACCATGAATGGGCAGGGCATGATCTGTACCCAGAGTAAAGAAAATGTGATTATTTCTGTGATGTATTTTACTAATTTTAGGCCAAAATGACTACTGAGGATGTTGTGGAACGGTCCTGGAGAAAGAGTGCAGGATCAGTGGTGCATGATAGATCATTCATTCCCATGCCTGAAGCTCGCTGCTGTCAGCAGGGGCTGTCCCAAATCCACCCTCGGGTACAGCCAACCACAGGGCACTGTTGGGTTCTTCACTTGTGCAGCCTGAAGTGGGCAGGGGGTGCCTACAGCCAGAATTGTTGTTATTACATGACACTGGCAGCACTGCAGAGCCCTCCACCTGTACAAAATGGGTTTTTTCAAGGCCAGAGTTTCAAAGACACATAATATACAAGAGCTGGAAGATACTCAGATTATCACCCCAAAAGCATCAGACAATATTGTTAAATAGAAAAAGCTTTTACATACAAACCGCTTCAGTCCAAAGTTTAATTGCTCAATAAGGGTTATGAAATTAGAAAAGACAAAAATCTTTATACAAGCACATTTTACTTGCAGATGCATCTTACATGTGTGCACTGTTAATTGTATGTAGTTCATGGAGTATTTTGTGCTGCAATTCACGTGTTTGAACAAGTTTCTCTGCAGTGTATTGTCTTCTGAATAATAGTATCTCCAGAAGCTATCGGTTTCAGAGAAGAACATTGTTTACGCAAATGTGCAGAATTAACTCAACTAAACGCTTCTGTTGAGCACTAAGCAACATTGCTAACTATGCATTATTGTAAAAATAAATCTTTTTCAATACAAAGACTACATAAAACCATTCACATGTCTATGAAGCAGAACACATTTGGGCAGGTATTGGCAGAAATTAGTGATTGGTCCTTTGAATGTCACTGTTACGGTCACATTCCTTAGGCACAACAGAATCACATGCATTTTATGCAATATATTTCCCATATATGAGTTCTGCTACTACTCACTGTAAGGTGGAGCAGCTGGTGCATTAGCAAGTCATTTATTGATTAATCAAATTATTTCCTGTTTTTAATGGTCATAACTTTTTTTTTCCTCCAGCAGATATTTTACAGATTAAGGTTCTCTATCTAACACCACAAAGGCAAAATTTTTCAAGTCCCCAGAGACAAATTCTGCTCTTGGCTGATTCTGGAAGCCCAGCACAACCACGCTGTGGATTCGCTGCTGCAACTGAGCTCTGCATTTTTCCTAACGTTACTCACAAACATGTGATCCTGCAGACATTCAGCTCCAGATGTAGCAATGGGAGGGAACACAACTGCTGAGCATGAAACCACTGCGTGCGTTACTTTCCACTCGTAAAACACGCTGCTGAAGTGGTCACCTACAGCATTCAGCCAAAATTACAACACAAGTTTCAGGCTGCAAGTCACACTGGACCAGTTTATTCCAGAACAGAAGCTTGAATCCATCCAAGCTGTCACCATGAGCATATGCTAACTCAAAGCATACACAGAACAAGGGATAAAGCCCTTTGAAAACACAAGAAAGGACAATCCATCAGTCAGCCAGAGGAGTCGATCACCCCAAGTCAGCAAGGTTTGTAACATGAGACACACAAACACACCTTCAGTCACCTGAAAACGAATGGTGGAATTGTTTCAGAAAAGGAGAAGACCTCGCAGTGCACAAACAGGTACATACACCCCATGCTCCTGGTACATACACCCCATGCTCCTGATACATCCTCATGCCCCATGACCTCACCTGGAGAAGGAGGTGGAAGAAACAGAACCCTAAGGTTTGTAGAAACACCTTCTTACGACACCTGCCAGCGTAACCCAAGTGTAAAGAAGCATTACTCGAGTATATCTACAAGTGCCCGATTCACTCATTCCAACCTCTCCTCAAAAAGATTTCTCATTTACAGGAGGGAGCTGAAATGCTGGGAGGGGAACCAAGAAAGCGGCTGTTCCAAGGGCTGCCCGGCGGGCAGGAGGCTGCAGCTCTCCCCAGCCAGCCCAGGCCATCCCGCGGGGAGGAAGCGACGCCGCAGGCTGGAGGAAGCGCTGACAGCACCGACCCCGTGATGGCCGGGACGGGCAGGGAGGCCTCGTGATGCCAAATTCTCCAGATCCCGACCTCCACAGGACATGCCAGCAGCAAAGGCAGTAAGGGTGACCCTTCACCTGTTAGCTCCTTCTATAATGAGCTTTACCTCCTTCTAAAAAAGCAGAGAAAAAATGAGCAGAGGGCTTTTCCACTACACTGTTCATGTTCCCTGTTCCACGGGTGACAGAAGACAGGGTGAAGAGAGGGCTAGGCAAAGTTCCCACCAGGGCAGGGGAAACCTTTCCAAGGCACTAAGTCAGGTAGACACAAGCACCCCAACAGTTTTCAAACTATTTCATCATTCTCAGCATTCACATGCACCTAACATGCTGGGAATCCCGATCCAAGTCAGTTCCTTTGGATCTGATGATCATATGAGTACATAATCACTGGATGGACTGCTGACCCCTCTGATTTACAGCTCCTTCAGCCACTGCACAGACCCAGCTTGCAGTACTGCTTTATTCAGAGCTAGCACCTAATTTTCAAGGACATGCTGGGATGTTTTAGCAGCTTCTCCTACCTGGAGAAGCACTCAGGAGACCTACAGAACTATGGCAAGGAGGGCTTGGAGTGGCCCCTTCAGCAGAAATTGTCGTAACTATCTCCAAGCTCCAGAGGTGCTTACTGGAATCTTCTGGTTTGTATGTCTCTGCTTCCAAGATGAAAATTGACTTAAAGCACTGGAAGGTTTCCTCACATGACAGGAAATGCAAAACAGAATTTGGCAAAAAGAAGTACTTTAGAAAACAGCAATATATTTCAAAATACAAGCCAAAGTCATCATAGCAATAGAGAAAACTGTGCATAAATCAAAGTGAAGTATTTATTAAAACTTGGTACACTCAAGCTAATGAATGTAACCAAAAAGCCAAAACCATACTCTTCCAGAGATTACAGAAGAGATGGATTTTTATAAAAAAACAAAACTTAAAAGAACATTAAAGGGCAGAAATGAGCTTAACAAAAACAAAATTTTATAAGTTTAAAAATTTGAATAGTCTTAAAAAATTACGGGACAAGAGCTTGTTAAATTCATCAGATAACTGGAAAAGATAAAAAGCTGGAGCTATAACAAAATGAAGTCCAGCTAAAGCTCTTTTTGAAGATAGACTTTGAGGTGGTGAAATTCCAGTTTTACAAATATTGACAAAAAAACCTGCAGAATGCCAGAAATGAACAAACATCAAAACAAACTATCTCAGTAATAGCAGGTTTTGGTCAGGCTGGCCTGCTGCATTGACAGCACTGCTGAGGAACAGCTTTAAAAAGCCTTGTGCAGAGCTATTAGGATCAGGAATTTGCTGGCTGCATTGCTCACAAGGACTGACACAGTTTAGCAAGAGATCTGCTTCCCTGGACTCAGCCAAGCTGTACACAAAGCTACCTGCTCCTGAGAAAAAAGTTCTGGGGGTAAAACTTTTGACTGAAAATATCAATGTAAAGACAACCTTCATGTTCCTCCTTCACCTTAGTCCAGCCTTCACTTCATAAAGCTGTAGTAGTCCCTGGCTACACATTAATAAATGTCTCTGAGTCTCTTTGCACTTTCTTTCAAGAAATTAGCCTCTGGTTCAAGAAGCAATTATGCCTTTGTAAGAAAGCATGGAGCATTTTTACTGTGCAAGAACAATAGCACTGCAGAGGAACTGGCTCGTGAAGCATCTTTGTATTAAGCTACCCATTTCCAACCCTAGGTTTATTGCAATTCCCTTGATGAATGCCATTGCCAAGAACGATGTGAAAGGAAACAAATCTCAGGATACCATTTAAACTCACTGCCACAGAGAACAGAAAGAGTCTGGGCTGATGGGGAATGCTTGCCTAGACAGATTTCAG
This sequence comes from Climacteris rufus, assembly GCA_013398175.1. Taxonomy (NCBI): domain Eukaryota; kingdom Metazoa; phylum Chordata; class Aves; order Passeriformes; family Climacteridae; genus Climacteris; species Climacteris rufus. The sequence continues at coordinate 363,143 of VZRZ01003796.1, read as the reverse complement.
GAAATACTACTTTGCAGTCAGCCTGAGGCCTTTCCTATCTCAGGAACCTGTCAATAATGAAGCAGCACACATTACTAGAAGACCCCAAGAAAGCACATTTCCAGGATGACCAGAAAAGGCTTTCTCCACAAATAAAGAACATTGAAAAATATTTATTCCTCTAGGTCCCAGCTTGAAAACAGCACTTGTTCTCAAAATACCCAGATAATCAAAGCAAAGCCCTAAAGCAAGAATGTGCCCAAAGATACCCCACACCACTGGTAAGACTCGAAACTGGAAGGGGTTCTGTCAAGCTTGAACAATCACCACACAGCTGTACCTCTACAACAGGTGCTTTAACAAGAGCAAAACAGAGTTTGCAAACATCAGTGGAATGCCCCTCGGGGTGAGATGGTTCTTTAGAGCTCCCTAGATTAAAATAAAAAAAAAGACACTGAAGCTTTTATTGAGCTGTATTGTAAAAAGAACTCCTGATTAATAATCCCTCTATCCTCCAGCTAGGCAGGAAAGATGTCTAGAGATAGAAAGGAACAAGTATTTGCACTTTATACATAAGATGGAAAAAATCCCCACTGAGTCTCCCTCCCACATTCAGCCCCAAAACGTATCAGTCCCATAGCTCAGGATTACAAGACCACCCCTCTCCCTCTGCCACAGGTTAATAATGCTCCAAGTCCAATCAGGATCCCAGCAGAGACACTCTCCTGCAGAAACTCTGCTGCAGTCCTTGCAGCTGTATTTACCATTGGAAATACTGCCCACACATCTTGACAACAAGGCTATAAAGCCTCAGCCCTCCTGGTAATTTACTGAGCTTTGGGCTCAGTCTACTAAGCACATTTTGACAAACAAAAAGCTGGTTGAGTTTCCACTGATTTACCATCTTCCTCTTCTGCAGAGGGCTGAAGTGGATCCCTGGAAAGCCAGGAAAGACACAGCAGCTGAAAATCACTATCTGGGGCAGTCAGTAATGCAAATGTGCAGTGGAATATTTTGTGTGCCCATATAATGTATAGCAGAAATGCACGGCTGCTTCTGTTTAGTTTAAGGAAGCTTTTTGTAAGATTATTTCCATTTTACTGGAACAGGGTTCATCTAATTGCTATGTAAAAGTGTATATCCATTTTAGACACGTACAGCTTACGTGTTCATGTGAACACCTTGAGGTAATTTTACAACAGGAACATTTTGATTCTAAAATTGCAGAAAACTGCTTACCTGAAATTTTATATTCCTAATACCTGTAAGGGCCAGAGCCCGGGGTGAGCTCTCCTGTCACCAGCAGCCGCCAGTGCCAGATGCTACAATATGGCCAAGAGATCCTATTTATAGTAAAAGTTACCCTCAGGGAAAATCCACTCACGTGAGTGTTATTTGCAGTAGACAGCAGGTACTCCACCTCTTGGAATTTAAGGACTTGACTCTTCCCTAGAATACTTGCAGGTGTTTCCGTGTTTCTTGTAAACAGATTTTACCACTAAAATTTTGAATATTCTCACTCACCATGTGAATGTCAAGCTGTACCAAGAGATTTCAGTCTAAGAGTCAAGTCTGCCAATTGCTCTGAATGAAACTGAAGAGCTACAAGTCTAATAAGCAGTGGATCTACTGTGATTTCCTAAGGTTTCTTCTGTAAAATAAACTGCATATATATATATATATAAAAATAAAAATATATAAATGGCAAGCTGGCACCTCAACAAATATTTTACAGTTGTTAACTTACTGGTTCCATTACTAAACCTCTTAACTTCTCCAGCACCTAGTTCTGAAGGGTTTCACAAAATCTGGATAGACCCAAGCTCACAAAATTCCACACATCCACAGCACAGAAAAAGATTCTGGGTAGGAAACAAGCAATCAAACGAAAAGGAAAAAAAAAGAAAAGAAAAAAAGATAAAAAAACCACCACTAACAAACCAACAACTAAACATGTCTCTCCTGAAAAGTACTGTTTTATTTTTTAAACAGTGTAAGGTCAGATAAGTAGAACTGGTAAAATTTACAATAAACCTGATGGCAATGCAAAATATACTCATAGTAAAAAAAATGATCATTAAAATCATCCTTAAACATTCTGCTATACAGATGTCATGCTGGAGTAGCTGGGCTTTTCTCTCCAGGTACATATTGTTCACAAAATATAGTAAGACAATTTAGGCATTTTTATGGTTGTTCTACACAGTCCCCCTCAAAAGCTTTCAAAGTGGAGACATACAGAAATAACAGTGCTCAGAATATTTGAAAAATGTTCTATTACTTAGATTATAAACTGATAATAATGTATCATTCCATAAACATCACCTTGTCCCAATGGAACTGATGAAGCTGTTGCATTCAGCTTCACTGGAACCAGAAACAGTCTGAACTCCAGAGAGCCTGTTTCCAGTGTCCAAAGACTCAGCTGCCATAAATAACAGTATTTTGTGTATTATCCCAAAGTTCAACCAGGAATTGATAATCCTCACTATTTGTAATCTTAGCTACAAACTTAGCCCCATCTGGAAAATTAAAACAGCCATTAGGCAACATGCCTAGAGAGCATCTGTATTAATCTTCAAAAAATACTGCTTGGCTCTCCTAAGTCAGAGCTGCGTCTCCCACCTGCCCCAGAGCCTCATCAACCTCTCCCTGCAGTTTATACCTGTGGGTCGACGAAATAAAAAAAAAAAAACAACTGCAAATTCACTGTTAGGGGTTGACAGTTCACATCACAAATTGAAACAGCACTATACATTTCAGACCCAGTTTGGCACAGAACGATGCAGGTGACAAGGGAAATACAGACCTTGCCAATTACTCGTTGTCCTTACTGTGATCCCCTGTGATCCCCTCCTTTCTGCCCCAGGTCTGCACTGCAGCTGCTGCATGAACCCCCAGGCTCTACACAAACCCATCACTCAGGCAAGGGAAAAGGCAAGACAATTATAATAGAGCAGCCCTAGTGCCCCTTCCCCACCAAGGGCTCTGGTCCAGTATTAAGAAGATTCAGCAAGTGACATCGACATCATTAAAACATTTTATTTCTTAGAGAAAATAATTTTTAAAAGGGTCCACCTTCACAGTGAATAGCAGAGAGGTGTGAAAGCAGCTCTGATCAGTGTGTTCAAAAGTTGTGTGAGCTCCATGTAGCGTCCAGGAGCATGTCCTGATTCCATGAGGACTCAGATAGTTCCATCAATATTTTTTGAAAACTCTCATGCTTAAATAACTGCAGATACACTATTATCCACCTAAACTGCTAAATACTGCAGCCAAAAAGGGTATCCCACCACAGAAAATGAAGCCCATCAGTCAGAGATCTCTCTTTACAGAGCAACCCAAGGGCCGATCACTTGTAGGTAATAAATTTCAAGGCAGCGGGTGGGAGGAGAGTTACACCACACTGTTAGAAGTGCTTCAAGACGCGCATAACTCTTCCTAATGAAGCAGACTGTACTTGCATCCAGGTGGCAAACTACACTTTAAAACGACACTGCAGGTTCTCTCTCCGCCAGGACGCAGACACGGCACGGCTTGCGAGCGTGACCACCGTGCACGCGTGGATCACACAAGAACTGCCTGCTTCCCAGCAAACCCGCCCGCGGAGGCCCCGGCGAGCCCCAGGCCCCGCAGAGCACCCGAGCGCAGCCTCTCCCCGCCCCGGCCCCACGGACACCGGCCCGGGCCGTGCGAGCCCACCCGGCCCCGCGGGCTGCCCCGGG
>VZRZ01003796.1:346976-358400 GCA_013398175.1 Climacteris rufus | reverse complement strand
CAGGAAGGCAAGAGGAGGTCACGATCGAGGCATCAGATCCTGCTCGTGGCTGTACCCAGCGCCTTCCTTCGGGACTCTTCGTGCAGGGGTGCAGCAGAGAGAGGTGACGTCTTTTACCCCAAACCTCGACAATGCGGCTCCTGCCCCCTCTTCTTCCAGGCACACGAAGCGAATCTCCCACAGCTGTAGCAGAATGGTACAGCTCGGAAGCACTCGATTCAAAACCTACAGGGAAGGTGGAATGCCTGTAGTTGGTGGCAGAGGAAGCCATCATTACAGGTAAAACATCCATCCACAAAATAGTATTTAGGACATAAAGCCCAGCGACTGATTCCAAAACAAATTATAAGGAAAAAAAAAAAAAAGGTGTGATGGGTTTTATAAAATCAAAAAGATCTATGGCTCTTTGCTAAATCTGTATTACTAATTTTTAAGTGAAATAGAAATTCTGGTAACAGGTAACAATCTCCTTCAGTGTCTCATGTTCAGATACAACACTGTTACACAGTTTAATTAAGGACTGACAAAACTGACTCATCTGCTTTCCCTAGAAAATGGAATTAAGCTAAAACAACGTATGATGTAAGATTAAATTAAGCAGATTATTTTTAAGGCATAATTTAGTGCATGTGTAACATATCTACATAATGATTCTTCACAATCACCCATCTGTAGGAACTTTGTTTTTCATCTACCAGAAGCTGTAGATAATTCTAACACCAAATAGGAATTAATGTTTAGATGCATCTTTTTCCCCCTGTTCTGTATGGAAGACACACCTGCCTGCCATGGATTTATACATGACCAATCTTTACAGCCTTTCACCATGTGAAAGCCTCCTGGCTTCATGATGAGCATGTAAATACAGTCTCAGGTAGAAGAAGTCCTCAGGGAACACAACAAATAGAATTTTAGCCAGGATAAATTCAGCTTTCAGTAGTTTCACAATTTAGAGCAATGAAGATTTACTTAATCTCGAGTGCATTACAATTTAATGAAGTCCTTTTAAATGTAAGTATCTACCTGTTCCAAAATTCCTAAATTAACAGCAAGTGCTTCTCATAGTCTTGACTGACAGGTCTTAATCAAGGGAGGGGAGGCTGGGCAGTGAGAGAAAATGGATGGATACAAATTTAATCCTTCACTTTCCAGTAAAAACCTCCCAATCAGCAAATTTTCATACCTACACAAAGAACATTAACCTGTGTGTCCATTCAATATGTTTTGATTTGGGCCCAAACCCTCTCCTTTTTGTGTCTAAAGATTATGAACCAAAGCAGCACCATTTGCATGCGAAGTCTTTTCCCTCCACCAGCCTGGACGTGTACCCCTGTAGCACTCCCGTGCAAGACACATCTCCCACCATCTCTGAGCACTTGGACTCAAAGTCTCCTAGAAGTGCACTTCAGATAACAAAAATAACTGAACAGTGTTAATGAAAAACCTCTTACAGATTTATGTATAATACATTTACTCAACATGCATCTGCCATGCACAATTCCTGGTGATAAAGGATTATCAGAGTTCTTGCATGGCCTGACTGGCTGGAAGCGATTCCATTCAAGCCATTAAGACTTCATCATGTCTGGGATGTGACAGAGCAGCCCTGGTGACACTGAACAGACTCCTCTCCTGAATCACTGCACAAATCACCTCCTCTGTCCTACCCATTAACTGGCCATGACCCATAACCTTTACTCACCAATATGGAAGAGCCGGTTTCCACTCTGAATGAAATTTTATGCAGTCATTTCTCAGCTGAAAACCAAACTATGGGAAAATGCCTTTCCTTTGAGAACAGCAGAACAAGAGTAGAGATTGTTGCAGCCTCAAAATGAATTTCCTCCCCTGGGGCAAAGAGCTAGCCTGGTAATTAATTACACTTTCTCTCAGAGTCAGACAAAAGATGAAAATAAGAAGCAGCGCTTTCATAACTGAAGGGAAGGACAAGAGATTGTGGTTCATGATATTTCTGTCCTCCTATACCACTTCATCACATCAAGAAAAACAAAAGCAAAGTCCAGCAATATTCAGGCTGCTACAGCCAGTTCCACAGTTACAGACTGTATTTTCTTCTCTTGTACTTTCCAGTTAGTTTGCCAGTATTAGTCTCTCTTCTATAAAACTACCAAATGGCCCAGGGCAAAGTAAGTGTTTTTTCCTATGACTTCCAGAATACCCTTACAGTAAAGATATCTTTATTATGGACCATCTTTTACTTGAACAATCATCATAATCACAGCTTACTAAATATGTAACTTTCAATTTTGCTTAAAGCTACATCAAGGAGTTCACCTCTATCTCCTAGGGGCTCTACATTCTTGCATAATTACCAGTGACTTAGTATTTGCAGGAACAAGGATATTGATAATTAAAAGCATACCTGAGAGGACTCCAAGGAATTATTGGCAGAACTCATTCCACTAATGCTTAAAAGAAAAATAGCTTAATAGCATAATTTTTAACCTTGAGCCATATAGAATGTTTATATAATACTTGTTCACAGACTAATCCAGCAGCATTTATTTGCACTTCCTTCTACCCCAGAGCAATGGGGAAAAGATCAGGGTTTGAACTTTTGCAGGTGTTTTCAAATGTAGCCAAACTAAAGTTGTGGATTCTGTATGTCTTACTGTCATCCTCTTTTTGGAAATACAGAACTATTTTCCAGGGTAATAACACTGAGAAACAAACTCATACTAGCATTTTGAAACACTGAAATTTTTTCTTTTTGTCCGGTAAACGTCTGAGTAAAGGATGTTGTAGTGAGAACACTGTAGGGGTCCAAATTACTTTAATGTGCAATTCATTCAAGTGGAAAAAAATGTATTCTTGACAGTGTTTTCCAAGGCATTCAGTACATTAAGAACAACATTTATGAATTAACAATCCACAAGCTGAACTGGAAGCACTGGTAATCTGACTTAGGTGGACAGAGTGTGAGCGGTAACCCGGAAATCCAGAATGCCGATATCCAGCTCTTCAGAGTTCAGCTCTAAAAGGTTTTTCCCACCATTGTGTTCATGTAAGGCATTTACTTTCTCTAAGTGCTGAAGCCACTAGAAGAAACAATGACTGAGATGTGGTATTACAAAACCTCTGAGATGAAACAGGAAGGATGCTGAGATGACAGCAGCTGGGCAGTGGATGTGACAGTGCTGATCTCTAAGAGCCAGTTCACAGTGATGGTGGGGTGAAGATGACCTGTATTCATCTTAGAAATCAAATTACAGCAGAACACACAGGCCTGTGCCTGCATAGTTCTGCAGACCTAAGCACTCAAGGAGTGTAAAGGCATCATCCTATTGACTTCTGGGTCCCCAAGACTACATGAATGCTTTCACAGCCACTCCCAGGACACGCAGTTACCTTCAGAGTGTTAATACTTCAGCAGAGGTTACATCTTTAGATACTAAAGAGAAAACTAGAAACCTTGGCAGAGCAAGAGCCAAAAGTAATTCCATTAATGCAATTTGGTCTGCTGTTCTTCAGTCACACTTTTTAAAAATCTGATCTGAAGAATCATCTTTATGGAATCCTTACAGAATAATGCCCAGAACAGGATCTAGTTGCAGTAGAAAATAATTTAATGCTAAGTACTTGAGCATTTATAAGCTTACTGAAACACATAATACTAAATTTCAAACAACATATATGCAAAAAACCATGCAACTAGTTAGGAGTTCTGTTCCACCACCCTGCCAACAGTAGCAAGATGGTCATTTGTTCTGTTAACTCATGCTGGGATCCAGAAATTTCATCTCTGTTTACGGTAGATCCAATTTTTGGTACTTGTAATAATATCTGGGGGGGAAAAAAAGTGATAATTATCCGTAAAGTAGTCCATTCTCACGTGTAAGAGAAAGCTCACTGATTTGACCAGCTGTTCAGATGTTCACTAGACATCCAATGCTATCACTTGTTTGCAGGAATCTGGATCTTGCAGGTCATTTGCCAGTGAGAAGGGAACAATATTTCTGAGTTTATGTACATTTCTAATGAAAACCAGCATCATCTGAAAGACTCCATAAGAAGAGAATAAAACATCCAACATACCCCCCGCCCCCAGACAATCTAATTCTGGATCCCAGGATTCTCTAGAAAAGCAGTAACAAACTCAAATTTTTGTTCTGTCAACACCACCTGCTGATTCCTGATTCACTTGCCCACCAAGTACAGCCTGTGCTCTGTCTTACCACAATTTGCCTGGGCCCATGACCCACCATCCCAGTTCTTTCATCGGTACAGAAGCATCAGATGAGTGTCATTAATTAATACATACATACTTAAAAGCACTTCCCTGCATTCTAGATGCTGCATATAATTCAATTGGTAAAAAAACAGGAGAATATTTGGACCTAAGATATTGTAAATGAAAATTTGTGTGTATTCAGTATTTCTGAAAGCTGTCACACTCATGCAGTATCTCTGTATTGAATTAAAACAGAATAAATGACATGCAACTTGCAAAAAACTTGCAGACTTTGTGAAGAACTGCTTTAAACTTCGGAAGACATGTGCCATCCAGTGGCACATCAAGAAATTTCATGAGAGATGGGAAAGGGAGGGGATTTTACCTCTGTGGTAGTGATAAGACAGTTTTGTTCACAGTTTTCATTTTTGTTGAACAAAAATCTAGGAAGTGAAGAAAGGAGCTTCCCCTATGTTACAGGTTTCAGGAGAAAACAGAAACCTTATGAGAAACTGATAATTTTTAAAGAAAAACATATCTGATAACTTGAACTACTTTGAGAGGATGAAGTGGAATATCAGATGTAAAGTTCAGTTCAGGCTTACTCACCCTAGAAATAAAGCACAGAGTAGTAATTTACTAAAGAAGCCAGTATCTTTTCTAGGGAATCTCTAGACCACCAGTGAAACTCAAAGTTGTGTTTAGAATCATAGAACCACTGAATGGTTTGGCTTGGAAGGGACCTTAGAGCTCATCTCATTCCAAGCCCCCTGCCAGGGGCAAGGACACCTTCCACTGGACCAGGCTGCTCCAAGGCTCACCCAACCTGGCCTTGAACTTCCAGGGACACGGCAGCCACAGCTTCTCTGGGCAACAAGTTACTTCAGGAGTAACTCAAAGCAGCACAGATATTCTCACAGTTACCTGGGAGACTTAATTATGATGTAGCCTATGATTATATTAATGCCTGTGCTAAGGATCCTTGGAAGAGAAAGTATCCGTGCAATTTTAGTGAAGTACTAAGTGTTGCACAAGAACACTGTTAGAGATTTGAAGTTTTCTGCATCTTTTACTCCTTTTAGCCTTGCAATTTTTCAACATATTCAGACTTCAAAAAAAAAAACCCAACAACCTTTAAACACTCAACTAACCAGTTACCATCTGCACAGTGAACCAAGTCCATGTTCTTTTACCTTCAGGCATTCCTTTGGGAAGGTGGAACTCCTTCCTCTTAACTGGAACTTGCTGGAGCCTGGAAGGTCTCTGGCCTGGTGACAGTCTAACAATGGAGCAGATTTCTTGTCTGTCACACAGAGGCTGAAAAGATTAATGACATTTCATTCACACAACCATTCCCATTGAAGAAATATTCTTCTAGCTTTCTTTTAGGGAAATTAGAAATGACATGCAGATTTCAAGGGATGTCACTAGCAAACATTTAAGACTACTTGTGTACACTTAACATGCTATTGGAAGGCATGATAGAAAGCTTCAAAGCTTTAAACATTCTCTTTATCTGTTTTAATACTGTAAGGCTTCAATATACAGTACACTACATACTTGCATGATGAAACTGGATTTAAAAAGTGCAATAAAATTAGAACCTTTAAAATATTCTTTTCTTCTGGACTTTGAGGAATAATTTATTTTTCTGAGCTCACAGGTGCAGGAACAATTTCTTCTGAATTTACATATGGACCTGTGGTATTCAGGAACAAGTCTTCCCCAGGTGAGGCTTTGCACACTGGCGACAAGCTAAGCTACAGCTCCGTCAAAATACAAAATATACAGGAATAATTGCCCAGCTAAATAACAGACAACAATTCAGAATGGCTAATGCTTGATGCAAAAGATCTTCTATTGCTTAAAAAAAATGTTTAGGACTTCAGCAAGACTCTGATGTTCTCTGTTTATTAATCTAGTATGGACTAGCTCAAGTGTGCAGAGACAAGTCGCAGTACTTACTACTTGTACTGCCAAAGAATTCAAACTGGCATTTAAATACCAGATTTGAATCAAAGGAGTTGTGCAAGTAAAGCTACTGGTGTTGGTTTTACATTACATTTATGAAAATACAAAGCAGATTCCTAGGTTGGGTTGTTTGGGTTTTTTTAATTGTCCAGAATTTATCACACTTAGTTGTGCAATTTGCAGTGTAATGTATCTATAGGCAGAAATGGACTGTACCACAAATTATTTGCTTGGTTTTAATCATTAAAAAAAAAAAAAAAGCATCAGATAGATACTCACATCTAGCTCTAGAGGCTGAGCATTACCAGGACTGTTTAGGATTTTATTTTCCTCCATGATTGGCATGGTGGAAGTCATTTGCTAAACAAAAACAGAGAAGAGCTCACTATCCATTTCCAATTCTTTGCTGTTTATTAGTACTCTTACAGTATTCTCCTAGTACACAATACTTTGAGAACTCCTTTTAGAATTACTAATAGTTCTTCAGATTTAAGTACTGAATTCCTGTCATTCAGGTTTTCTTTGGTCTTATGCTCTCCAAAATTAAGACGAAGAATTAGTTTACTGCAGCACAGATATTTCAGATGTGGCACTTCCTGCCACTTCTATTTAATTGTAACTTATGTCACAATTCACCACTCCCACTTCTATACCATGCCATTGTTAATCAGTGGAGCACAATGGAAATACTCACCACCACAGCATCTGTTGGTTTGGTTGGCAGAACTACTGCTGTCAATCCCTTTGATTTGGCTGAAGTATTTCCTGGGGCATCAAGCTGCCTGAACGATGAACCTTCTTCTAACAGATTAAAACGGTTTTCTTTTTTCTTCAGCCTTTTGGCTTTAGCTGTTTGATTATCAGGCTAAAGAGCAAAACAATTACATTTTGTGTTACAAAGTGAATCTCTAGCCTGATAAGCACTAAAAATAAAAGTCCCTCTGTCATAATCATTCTCTACACAACCAATTTCAGTACCACTGACACAGCCAGTCTGACAAACAGTGAGCCTGGGGGCATCCATGACTATTGCTCTATCGAGAGGGAGAGGCAAGCAACATCTTCACTCTGCCCTGGCTGCAGGCACCCCTTTACAAGTGTAGCAGGAACTACTATGCCTCTAGGTGGAGTTTTCCACCCATGTAAGGAGGAAATAATTTGTGTTACAACCTTGCTGTTTCATTAAGGATCTTTCACCTTGCTTTCCGGTGCTAATGGTGAAGAACAGTGCACACCACTTTTTAGGTCTGGAGTTCTCTCTCTTGCAGCTGTTATTCTCTGGAGTTTTTTCCCTGTGACAGATTTCCAACAAATTAATTAACTTGGAAACAAAGACCACAGCTACTCTCCACACCATGTCTCACGGGATGGTTTTCAAAGAGGAATAATTCCAAAGCCACCCACGTAAACACTGATCTGCCCTCCCAACATAATCCTCATCTCTGTCTCCCCACCATCAGGACTGCTTTATTCCTCACCCATTCCTTAAGGAACAAGGCTGCTTATTAATCTTATGCTCACCTGGCTATTTACACTGGACACACACACTGTGGGAGCAGAGACCTGCATAATCACAGCAGTCTTTACCAGTGGCAACTTCTGCTGCTAATACACTCCAAATTAAGCAGGGGAAAATTATGTGGTACCTGGGCCACAGACAGAATCGCATCAGTCACAGACTGGAACTGTAGCTACATCAGGGACGCAATGTATTTGTGAAGTTGGTATGAAATAAGTTCAAGTAAAGAGCAGGACACAAACAGTTCTGTTCCTGGCTAAGTTAAATAAGAAATGTCAATTTTCACTGAGCATCATGGGTGATTAAATGGAAAAATGCAGGGTCTGAGACATTAGCTGGTTGGTTGGGTTTTGTTTTACTCTCCCAACACATTAATTAGAACCAAGTCTTATTTGCTGGAAAGATTTTTCAATTTACACTTTCCCTTCTAGACTCAACTGAGTTTAGTCTTTGCTGGAGGACAAATAACGCAGTAGAAACCTGGTTTAGATACTGTGCCGTGATTTAAGTTTGGGTAGATTATTCTGTTCTCACAGCTAGAACAACTGCTTCAGGTCGTATTTTACCTGCCAGAGTAGTTGAAATGCTTAATGCTGAAGAACTGTAATTGCAATTTGATGGTCTCTTTCTAGGAGAGGAGGAAAAAAAATGAACTGTTCTGAATGAATGTTAACATTCAAAAAAACTATTAATAAGGAAATCCTAGGAAAATAAAGACTGGGTGAAGAGGGATAAAGCTTATTTTAAAAAGTACTTGTAAGGAGTTGCTTCATCACACTTTACAGCTACTTGATAATTTATTATCAAGTCACACAGCTTATCCTGAGGATAGATGCAATTTAAGATTCACTAAATACTTAGCATTTCAGCTTTCTAGGACAGAACATACTTAAAGGGGATGCAGGAGAAAATGAGGTTCACAAGAAAATTCAGAATCAGTTGTGTAGAGATCTGTAACATTAAGACTGATACATGAATGAAAACGACTGCATCTAAGACTGGAAGGAGCAGCACAAGGGTAAAAAGAAAGGGTGCTGCTCCTAGAAAAACACTCATGTGATTCAGACTTTTATGTCAGGACCTGAAGGCAGCTCTGTGACAAGGCCAAGCATAAAAGACCCTTTGCTGTGAGAAAACCTCACCACAGACAACTTGTCACAGAAATTCTGGCACCCAACAACAGGGGGTGTCAGCAGGGTCCCAGCACACCACATTCACACACCATTCTGCTTCCTAGCACACGCATTCCAAGCAAGGAAACACTAACAACAGGCAGTAACCTGGCCCAAGACTGTATTATAAAGTCAGCAGGATTCCAAAGCGAAGGAGCACCCCATGTAAGCTGATGATTCCTTAAGAACATAAAAGACCTGCCCAAAAACTGTTTTTTTTCCTGGGCAAGCACAGAATGCCAGAGACTTAACAAGGACTTGACAACAGGTGCCCTTCACACTCTGTACTGCACAGACAAGCCTGGCCAGACCACCTCAGCACACAGCTCTTGCTGACTGTGACTGAGATCTGACAGTATTAGTGCAATTGGGTAAAAGCAACTTATTTAGAGATTTCATACATAAATGTCATCTCCTTCCATAAAAATCTTTCACTGAGTTCTCTTATGCTTCCCTACAGCTGCAAGGAGAAACCATAACTCTGTAAGGCAAACTCTTCCCTGACTTAATGCAGCCATTTCAAAGTTAGTGAGAACACAGGTAGCTGAAACACCACAGGAGTGTTTGCAGGAGCAGAGGCTTATTAGTACTGGCCTTTCTTTTAAGTATCAAATTCTCAAAAGAGAAAAGCCTGAACATTTAGGTGCATCAAAGAGTCCGCTGTGCAGATTACCTTCTAATGCATCGGTCTTGAAAATCCTCTGGTACAGGTTCTAAAAAACAAAACATAAGAGCTAAACTTTAAATGACAAAGCTAAGACAGCTTAGACCAGACAATTTTTTTTGTGCAAACTAACTTATAAAGCACAGTATTAAACACAAACACAGAGCACAAGCAGGGAGCTGCTCCCCATTATGCAGACACACCTTACATAAAATGATCATTGCTTATTTTACACAGGTTCCATGCACCAGAGTGAAATTTGTTTATGTAAATATCCTGAAATATTATAGAAAAGAATTACCTAATATTGCTGAAAAATTTGAGATCTGTGGTATGCTATCTATGGTCACTGCTTCATTGGAGTCCAGGAGAGTAGAATTCTTGTACTTGCCAGGGTCCACAGAGTAAAAATGGAATCCTTCTGGACATAAAAGATATAGGTGCAGGCTTCTTATGCTGAAATTCATCAAGTTATTAAATTTGTGACTACACTGAAAGCAATCCCATTTGCAGGACAGGAACTAAAAAGCAAAATGAAAGCATTGTCCTGGCTCAAACCACTGCAGAGAAGTTTGGAAGGAATTTGACTCAAAGCCCATTTGTGGGTCATTCCCAATAAACCACTTGTGTCAACAGTGAATTCTTTAGGTTTAAAGTAGGGTTCAAATTACACCAGGACCTGATTCACACCAGATTGGAGGACCAGATACACAGATTCCATGTCAAGCACAGGCTGACTTATAGCAAAGATGTGACCTGGTGAGGCACACCAAGGGAGGCCACTACCCCTTCTATTGCAGACAGTCTCCCCACATTTTCTAATCAAACAAAGCTCAGAAAACCCCCCCAAAAGTCTCACCTGAATCATCACATCTGAATGTTTCAGGGGATGAGCAACTCTTCAGGCTGTCACTAGTAGTGTTATAATCTGCAGCTGAATCTTGATCTAAACACTCTATGAGGAAGGTTGAAACACCTGTGGGAAGAGTCATTTCTGTACCTAGAGAATAAGACAAAAAAGGTGGCTAAAAATCTATCATCTTGTACAAACCATCAGGATTTCCTTATCTGAGTTTCACTCCTGTAATGAGCTAAATATTGTCAAGTCAGTATCTTATACTGAGTCATAATAAAGTTAAAGAAGCAAACAAGGGGCATCCTTTATTTACTACCATATGCTAAAAGAAGACACCTTCCTTGCCCAAGGCTCTCAAGACATACCTGAAGAATTTAGCCTCTGAAAGGGTAATTCTTAAACAAGTCACAAGCTTTTAGAAATGCGAGTTTGAGTAAACTGAAGAACTCATGTCCAAAACTAGTTCTGTCAATGACAAAACCAGGACCATGTGGTTTTCAACAGGCTGGGCTCAAGACTATCTCATCCTGTAGGTCTATTTGTGCTGCCTACAACCAATTCATGTGAACCCAGCCACATGCTGCAATAAGAAGCAGAAGTCAGACAGTGCTCTCAACAACTTCACCTTCCAATATCACACAGTCAAAAACAGTACAAGACCAGCACTTTTATAGGAATAAAATTGTATAATGAATTTGTAGTGGTTTTAGCCCTGGCCAATGGCCAAGGCCCCACTAGAACTGCTTTTTTCCCTTTCTGAACAGAGATGTTACTAAACCATGATAAGAAATGCTGGCAGAGGAGCAAAATTAGGCTGAGACAAGGTCAGTGCTTCTAAGTGATAAAGTGAATTTATTACAGAGTCGAAGGAGCAAGCAAAAACAAAGGAACATCTCCTAAATATTCTTTCTCCCCGTTCTCCCATCTTCCCCCTCTCCCCATCCCCAAAAGCTTCACAGCCCACTCTGCTCCCAGATAGTAAGGGGAACCCGGGGAGGGGTGTTTTCTCTAATTAGTTTAGTCCTCAGATGCTCAGGTCTTTCCTCTTCT
>VZRZ01003796.1:255607-346651 GCA_013398175.1 Climacteris rufus | reverse complement strand
CAGGAGCAAAGTCCTTGGTCCCCACCAGACACAGCTACTCTTGTGGGAGTTCACTCCCTTCTGCACCGTCTCTGCTCCAAGTCTGATTAAAGTCTCTCACCACAGGCTTTGAAGATGTATCAGTTCCGATGCTGCAGGAACCTCCTCCTCCATTGCTTCTCTTCTTTGGCAGACTGGCATCGTTTGCTGGCTTTCATATCTGATGGTTCAGTTGTTTTTCCTGGTTATTTGCTGGACTCCTTCTCCCCTGCCTAACCTACTCCTACATGACTACAGGGTTACATGGCACGCACATGTGTACTACAGAGATTGCTTCTTAAATTTACTGTCGCAGAGGCGTTTCTGTCCTTCCTCATTGGCCCAGCTGTGGAAAACAGCACATCAACCTCCCAGGAGCCATCAGAGATAGGCCCTGACCAGAGAGCTGTGGGAGCTTCTGGAAGCTCCTTACAGGAGGCATCTTTTGGCCCCTACCACACCCAAAAAGCTAGACCTCCCAAACTCCTCAAACCATCACAGAATTTCAAACTGTTTTAAATAGACATAAAAATATATTCAATAATACAAGGTATTGCCATTATACTCACTGGAAGTCATTTCAGCATTTTTCAGATTTTCTTTACTTTCAAAGTTGATTATTGGGGATTCCTAAAAGACCAATAAAAACAACCTGAGAAAACTGGATGTAGACAAAGAAATGCATGTAAATATCTTCCTACATTAGCAGATGCTCAGAAAAGTCACTGTCTAGTACTTCACCACTTAAATTTGCTGTTCACAGTTTAATTTTACCAGGGGTTTCATGCACATTAACAAAGCTACAGTTTGACTTACAGCTCTAAAATTCAAGATGAATACCCCATCATTTGATTCTACAATCTTTGCTGGCTGAGACTGCCAGTGAAGGCATATTGACATCAACTGATCTTATGCACAACAGTTGTAGAGTAATGAACTTCACTGAATTTGATTTTTTTTTCAGACACCCAATTATCACTTTCAAAATCCTAAACCATTTCTGCAAATACAAAAATCTATTATGTGTAAGCAGTAGATTCTACTAGACTAGAAAATGTAAGTAATTGGCAGACTCTAAAGAAGAGCTAACATTTTAAATAAAAATTTTATACCAGTATCACCCGAGCCCTTTGCTGTAGCAGATTTCAGTTCAAACACACTGGGTTCACCATTCTCTTGCCATTACAGTGTTAACTGTCCTGGAACACCTCTGCTCTGTCATCTCCACTTTGTTCCAGTTTTAGTAACAAGAGGAAGAATAACAGCGACCTGCCAAAGGTCTGTGCCTGAACTAGAAGTGAGCAATTCTCTGGAATCATACTCTACTGAGATCTCCTCCACACAAGACAATTCCTACAGCCTTGCCTCGTTAAGGATTATTAGTATCCATGTTCTCATGCCACCAGTAGTGCTTTTATTCTGGCCAAAAACACAGGAAAATGGCATGAAAATAGATGACCAAGTTCAGCCTGAATACGCGTGCACACACACACACACAAACAACTCAGGAAATTTCACCTGATTACAAAACAATTTAACGTGTCACATTTCTCTGACTTATTCTCCATAGCATTACTAGTAGATAAAAAGCAAGACAGCATTCTCACCTTCATTGCTACACTGCTTTCTTCTGATTCCTCTTCTTTTTTTTCCAAGCCTGTTCTTTCTCTGACATTCACTTGACCGCTGCAGTTCAAGAACAGAACTAAGCTCAGTCACAGAGCTACACTGTTTTAGAGGAAGACAACAACTACAAAATGCCTTTATGGGGTGTCAATACATAGTCTGACAGACATCAGTGTACTGATAATTCAGACTCCATCACTCCAAGAGCCATCTCACAAGGCAAAACAATATAATTTACTAGCAAGTGTTAATAATGACGTGTTTGAATGAGTTCTAGCTGACCTTTGGTTGCATGAAGAGCTCTCTTCAGTAATTTCAACATTTTCTTTAATTTTTGATAAGTGTTTCACAGTGGATTTTTTCTTCTGGCCTAGAGAAGAAAAAGTGTTTAGTTCAGTAATGATAATTTCAATATTAGAATTTAAATTATTATTTCTAATAGGGCACCTTTAGCTGTTCCGCCTTCCACATCCATAACACTTTTTGCCCCTATTATCACAAACAACATAAAGTCTGGAATTGCTTTATTAATTTTACTCAAGCTTTTTTCAGCAGTATATCAACAAAACAAAAAGCAGACTTCAAGAAATACTTCCAGTGTTTTAGAAATCTGCTGACTGAATACCTTGGAAGCAACCCTTACCTTGATTCAAAGTTTGAGTATAAATCAGTCTTAAGTGGAGTTTATTATGAGTATCGTAAGAATTTCTACATGAACTGGTCCTCACTGTATATAATCCCAAAGGTCATAATAACACAATTAATGAAAAACCAGCAAACTTCAGAGTAATATCTTCTTATTCTAAAACTAATTTTATAAGTCATTTAGCTTTACGTTTTGCTTTCAGCATCCAGGAGACAGAAACAGCCAAACTTTCTAGAGTTATACTTTTGTGACCACAAACGAGTGCCCATTCCAACACTAAAAACTGGGTCTGAAACACTGTATCTCCCAGGGCCACACAGAGCTGAAGCTAAAGCTTCGTCTGAAGCTCCCTGGGAGTTCAGGACAAGATGATATATGGACAGGACTCATCCCTTTCCTTCTTTTTTTCAAGCATATGTAAGACTTCCAGGCTACTGGTTGAACCCAGTCCTGTACACAGGAGCACTAAATACACACAAAGGTAGGAGCCAGCAGAGCGGGAACACGACAAAAACGAGTGTTTGCTGTACCCTGCAACAGCACAGCTTTACCAAAATCAGCTTGAGGTCAAGACATTCCATGCTGGTCTTCCCCATTTAGTTTAGCAAGTTACTCTGTCAGCCTTCACTTGAATCCCATCCCTTCCCTTGGACTGCATTTTTTGCTTCAAAGCCTCAAATTCTTAACTTGGTATCTGCTTCACTGCATTCAACAACAAGGCAGCTCCTTTTGAGTAACAACTCTGAGCGATTTTTGAAGTATATTCTCAAAAGTGAGCAAGGGTTTTGCCTTCCCATTTCTAAATTCCTTCCAACTCAAAATTAAATGGAGGGGAGGCACTTTACAGAAGTAAAACCCCCTCCTATTACTAACTAACACTAAAATAAAGGACACACTCCTGTTTCTAGAACAGCTGCCTGCTTTTTCCAAGCCGTGAGGGACACGGGTAACAAAAAACCACTTCCCAACCTCACACAGGCCCCGCTGGGCTGGGCACAGGTGTGAGGAACCTGCCCTGCACGGCTGTGGGGGAACACCGAGGCCGCTCTTGGTAAACACCTTGCCAGGATTACCCTGAGCGGCACCTTCACCCACGAGAACACAGCGGACAAAACACAGTGCACAGTTCTCTTCCTCTCACCCTTCAGCCCCGGCCCCGGTCCAGCCTCCTGCAGCCCGGGCCCCGCCGCGGCGGAGGANCCTCGCGCCCCAGCCCGCATGCGCGGGGCGGCCGCGGGGAGGGAGCGGCCCCGTGAGGGCGGAGAGCGCTGCGCCCCCAGGCCCTGCTCCGAGCCGGGTCACCCGGCCTGGCCCAGCTGCTCTGGGCAAGCTCTGCCCGCCCCTCACCACCCTCACAGGGAAAAAATTCCTGTATGAAAATGGAGTAAATAAATCGTGTGTGTGACACGCCCCTTATTGATCAAACCCCGCGTTTTAGCTTCAGTTTATAAAGAGAAGGAATCTCCTTGCTTCGTTACATGAAAATTGGAATGNCAGGCCCCGCTGGGCTGGGCACAGGTGTGAGGAACCTGCCCTGCACGGCTGTGGGGGAACACCGAGGCCGCTCTTGGTAAACACCTTGCCAGGATTACCCTGAGCGGCACCTTCACCCACGAGAACACAGCGGACAAAACACAGTGCACGGTTCTCTTCCTCTCACCCTTCAGCCCCGGCCCCGGTCCAGCCTCCTGCAGCCCGGGCCCCGCCGCGGCGGAGGAGAAGAGTTTACAGCCGCGCTCGGCCCCGCGGGGACCGGCGCTCCCGAACAGGCGCCGCCGGCACATCTGGGAGGCGCCGGCCCGGCTGCCCGGGACATCGGCCGCCCCCGGCAGAGGGGAGGCGCGGCGCTTCTTGCGCGGTGCCTTCACGGCCTCGGCAGCGCNCCAAGCCCCGTCCAGCTGGCCTTGGACACATCCAGGCGTTCCTGGATTTCCGAATGAAGGGAGATAAAACTGCACACAAAAAGCGGAATAGAGCCCGAAAGCTTCGAAACTTTATTGGTTAAGACACATAGTCTGAAAAAATACTATGCATTCCCAATTGTCAATTTCTATTAAACAAGCATATACATTTCGTTATATTAATATTGATTTAAAATAAAAAAAAAATGAAACCATTACAGAAAGACGGCTGCATCTTCAGAGAACTTTGCAACAATTTGTTTTTGTAGGAGATTGCTAAAATCAATCTCATGTTCCAATAGTCATTTGGTCACTATTTTATTTTACATAACTTATTATTTTTACAACACGTTTAATTTAGGCACGCGTTCTGAATGACTTCATACCGATGGTGAGGACAAAGTGCCGGAGGAACAACAGGTTTTATAAAAGAGCTTTTATTGTATGTCAGTCCACGAGAAAATCTTATGAGCAGTTTTGAGAAAGGTGAGAATTTAGTTCTTTACAAAAGTTTCCATAGATGACTTTTTGATATACATGCTAATATACCAAAACTGAAAAATCTTTAATAACAGTTAAGATTTTTTTTTCACACGAACGTATATGTTAAATTTTACCCCCCTTTGCTTTTACTTGAAAATACAATAGGCAA
This sequence comes from Climacteris rufus, assembly GCA_013398175.1. Classification (NCBI taxonomy): domain Eukaryota; kingdom Metazoa; phylum Chordata; class Aves; order Passeriformes; family Climacteridae; genus Climacteris; species Climacteris rufus. The sequence goes on along the minus strand of VZRZ01003796.1, from coordinate 341,808 downwards.
CACTTACCAAAATGCCTCATTCATTGGCTGCTTTTACTTTGCTAAAATACATAACAAAAAGCTGAAATGAAGTGAAGGGCTTAAAGAGGCTCCAGATGCCTCAGAAAACATTTTATTTTGGAACAATTCAAGTGATCTAAAACTTTTTCCCTGCTGGGCTACAGGCATCTAGATTGCTTCTCCGAAAAGCTTCATCGTTTCACAGGAGCAAAGGTGGTGTAGAAGCCACCAAATGTGCAAAATACTGAAGAACATCAATTCCAAGAAGAAACAAAGATCTATTTCTGACTTTTTTTCCCCCTAGAGGAAACCAAAATTAACTAGATACAAAAAGTACACCAATAGAATTGCCTCTAAATAAAATGCTTTTCCAATTTTTCTCTAAGGCATCAAGAGGTCTTTAAGTAACCTATTACCATGCAAAAATAGTATATTCTTTCCCAGTTTACATTCATCTTGTAGCATTTATTTACATATAGATCAGAAGTTTGTGCTTTTAACACATGTAAAATTTAAAAAAAATCTAAGTTAATTTTTTCATTCCAGAGGTTTAAGCCAGATTATTTTGTTACACACAAGAATTTCATATTCATGGCAAAAATGAGATTGGACTTCAGTGCAGCTGCTAAGATACTATCAGTGAGGACAGATTGCAAAATAGTACTTTATCCTTAAAAACTCACTGTCTCTCTCTCACCTGATGTGCATCAAGCATTTTAACCTGCAAATGTGCCTTTCAGGAAAGAATTATTCCATGTATTTCCTGCCCACATGGGGTAAAGACTCTTGTCTGGTTTCTGCTCACACTGTGTGTGTCTTGGCAGAATGGATTCTCTGTGCAATATATCAAGCAAAGAACATACAAAATATATAACTAAGCAAGATTCTCTTCCTGGAGTATGTATTTTATTCTGTTTTTTTATCTATAAGACAGTCTTCCATTGATTCCACAGGCATAGCAGCAAGCCCAGGAAGAACCTCCCATGTTTAACATGACCGAGAACGCAGTACTCTGACTGCAAAACTGACTGCAAAAAGAGTCTCCACTCTTAAGTAAGATGAATAATAGAAACTAATTAAGAAATTAGTTATCTTAAGGTTTAAAAAAAAAACAAAAAAACAAAACCAAACAACTGGTTATTGGACAGCCCTGGGGATTTGTCCTTGGTGGTCACAAGAAGTGTTTCAGTTTAAGAAAGCTCAATATAAAATAAATATTCCTGGAATTTGAAGAGAAGCAAGATTGTGCCTAGCTCATGCCTTACAAGTCTCTTTTTCAAGTGTTAATCTCTTACATCATCATTATGATTATGGCAAGAGTGACCTGCAGAGGAAAATCTGATTACACAAGTATAAAAGAGAGCTTTTAGTATATTTATATAACTTTTCACAAGTTCTGAAAGCATTCACACTTTTGGTGTGAGAATACAATTTCTCCCAGATTTTGCATCATCCCAGTGTGGCCAAGTCTGTATTTTTTCTTTCTTATTCTTTTGGCATTCATATCTTTGGCTCTAGTGCATCCAACATTTTGCATCAAATACCAAAAGAAGGATATAGATACATTATTCAGCATCATATATGTAAAAATAAAAGCCATCTAAGCTGTAAATAAATTTATATTGGGACCTTCTATACTTATACAGAGTTTAGTTGTCTCAAAAAGCCTGAAAACAGACAGAAAATTGTACTGAATCTAATTCTTCATTGCTTTGAAGGTTGTGTATGTAATGACTGTCTTTTGGCTGATACAAAAAGGAGATTAACTAAACTGTGCCAAGATGAAAACCCTTTATGACTTGCCTTAAAGAGCCAGATTTTATGCAATAACCCCTATCCTCCGCAGACATGGCGCACGCAAATTCCCCAGGGATGCTGTTGCTGCTTACGTTGGTGAAAAATGAATGTATGATCCCATCAGGTCTCAGATATTTCTTATTTGCTTTGGGCTGAGTCATTGCACTGGAGTCAAATGAGGAATCAGGCGCATAAAGGGATTCAGACAAATGCACATTTGATAAATCAAATTGCCACATTCTTTGAGTCACTATGTTACTGATACGGTTTCCTATGTATCATTTTATTCTGAAATCACTGCAATAAATCAGTCTTCGTGTTACACTAACTCATTAATTTGATTTATTTCATTTGGAAGCATGCAATGGAACTTCAGAGGGAAAATAACAGACCATTTAGATTAAAAATTGAAACTTTTAGCTTCAACAGTCTACAGTGGATTCCAGTATAAGAGAGAAAATAAGTGTGCTTCCACTGTCCTAGCAAAAATCTAGCAGGCACAGCTCCATGCTGGTATGCACTGGTGCAACAAACATCAGCTAGTACAATACACAGATATTTAGGACCCTGTTTAGCAGAAAGAAGCCATCAACAGTCCAAGTGTTCAAGCAACTTGACATGACAGTTTTCTCATTGCCTTGTACCGTGCTTTGTATCAAGAGAAAGCTCTAGAGTCTGTTCCTGTTCCTTGGGAGACTTCTCCCCTTTCTGATGACCACCGAAATATAAGGTTTCACCCAGACCACTTGCTGTTTATTCCAGAGAGGCCATTGGAAGTGATGCCAGCAGGACTTGATGCTTCCAGATGTCTGAGCATAAAGATGTTTTCATAGCAGGCCTTCCTGCCACCACGGCCCATGTTCTGCCCTACAGTGACACCTTGCACAGCGATGGCTAACACAGCCTTTAGCCCATCCCCGTGGGTCTTCCAGAGCAGTATTCCTTCCACTTCCATGGCCAGACGAGGGATGCCCTCCACTCCTGCACCTCAGGCTGGCCTTTTCCCAAACCCATTCATTTTGCTAAACCCCATCCAGAACCGCAGCTTATTCCTTGTGCTCCATTTCTTTAGCGCTGTTTCTGAAAGGGAGTTAGTCCAGCTGGACTACGCAGTATTAGCAGCATGTAACGTAATAAATGAGGGACTGGGAGCATATGGATTATCACGAACTCCCACTGAAAGCCACCACAGAGCCAGCTAGGCTTTTGCAACCTTCCCAGTTTGAGCAGTTCAGATGTCCATGAGTGCACTGGACTGAAGGAGCCCTAATGCAGAATCAGTATGCCATGGACAAACTGTGTTTGGATGAAAAGGAAATAGAGGGAATTCTATCCTATAGCTTCCTACCCTGTTCTTGTAATTTCAAGGAGACATTAATCCATTAGATGTAATATACTAATAGGTCTATTAAGTACAAATAGCGGGAGATTCCTTCCTATTTCTATTCTGGTTGTTAGATCATCAATGATTAAATCAAATCAGTGTCATTTATGTCCTGAAAAATATAAAAACTATGACTTAATATATAAACCAATATCCAGCTTGAAGTTCCAAATGAGAGAAAATAGACTTACTTTCACCATTAATCATTGGTTGTTTGAGGTAGACCGCATTATTGAATTATCCATTATTTTAGTTTCTATTGTATTAGGTTATATACAATCAAATATCAACAGGCATACCTGAAATTTTCCTTATTTTAATTAGAAATGTTTGTAGTTATTACTAGAATACGTTTCCATAATTTAATTGGTCATAGATTGAAATTTCTGCATATTTTGTGGCAATTTAGCATAATACTTAGTAGTGCCCTACCATGAACATAGAGTAAAAACTAAATTATATCACACCTGATGGAAGAAAGGGAAAAAGGTGGTTAGTGGTGAAATCCTAGAACAATGAAAGGCTCACATGTAAGATTCAGATGCTTATCCATTTCAGCAGTGTCGTTCTGGCTCTGTACTTTTTGAGTATTATTCTAATATTGCTATGAAGTCCATTACTCAGGAGATTCTTCCCGTGATTTCAGATGGAGATGCTTGAATATAGCTCTTCTATTTGTTTTTTGAAGTAATCTCTCAGTTCTGGTCTCTTAGCCTTTAACGTTGGTGTCAACAAACCGTTTTGCACCGAGAACATATCAGAGTGAATGTAAATGGCTTTGACCTAAAATAAAAGAGGGATATATTTATAGCAAAGGTTACAGGCATCACACTGAATAAGTGTAACTTTTTATGCCAGCCTTGCTGCACTTCCCTCCAGTGGTGCCTCAAGTCCAGGGCACTCTTCTGCTGAGTCCCCAGGATTTCCCTCCCCTGCCTGCAGAAGGGAGCTCTCCAAGAGAATGAGCACATAAACCTCTTTTCTATATGAAACCAAGGCCAGAGCTCAGCAAGGCAGCACACAAGGGACAGTGTCACCATATGTGATACTGTCACTGCAGTTTCACACAGCTGAAAGGCAGTGGGGCAGAGGGCAAGGGCAGGGAGTTGTGCTAGGAAACATCACCTTAATCCATGGCAAAAGTAAACAGCACTGATTCAGTCGTGCAAAATTATCGGGAAGCTTTGCAGGCACAAAGCGTGTACATGATGATCATGTTCAAAGAGGAATTTTAGCTAATTAAAGTGATATAAATCTTTCAGCCTGTGCAAATGGCATTTCACAAGGCTGCCCTTGTTTGAGGCAGTGGCTCAGAGCACAGCGGGGAGCCTGGCAGCACAGATGGGAGTGAGCTTTTCCTTGCCATGCTGGTGTGGGAGAAAGCAGAAAACTGCTGCGTGACTGGTCATAGTCCACTGATTTAAGACAAAATTCCCCAGCCATCTGCTGCTTTTGTGATTCCCCAAGCCAGACTGCTTTGCAGTTGGTTCGGCTGGGAGTTGCAGGAATATAGGCTGCAAATCCATTTTTTATTTCCATTAGATCTGTGACTCATCTTTCCCTGCAAGCATTGTGATCCAGGTCCTCCCCCTGTGACATCCTTCATAAAATCAGTGCTCATGCTATTAATGCTCCCCGCTTTGCTGCACTAGCTTTCAGAGCCTGGTATCTGATGGTTACAAAAGTCAGACTTGTCATTCCCAAGATAGAGAACCAAGTTGCAGACAAGGATGGGGATGACACAGTATCCCCATAAACAGCAGATTCCATCTCACAGGAACATTAGCCATAGTATCTGGCTCAAAGTTGGGTTTTAAGACTACATATTGCAACAGAGGAAGTTTTGAAGCCCTTTAGTTTTGAAAACTGAAAAAAGTATTTTTTATCCTATTCCATTATTATTTTATTCTAATTTTTAGAAAGATGGCAAGGCTTTCCTCACTACTTTATACTTTATTAATTGAAAACTGCTGGTAGAATCGATTACTTGAGCATATTTCATACTGTGAAGACCACAGCAGAGGCAAACCAGACTTATTAACACAGACAATTATGTGCATCAAAAATTGTGCTTTATATCTATTTTTAAAAATAAATTTCTTTTTGCTGTCATTTCATTTGCGTAGGTAACTGAGAAACGAAGAATAACAGGGTTATGTTTAATGATGCTTCTGCTCCACACTGATGTGGTGAATTATTCATTAGAATTATCACGCAGAAACAGTCTAAACAAAAGCAAAAAGGCCCTTGCTAATTATATGTAATGATTGAGGTGTTCATTTCTTTAACAGAAATAAGCATTTGACATTTTAAAATGGGGTGGCTAATTTTTCTGTGTTTTTAATGCTATGTAATCCATGGTTGATTCAAAGGTCTCTCCTTCTGAAGTGTTTGTAGCTCTATTGCAGAAATATTTACAAAAGCACCAGGAAAGAATTATTGCCCAGACTGAAAATAAAGACACTGCCAGCATTTTGAGGTCAGGTAGAAGAGTGGTAATTAGTGACCCAATTTCTAACAGAGCTTTCAATGGCAGAAAAGTCAGATGCTTATCTTGACCTCTGGTTGTCAGTCTGGAGATTATCCATGTCCCCAGTTTAGATTTTGACCTCTGCACCCAAAACTTTCACTAAATTTAATTCATATTTCAAGTGTCAGTAGGAGGCAGAACCACAACATGTACAATTTTTCAAAGGAACAAATACAACTTGCCAGTAATAAAGCTCTTTCCAAAAACATCATGTGCAGCTGCAACAATGATTTATAGTAGCATAATAAATGCTGACAAATCCCCCTTCCACACAAAGTGCCTGTCTGACCACACTGAATGATGTGTTAATTCTTTTGTTTTACCTGCTCAAAGGAGTGAAGTCCACTCTCCTTCCCTAACCGTACCATGTCTTCCATTATTGCTTGCTTCAGTTCCTGAGTTAAAACACAAAAATTCCTCATGAACTATCAGAGCCAATCTTACATGCAATTAATGCTCACTATTCAACAAAAAACATGTTTCTGAGTAAAGTTCAAGTGCCTTACTAAAAGTTAATAAATAATTAGCAAATATTTTAATAAAATGTACAAACATTAAACTTGAGCATGGTGATTTTAACTGTCTCCTTGGTATGAAATGTAAGTTTCTATTTTCAAACCAGCTATGTGACATAGCTGTTAAATTTACAATCCTTCAGCCATCTGCCAGACTGTGATGCAGAATCACTGCCCACAGACACCAGTGGGATGGTTCAGTGGCATCAGTGCTCACTGATGTGATCCAATGCAGTTCCTCGGTATTAAAGAGCGTGTGTTAACAAGGCTGGGATCCTTATCATAGAATCATAGAATGTTCTGAGGTGGAAGGGACCCACAAGGATCATCAAATACAACTTCTGGCCTTGCACAGAACAGCCAGAGAGTTACACCATGTGCCTGAGAAAGTTGTCCAAACACTCCTTGAGCTCTGTCAAGCTTGCTGCTGTGGCCACTTCCCTGGGGAACCTGTTCCAGGTGCCCAACCACTCTCTCTGAGAAGACCCCTTTCCTAATACCAAACTAAACCTCCCCTGACACAACTTCAGGCCGTTCCCTCTGGTCCTGTCACTGGTCACCAGAAAGAAGATCAGTGATAAGTCTTATTTAGATATCTTATTTAAGAAATCTAAGCAAACACAACTTCTCCTCCTGCTGTAATGTTGCTCTCAGCAAGACAGACCCTTGGCCCCCCCACAGTGGAGCTGGCAGAGGTCTGTACCACCAGTCAGCACACATCACTGGATCTAGGTCAACCCTGCTGAATGCTCAGTGAGGGAATATTTCTTGTCACTGAGATCATCATTCTTAGACAATGTTGTGCACACATAATGCTACAGCAAAAAAAATAAAAGTCTGTAATGCAGATACAAACCTCATTTTTACAGAGTTCTGCATATGTTCCTTCAAACCCTCTTTTCTTTGCCCAGCCTGGCATAACTTCGGAGTCAGGCACCACAATTCCCACCAGGAAGGCCTGTAGGTAAAAAAGGAGAGTTGCAGGGAAAAGCTGAGCAACGTTCAAGGCTCTACATTGAAGTGAATGCATAAGTCGGGTGAATTTCTGCATGTTTACCACTTCTTGTTTAATTATGTCAGTAATTTGCTAACATATTTTAATGAAGTACATTCTGATATCTGTGCCATTTTCTCAGTTAAAAGGATTCTCTGTGATTGTGCATTTACCCACAGTTTTAATACCCTCAGCTGGATTTGTGTTCTGCTTGGACATTAATAACACATTTTTCAGAGACATAAGCCAGAGCAAAAAGTAGCCCCTATCATTTAAACACCTGCAGTTCATGGCCCTGCAAGTCCCAGGCAAACTTTGATGCCAAGGGAAGGCTTATGCTTGTGGGTCTTGAATGCAAAGGATGAATTGCCATGGTTTCAGAAGCTGTACGTGTGTGTATAAATGTGCAAGTAAACAGGACAAGTTTGGTCAGAATGGGCAGGCAGTGTGGGGGGCAGCAGCACCTTTGCCTGGCTTACCACAGGCGTGGTGGCAAAGGACAGTGAGACCCAAAGGGTGGCACCAAAACCAATTTAAAAGCTTGCTCTTTGGCCACAGCATCTTCTAAGCTGCTCAGGGTCACACCAGCAGCTCAGCTCCTGCCTGGCTGGCAGCCAGCTCCAGGGCAGGAGGGAGACATTGTGGCATGATCCACTCACCACATTTTCCCCTCATTCATGCCCAGCTCTCTGTCTTTTAACTACAAAGAGTAAAGCAAGATTTTCTGAAAACTTGGTTTTTACCTGCAGACTGTCTCCGTGGACATAGATCTGAGCAACAGGGTCGCTGCGGATGTAGATATTCTCTATCTTCTCTGGTGCAATATATTCTCCCTGAGCAAGTTTAAATATATGCTTTTTCCGATCAATAATTTTAAGGGTCCCATTCTGTTCAGAGAAAGAAATGAGAATTCCCAGAGAAGTTATTTAACCATAGAGACTCAGCAAGAAGTCTAGCTTTAACAGAGCTTTCAATTGCCTGTTGTGCTTTCAAATGCTTCACTGACATATTGAGCTTATTCTGCCAAATATAAACTTAATCCTTTTTAAAGACAGATCTGCTTGGAAACTTAAGTTCAGTCCTTGAAAATTTACATGGGATAATACAATGCTCATAAGAACTCTGTGTGTGATCAGTACGCACAGGTAACCATTTCCCAATGTCTCCTGTGTGAAGCCAGCCCTCCTGGTCCAGAGCTTCAGCTGTCCTCTCTTCATCCTTCAGGTAACCTTTGAACACATTGGGCCCTTTCACACAGATCTGAAAAACAGCCAGGAGTGATGATAAATTATTTTCTTATTCTGCTATAAATACATGTTAAGCAGTAACTCACAAAACCCGAAATTATTTTAATGACTGTGCTCCATGAAACTAAAATAGATTAGGTTATTAAACTATGGAATTTTTCAAGCTAAAGGAAATATGAAGTAGGATTTGCCTGAAGTTGATTTGCATTCCATTTGCAGTCAAAAATAACGAAGTTATTTCAATAAGTTTGTGTAGTGTAGAAATAACAGCAATGTAGAAATCAGAGCAATTCAGCTCTTAACTGAACAAATTACTTTAGTCTTAGCAGTTCAAAGAATCAGGCTGGAAGTACTGCCACAAAGCCTTTTTTCATTAATGCTTTGCTGTTTCATTGCTAAATTGCCATTTTCCTTTCCTGATTGCACTATGTAACATATCAGCACCCATGCACCTTACAAAGGTAAAATGCTTCTATAACTACAAAACTACTTCATACAGTGTTAACTAGTGAGAATTTGATATAAAAACGTGATTTGCTACCTCTCCTTCTCCTTTGGAAGCAAAATAATTCAGTTCTTCCACATCCTTCAATCTGATTAAGTTACAAGGCAAAGGGGCTCCTACATGACCTGGAAATCAAAGTTATCAAGTCACTTGTCATCTCTCCTATAAACAATAATTAGCATTTTATCATTAGTTACTTGCATAGTTGTAGATACACTGGATGTTCTTGCAGGAGCTGTGTCTGTGTGCAGAAACAGTTTCCTCAATTAAGGCTTTGCACTATGAAAACTAAATACCCAAACCTCCTCTTTGGATATAAAACCTATTTTCAAATAGTATAAAATAGTCTGGGTTGGAAGGGACCTTAAAGCTCATATTGTTCCAGCCCCCTGCCATAGGCAGAAACACTTTCCACTAGACCAGGTTGCTCCAAGCCCCATCCAACCTATCCCTGATGTTACAGTCCAGAATTTTCTAAAGGAATGTGTATTTCTTTTATTTCTGCAAATGGTGGAAGAAAATCATTACCTGATGTCCAGTCACCTGGAGTTGTGAATGTGCATCCAGCTGTGCATTCTGTTTGGCCATAACCTTCATAAACCTGACAAAGAGACAGGTATCTTTAAAAGATCATGAAAGTTTCAGTATTACAGACTGAAATCCCAAGCATTGCCTTGTCTTGCACAGTCCTGTCAGCTGATCCTGCAGCTGCAATGTGCAGGTGGCCCATTTACCACAGGGACACTGTCCCTGGTTCCTACTGTGTACAAAATTCCATTTAGATGACCAGGAAAGACCATGGCTCTGTAGAGTTGAAAATAAGTGAGATGAGTTAACACTTCGCCTTTGAGTCAAAAAATATGCAACACTGTAAGAAGAATTTGTTAGTGAGGAGAAAGGGTATTTTTGTGGGACATTTTGAAAATCCACCTTTTAATTTTTTTTTCCCCTGCCTAATTTTAGGCTCTTGCATGAGACCTTTTGGTTGCCCTGGGCTTCCTAATCATAGAGAAATAATGCAGTGGACATCTTAAGTGGGTTAGGCTGATGTCTGAAGATTATCTCTCTCTATTTATATATAGAATAAAACTCACATAATGAAGTTCCTAACACTTGCACAAACATATTTAATTACACATACTCAGTTAGGTCCTGAGAGGTGGGTGGGATGAGCTTATGGAGGTTTTTTGGGAGATGCCCACAGTGAAAACAGCTCTTGCCTGCTTCTGCCATCCCAGGGCCATTCCCACCCCACTGACCTCCGGGCACACCAGGACTCTGTAGCTGCCCCAAGCCCTGCTGTTGGACCCATCCTGCTACTTCTGTCCTAAATGCAGTTCTGGTGTCTAACCCATCTCCTTTCTTAAATACCACGTGTTCTCTTGCCAGCAGTGGATGAGCAGCCCCAAACAGGCACACGAACCCACCTGGCATCCGAGGGCGGCGCGGAGGAAGCCCAGGACGGTCGGAGACGCGGGGGCAGCGCCTGTCACTATCATGCGGACACAGCCCCCGAGACTTGCCTGTTTGGTAGCAGGAGGAGACAAAAGAAAGCATCAGAAGCTACTAGAGATGGCAAAACCAGCAGCTCTGTGAGCATTGCTTACACAGAGCTTGCACAAAATGCTCTCTCTAGGATAGATGCGGAAGGTTCCCTGCCCATAACAGGGGGTTGGAACTAGACGATCTTCAAGGACCCTTCAAACCCAAACCATTCTGGGATTACCTATGATTCCGTGATGTGGCCGTGTATGGAAATACAAACTGTCTCTAAAGCCTTCCTGAGGGATATAACCCCATTCAGTGTACAGAGGTGCCTGTCCCCACATCCCTGGCAAGACGAGCTGCTCAGCCTCGCCTCCTGAGGCTGCTGTGCCCGGCCAGGCTGCAGACCTGGCTCTGGGAACTGCTGGGAAAAAACAGACTTTTCCCCCATCCAGTTTTCTTTGCTTATTTACACCTCATCGGTTTTAATGAATTGTCTCCCAAGCCCTCTCAAATAGTGCTGTCCCTTTTTTAAGGCAGATGACCTTCAAATATTTCTGGAGGGTATTACATCAATTCCTGTGTCCCATTTTACTGCTTTCTCCTCCCCCTTCATTTCCTTTTCCTTATTCTAAAAGTGAAAAAGAAAACCCAGCACAAAAGAAAACAAGTGCTGACTGAGTCTGCCCGTCTCGCCAGCCCTTGCATCAATATGCAGCCTGGCTGCTCCTGGCTGGGTGAACTCTGCTATCTTTGCACACTGAGGACAACTAATCCACAAGTACAGTCAGTTTCTTTGGTTAAAAATAAAGTGGCATGTCTCCAGATAAGTTAGCCGATTAAAAAAATGAAGTAATCAGAGCCTCCTGGAGTAGTACATAGCCCAAAAACACTGGTTTAAAGCCAATTTAATATTTTTTTAAAAAACTTTTGTTTTGTGCAGCACACAGCAGGGCATTCTGATTTCTTTCTCCTCTTGCTAAACTATGATTCATGTGTGCATTTTTCTTTACACCCTTATTCTTCTTTTCTCAGAAAAAAGCAAGTTTGAATATGCCCAACTGAAACTCAACCCTAAATCCAATCCTATCTGTGGAGATTTTGCAGAAAACTTTGGAGTGACATCTCTTTGATCACTGACTCTTTTTTTCATGACCACCTTCCTGAACTTCATCCCTGGAGTAGGTTTGACACGATACTCTCCTCCCCTACAGGAGCACAGCTTCTATCTGAGAGCTGCAAAAAAATTTTGGCACTGTTCCATAAATAAGTAGTTTCTTGGTGCTGCTGAAGAGGGATGTGGCAAACGCCATCTTAGCCTGCCTTGTGTTTCTCCATTTCCCTCTGGAAAAGTTATCCTGGAGAGAGCTGACATTTTTACATTATGCATGGTGTTTAAAAATGAAAAAAAAATATGGCAAAACTTCGTGGAACAACAAACTGTGCTCAGTTCCCTTTTTCTATTTAATTTTCCAGTCTTTTCTTCACTATTGAGTAGCAATTACCCACAGTTCATCATCAGGCAAGTGGAACACACTGCCTTTAAGGAATCACAGAATCATAGAATTGTTAAGGCTGGAAAAGACATCTAAGATTATCAAGTCCAACCATCAACTTAGCACCACCACCTTTTTCACCACTAATGTCCTCAAGTGCCACATCCACACCTTTTTTTAACACTTTCAGGGATGGTGACTCCATCACTTCCCTGGGCAGCTTGTTCCAATGCTTGACAACCCTTTCCATTAAGAAATTTTTTCTACTACCTTAAAGTCCCTTGGCAGAAAACCAGTCATTGCTAGAAGAAACAACAGCTCTTTAACTTCAGACTCACTCCTTAAATCACTTACCTGTATCTTATTAAAGAAAAGTTTATCCCACAAACTGTCATTTCTAATGATGCCATTTCGGACTTCAGCCTTTTTCCGTCTCGCAGCAAATTCCAGGATCCAGCGCTTGAGGGAAGTGTCAGCCTGGCTGAAGATCTGCAGGAGCACGGGATGGCACCCAGGAGAGAGAGCACATCAACACCTGTTCTCCCCATGACACCCACCCAGCCAGGTGGGTGCAGCTACATTTGCAGCACAGGTAAACAAAGCTGCTCTGGGATTTATCAGTGGGGGAAAAGGAATGATGTATTTCACTCCATTCCCTATTGTACATGTTGTTTCTTTGGGGAAAAAGAGAGGATGGTGGTGCAGGCTTTGACTAGATTGACAGGGTTGCTCTTACTATATAATTTTCATTATAGGATTCAGTGAAGTTGTGCAACCTGAGCAACAGGGAATGAGCAAAGTGAATACTGGAGCAGGTATCAGTGCTGGCTTATGTGGTGATGGGGGCTGCATTTACCTGAGCTTAATCAGGGACCAGCATGAACTACACCTCAACAAATGAGAACCCCTCTGTCTAATGAGGCAACAGAACCCCTGACCCAACAGCCCTGACCTTGGGGAAAAATTAAATCGGTAGCTTGTGCTTAAGCTTGTCTTTAGAGGATAAGTCTTCTGAGGAATAAATATTCCCACCTGGTCAAACAGATTTAACTTGATGCCCAGACGTGCCTGCCTTAAATACCTTGCAATACCTTTACCTCCGTTTTTAAATCCAAAACCAACCCTCACATTTACACTGCCTAAATGCTCACAGGCTTTTTGAAGTTCCTGATTTTCAGTGGTGGTTGCCACCAGAGAGATTCAAGTTTCAAAACTGGTTGAAGGGGACAAGAAGTCCTTGTGTAGCCAGGTTTGACTGATGTTTCTGTGATGAAAAAATCCCTCATCTCTAGAAATGTCACTGGTAAGCTCAGTGAGAACAAGGTAAGAGGCTAATACAGAGGGATTTCATATTCATACACAGTAGCTGTGTCTGGAGTCTGTATAAGTCATAATAGAAACTTACACACTGGAGGAGCAGTATCAGTTACACAGGGTGAGAATGTGTTTGCAGTAAGGCAGAAATAGTGTAGTCTGCTTGAGAAACCTCCATGACTAGGAATTCTTCCACATAAGTGCTAGAGGGACATAAACTTCATTATTCCAAAGAGAACAAAATAAAACTCACCTTGTCATACATTCTGTTCAACAGCCGTGGCACGACAGGGAAGATGGTTGGCCGCAGGGCCTTCATATCATCAGACAGGAGGCGAATATCTCCTTGGAAGAAGCCAATTCGCCCTCCATGGCAATATACTACAGACTGATGGGGAGAAAAAGGAACACATGTAACCCCTTGGCTTTTAATTTCAACAGCAGAGCACCCCTCCCAAGCGCAGAAGCCCCTTTCCTGAATTTCTACTCTCCATTATGACAAAAATGGGGCTTTAAAAATACATTTAGAAATAACAGTAAATTTTGCACTGAATAGAAATATCCAGATAGTTCTGGGCACTTTTCAATACTGGCAATTCAGCATCCACCAAATTTGCCACTTGTTCTGGGAGAACAAGAAATCAAAGCCTTTTGAAGGAGTTTCCCTTCATCCCCTGCATACGGGGATGGAGAACTCCCAGTTATGTTCAGATTCTGGATCAGAATTTCCCTGAAGCCCAGCCCTCCCATAGCAGCTCACAGCATGAGGACCTATTGTCAATACAGAAATGCAAAGTAAGGAACATCATAAAACACTGAGCAGCAGCCAATTTTTAGATGTTAATACTTTAGTTTTGTTTAAATACAATAATATAAACTACGTTAGCGGTACAGTGCCTGATCCTGTATCCCAGAAATAGAAGCCCACTTCATAAAAGGTGCTTGACTTGTACAGAAACTACAAATCCAGAAATTTTGTACTTGGAAGGAAAACAGGATGCTTTAATCAGATCAGAATGGAGCTCGATGTGCAGGATGGGGCAGGGGGGCTGCCACCCTTGAGCCAAGCAGCAGCTGGTTAATGGCAACCAGTAACCCTGCCAAGGACCAGTCACAGACTGGGTCAAACTGGCATTTTATCACTGAAGAACATTTGGAGACCAGCACTGCTCCCCTGCTTTTAGAGTGCAAGGAGGAAAAGGCGTCCTCAGCAAGCACCCGCAATGCCAGAGCTGAGCCCAGCCTTCCTGAGCAGACTGAGAACTTCAGCTCCCCCAGATAACTAAACCAGTTGAAAATTCCTTAACAGACATCCAGGTCTTTTTGTGCTGCTCCTAAAAATCTGTAATACTAACCAGAGTGCTCTCACTGCTCTGTCAGGCAGTTAGAGACTGTCTCCATCAGCTGAAACCACAAGAATTTTACACATGTGATGTGGGTTTAATGAAAATCACACTGCTGAATCTGTGCTTTACACTGCACATGAATTTAAAAAAAAAAAAAAAGAATATTTAATCACTGTGGTCACTGGGAATTAAAAATAACAACTAGAAATTTTTAGTTTTAAAGAATCTATCTGTATAATTTTAACTGTAAATTCCAGGAACTAATAATGTTGGCTAAAACTAGGGACATTGACACAGTGCTTGCTGTTCAGAATGCTTTTGAAAATGATGCTTTAGCCCTTTTGAAAAAATCTTTATATTAATAAGCTTTTTCAGCAGGGAGGATAAATCTGGACATCCTTTGGAGGCTGTCCCTTTCAGTACAGCAACATCCTGTGAAATGAAAGCATTTCAAATGTTTCTAATTTCTTTCTGCCTCCTATCAGATGAATTTTGAATAACTGTATTCTTGTTTGCCCAAGCAGTGCTGGCACACTGACTGACTTGACTTGCAAGTGGAGAAATGCTGTGCTGTAATTCTCCAAATCTTTCATGGGCTTTCACTTCCAATTTGTGGAAGGTTTTTAACAGGGACAAAATATATTTCTTCTGGCACAGATGTTACTAAGAAGTGGGAGGTTTATATTCAGATGCTTGTCTGACTCAGAAAGTATGCTGTCAGCCTGAAGCAGGCCTCCCTGAGAAAGTACAGAGCTGCAACTGGATCCAGATCCAATTTTCACATACTGGATCAGTTTTGAGTTTGCAGCTTCTCAGGCTGGCAGACCTGATGTAGTTGTCTCACCTGATTTGCCTAACACATTTGATTGCAGCACAGATCATCAACCTCTTTTTTTTTTTTTTTTTTTTCCCCAAAAAGAGATGTGTAGTCAGTTCTGCGGGCTGGCAAGAGCTCGTGCTTGGATCAGCCACAATTCCCTAGGGACACAGGCTCCAGTGGATGCCCACCACGTTGCCCTGCCAGGAGGATCACGTGTCTCACACCATGATCTGAGTTTCCTCTTTTTCAGTGTCTGCCAAGTAGGGTTTTTTTGCAGATCATGTTATTTATACAATAAAATTATTTTAGCTGATGTAGAAAATGGCATGAAATTACCTTGACTCACGACACCTCATCCTAGAGTGCTTTGAAAAGCTATCCCACAAATTGCTCAGGTAGCAGTAGCCATGAGCTGAATAAGCAATGAGTTTGGCTCGTTGCTGAAGAGCTGAAAGGCTATTTTTCAATCCCTGAGCCAGGTGTAAGCTGAAGAACTTGGGAAACTCCCTTGGCATTGCTCTGGACTCACAGCTATGTCACTGAGACCAATGCACATGGCACTTCTGGAGTACAAGCTTTTTTAGTGCTACAAGATATTGCTGGTTATTTAGTATTTTATTCATTTTATTTTTTTTGTTTGTTGGCGTGGAAAAAAGATGATTTCCACTGACACCAAGACCTTACCTGTACCATTCTCTCAAACATGTGTGCTAAAGGCAAATAGGAAATGTGTACATCCTCACAAGTAGGAGACCACTGACTCTGGAAGAAAACACAAGGAGCCCCACGAGGCCTCGTCAGTTCAGGCAGGTTTCTTACCTGTATAACTCTTTCAAACATGTGAGCCAGAGGCAGGAAGGAGATGAGCACATCGTCCTGTCTCGGAAAGATCACTTTCTGCAGGTGGAGGGCATGGGAGACAGAAAGGAAAGAAACACTGACAGGAAGACAACAAGAAAGTCATAAAACAATAAAAAGAAAAATGGCACCAGAGGAGCAAAAGGGTAAAGATTGTCAAGAGAGGAGGGAGTGGCGGACACAGGGAAGTGTTAAAGCCACAGCGTCATGGAGCTCGGTTAGCAGGAGGAGTAAAGAGCACGGAGATGAACACACAGGGCAACGGAGAGGTCTCTCCTGGGCAGAAGGCAGATCGTATCCGCACAGCTCGCGCTGGGAATGGAGGCTCACCCTGACAGAGAATCCAATTTTTATTCACTGCTTTCTACCAGGAGGTGCCGAGACCCCGATCTGTGCTCTCAGCTGTGTGCAGACAGCAGGATCCTGGTGCAAACCTGCAGGAGCTCCCAGGTTCCCAGTGCTAACCTGCAGAGCTTCCAGGATCCCTGTGCTAACCTGCAGGAGCCTCCTGGACACCAGCAGGGCTCTGCAGGAGCAGCACTTTTCCACATTGCATAGAGCCCATTCAAGAATCACAGTGTTACTAGAGTCAAAGACTTTTTTTCTTTTCCTTTGGTTAATCATTGATTTGAATCAGAATACGTTGGAAAAACTAATGATTTCATCTTCAGCTGCAAAAATTAATTACTTCTGTTAGTGTTTCTCATCATTTTAAGTTATTAAAATGTGATTTTAATGGCATTATGACTGTCCCACAGACAGGCACAGTGGGGAAAGAGAAGGCTGGACAAATTATTGAAAAAAATAAAAGTGACCAAGGTCTTCAGTTTGCCAAGTTTTTAACTCTCTCTTGCAGGCTGGAATAAACAAAGGCTCTAACCCATGCCCCAAAAGAAAATAACCTTCTACCTGCATTTCCTAGGGTACAGCTTATTGTAATATTATGGATTAGAAAAACTGAAAGGTTGACTATCCAATAATTTGCATCAAGGCCAGTGGTTAGTGGAAAATGGGTATAAAAATCTATCAGCTCTCAGTATTGACAGTTTATACCCACTTTGCATCTCCACTGCTTGGAAGGAATCAATAGCCCATGACTTGGGATACAGTGGATGCAGACACAGGAGTTCCTCCCCTGGGGAATATTTTATTGAAGTTAAATCTGCTCTGGTCAGATTTGGGTATGGCCTCCCCAGTCATCACCTACGGAAGTCAAACGTCATTGACCATGTGGGTGTTTTCAGCATCCTATTTAATATTATTGTGTCTGCCAGTCTGAATGAAGCCATTAAGGCCTGCAAATCTATTTATACATTATTTCAACTTGGCTTCATTTTCTACAAGCACAGTAATGCAAAACCTTTAACATCAACCAGGGGTTTTTTAATACTGCTTTAAGGGCCCAGATAAAATAATTTGGTTTGAAATCAGACCAAAATTATGACATTGAATAGCATTTCACAGTTGGCACAGTTGCCCAGTTAAATGTAAAAATGAAAACAGCTTCTTGGTATTTGAGAACAACCCTATAATAAAGCTCTGGACTCACTTCAAAATATGTTCAATTTGTAAAAATCACTGAACTAAGCAAAACTGCCACAAGAATTAGTAAACAGCAAATCTACAGGACTTCTCATTTTATTTCTTTAATTTATACTACTTTCAAGTGTTTCACACTTCGCTCAATTTCATTGCTGTGGTCAGACATTACCTAAATCTTGTGGATCAGCTACAGGCATTTACCCTCTGCCAGCAATACTTTGGTGACTGGAGCTATTGAGTTTACAACCACTTACACCAGACTCGGGTCTCAATCTGATACCTCTGAGATTAATCAGAGTCCCACTGCCGTCAGCAAACACTAAATCCATTTTTATGGGCCAGTCCTGGAAGATGCCCAATTCCCTCAGCTCTAAATTAACTCTCTTCCAAAATAAACGTTCCTGCCCTTTGAAGCTCAGGCCTCTCCACGCCTCAGCTTTCATTTGTGCCTCCTGCTGCTGCTGAAGCCACGAGAGCTCTGTGCCGAGGAGCCCAAGGGCTCACTGCAGCACTGGCACTTCACACTGCACACTGTGGAGCCACAGTCCTGCAAACACTGAACACGTGAGCTTGGGGGATTTCTTACATCACATGTCTGAGTTTCTTTACACCAGTGGTCCGGAAATCTCAGAAAGTTCAAGGATTAAGGTAATAGGACTGCAGGAATTTCAACATCAACAATACGACCAGTAAGGGGTATGAGGTAACCAGTGGTCTATCCTATGTGCATATAACTACTTTATAGAATTGACTGTTCACTACTAAAAATTAGATTGTTTGTATTTGTTCTACATAAGCTGTATAAAATCCTTACTATGTCATGGTAGAGAGATTCTGCTTCCTGTATTGTTTCTAAACATGAGTTTACACCTTGTAACATAATATAAAGGTACTTGGCCAGAACTGGGCTCTTTTAGAAATATGTAGAACAGAAACTGAAATATACTGTTTTATCAATGAAATTAACCATTAATGATTCTTGTAAAAAGTCATGTATGTTCTTATTTATACACAGACACACACTCTTTGTAGGCAGAGAGGTTTCAAATGAATGAGGACATTGTGGGGCACAAAGGGACACAAAGAGCACCAGAGGATTCTGAACTCCTCTTCAAGCACCAGTTGCAACTGTACAGGGCTTGTGTGCTCTCCTAATTCTTCAAAATGAGTTAATTAATTGCTTTACAGGAGTCAGCATTGTTTCTCAGGAGCACTTTGCGCCCTACAGAGCCTGGGAGCCAGGGCTGGGAAGAGCATTTAATGCCCTCCAGTGCTGTAGGCTCAGCCTTGCTCCATTCCCATGGATTTGGTCCTCTGAGCAGGAGAAATTTCACCTTTTATCTGTAAGAGCACATTTCCTGCAGGGCCTGTGCAGGGCCACAGCTTAACCCACACACTCAGCACAGGGCAATGTTCTCTAGCTCAGGGTATTCACCTCCGTCACTTTCAAAAAGCCTGAAAAATCCGCCACCACATTCCCATGGGTCAGCATAGCACCTTTGGGGTTTCCTGAAAGGAAATAGAGAAGGAGTTTAAAAGATGAGCTAGAAGGTAACTTTCAAAAGCTTAACAAAAAAAAGAAACAAGAAATGGTGAAAATATTATGTTCACTTCTGGAATTTTAAAAGTTACGTAATGTTCACCATCATTTCTGTGCACTAACATGCACCAAAACCACTTACTGCAACACTCAAAACTTAATAAAATGATACTGCAAACAGAAATATTTCTATTGGAGACTCTGGAAAACAGTTTCCAGCAGAAATAGGCCAACTGCAATTTCTGAGAGTGCTCAGATGGAGCCACTCAATAAGCACAGCCATCAGACCTGTCTGGCTGTTCCAGACTCTCCAGAGAGGATTTATTTCATCCATATTTTGACTAAGAGTGATCTTGAACATCAAGAAATACCATTTAAAAGGCTGTTACACTCTCAATGAGCCAGTACTCTGGATAATGTGAACAATTCAGAGAACAGGTAATACATGTTAAAAATTAGGCAAAAAGAAGACAACCATTTGAGACTGCAATTAAATAAAGTCATTAATAGTGTCAGCAGCAGAGGAAGGGTGCCTTGGAGACAGACCTAAACCCATTAGGGAACCAGCAAAGCCCCCGTGTTGTGTTCCAGAGCTGGGCACTGCCCCTGCAGCATTTAATCTACCTATGGTGGGCACCTCCAATATTTGTCTTTTTTACCCTCTTTTCTCAGCTGACCCTGATACACTTGTATTTCATATCTGTTTCGTCGCCAAAACACGAGGTTTGTTAAGCAGCAAACACACAGGCTGGAACCTCCATGTTCACAAAGCAGTGGCACAGGGCTCTGCAGGTCCTTCCGTCACAGCACTGTCCCTTTTCATCAGCCTCCGAGGCTTCATTTCTAAAAAGAAGGTGTAGCTCAGCTCGAACAAAGATTACTGGGCCAGCCTCTTTCTCCCCAGGATGTTTTTAAGCAGATTGTATTAATTCGATCACACCAGTGCCACGCAGCTCCTGCTGCTCTGTGCAGAAGCAGGTCACAGGAGCTTTACCTGCAGCTGCCCCGCGTGTCCCCAGCACAGTGGGCACAGGCAGCCTGGCAAAACTCCTGCAGCTAATGCAACAAAATCGTAAATGAGCCAGAATTTAATTCTGCCTTCCTCAGATTAGGAAGGGGGAGTGGTGATTTGTGAATATGTTTCAGTACAGGAAAATAGGTTTAATCCTCTCGTTTCAGAGCACTTTGCAGGCTGTGTCACTGGCAGCCCTCCAGTGTGGGCATGGGCACAGGCATAGGCATGCACAGCACTGAGCCCTGTGCCTTGCCAGCATCACCAACATTGCTTCTACTCGACTTCTCAAATAATTAAAGGCAGGCCCAAACAGCAGTAGTGATTGTTGCACACATTTATTGCAATAGAGCAGGGTATTTTTAACACAATATGTTTTACTGAAAATCCCTATTTGCGGTCCCAAGTGCCTTGAGTAATTCAGTGCAAAACACTTGCAGGTGAACATGGTGCACAGGAGGCTGGTTTGGTCTTGTTCTCATCCAAAGCTCAGGGGTCAAGCTGGGACAGGCAGCTTTGCCAGCCACAGCTGTGCCCATCCTAATGAGTTGGACCAGCAGGCTCATGGGTGCCAGCTCAGCCTGGCAGGTTATTTTCACAGCTGGGTGCACACGTGGATCCAGACTTCAAGAAAACTCCACGAACCACTGCAAGTTGTAAATACACACCACAACTCAAAAATTACTTGTGTTGTTTAGCTATGTCCAGCCAAACACGTGTGCAGTCCCTGCAGGTCTAGAAGCAGCTGTGCTCCTGCAGAATCGCACAGGTCAGGCACCAGTGGAGAGGATCTGCCCGGTACTGGTTTGGAAACTCAAAACTGTGCCCTTCAGCACAGATCTGGTACCTGCACCTTGACAAAATTCTTCAGGCATTTTTTTGGAAGATTTCAAATGTTCAGTGCCAGGCCAGGTGGGGTTTGGAGCAACATGGTCCAGTGGAAGATGTCCCTGCCCATGGTAGGGAGTTGGAACTAGACATCTTTAAAACTCCCTTCCAAGCCAAACTATTCTATGATTCTATGACAATATTTCTCAGACCTTCAACTCATTTACTTACTCCACCTCTGACTTTAATGCAGCTTTAGTACCTCTGCCATGCCTGGAAGCAGTGTGAACATCCTGGCTCCTTCCTCTGCATCCCTCCTGCACAGGCTCAACATCCTGGACAGGCTGTGGTGATTGGGGTGTCAAAGCAGAGCAGCAGTGTTGGAGCCTGTATCAGGAGAAATCCAGAACAAACCATGCTGCCACGGGGCAGCTGCAGCTTTTTGGTTTGGGCGACTCCTGTAAATTTCAACAGAACTACTTCCTTAGTAGTTCTGTTTTAAGAGTTAACCCAACAAAACAGGCACGCCTTTCTATGAGCCCTTTCCCAGAATTACCACTTTGAGAGAAGAAGGTTGTCAGTGATGTTGCTTTTCTATTTAAAAAAATCAATGCCATTTCTGTAACCCTGTTCTTGTTTGAATTTCCTTGCAAAGACAGACCCGGTGAGTGTCGTGTTACAGAATGGATGCCCTGGGATCCGTTAATGTCAGTTCCTCCTTATCTTGGTGCCAGGCTTGCTTGACAGTTCTCATAAGCAATAGAAGAACCTTTTCCACAGTGCTAAATGGGTCCTTCAAGAGCTCCAGCACTAATTTGATGGTGTGATCAATCAGCAGTCTGGGATACAAACACTTTCCTCCCCTGGGAAGCTCTGGCAAACAGGAACATGCACAGCCAGGCTGGGAGAAGCCACTGGGAAGCAATTCTTATCCAACTGGTTACAGGTGGATCCTTGAGGGAATGACAGGTGATTTCTCTGGAACATGAAAAATTATATCCCATTGGTTTGGGAACATCTGTGTGCCTTTGGCCCTTTTCCAAGTTCTGATGGCTTCTTGGCACAACCATGAAAATTGGTCTTGTCATCCAAGCTCAGCAACTTCAGCCTCTCTTCTCCCTGGCATCTGGTCCTATCAAAGAAAAGCAAATATTAAAGTCTACTTCTGGGAAATTGTTTCCAATTCTACAAGTTCCATTCCATTTCCATGTCCAGGTGACAAATTCTACAGCAGAGATTTTTTTTCACACATCCAAAAATATTTCAAGCCCTTCAGAACTGGAAAAGCTCTAGAGCACATATCCTCTGGAAGAAAATTCTAAATCTGGTCATTTAAAATTACAAGGACTATACAAACTCCAAGCCTTTTACATCAAAGCACAACGTGGAAAACAGACCAGAGCGTTGATGCAACTTCTGGAAAAGGCAGATAGTGATGTGCAAAGTCCTGCAGCAGCAGAGGATGGGCTAGTGGATCACAAAGCTTTGCTCTGGCAGAGTTTAGCTCGAGATGATTTGCAAAATTTGAAATCTCTGGTTTGGATGGGAGAAGGGAAATGAGCTTCCTGGTTGTCCTATTTCTGTAACTCGGGGCATGTTTCTAAGAAAAGCACAAAATCAGAAATTGGCCCATGATTGCATTTGCAAATAAGAAAAAAAAATCGAAAGAAACATTCTCTATGCAAAATGTCTTATTTAGAAATACAAATACTGACAAAAACGTGACTTGAAAAAATGATCTCTCTGCACTTGAACATCCACACAAACACACTGTGCACTACTGTAACCATGGCATGTAGGAAACCTTCAGTTTCCTACAGCTCCCATTTGTGCCCAGCCACTTTGCACTGACTCTGTTCAAGGCTGCAATGTCCGTGTCCAACACTGAGTTCAGTCTTTCCCGTTTAGGAATTCCCAGTGCTGGGACAAAGCAGAGTCACAGGCCCCTTTCCCTCAGTGCTTTGCCCTGGGCACTCCGCAGTGCAGATCACAAAACTAAGGATGATGCACAAAGATAAAATACCCAAACACTTTTAATACATCTTCAGCTTGTAGTTGGAGTTGATAAAGCAGTTGCCTACCTGGTCTGCAGCACAAGTCTTCTCTGGAAGTTGGAGGATAAGGGTGTCCCCTCATGCTCAGAAGCTCCCAGCATCTTCCATTGGCCTAAATGAGCTGAGACCAAATCCAGGATGCTTTGGGGTAGGACCAAGCATTAGGCAATCCCAAGAGCACAGGTGGATCTGGAAGAGGTGCTCCAGCAGTCCCTGGAGCATGGACCTTCCCCGCAGGCAAATGTAAAAGCAGTTTCCCAAGCAGAGATGCCTCGTGCATCTGCCTGCACAGCTTTTAGGGAGACCTTACAGAGGCTGAGTTCTCAAGACTAGGAGATTCGTGCAAGCTGATGAAGACCAGGATCTGGAGAGAGGAGAAAGCACTGCCTCTGCTGAGAACAAGCTGGAAAACAATGCTGCTCCTTTCCAAAAAAAAGAGGCCAGTGGCACTTGCGGACCAGCACCATGGGCTGCCCAGGTTCATCCCAAACCTCCCCAGTGTGTGGTGTCACAGGCAACACATGAGGAGACAGAGGGGACAAGGGCCTTGCTGAGGCTGGGAAATCAGTGTACTTAGGCTGCAGAGAATGGGAAGCTGTGGAACCACATTTCAGGATTTTGGTTTTGGTTTTTTTTTTTAACATTTGCAGAAGATAAATACCAATCAATCAAGTGCTTCACAACTACACAGCAAAATGGGGAGCAGAAACATAGATAGATTTTCAGACAACTCAAAAATCATACTGTCAAAGTATATGTCAGAGAATTCAACTGAAAAATAAATATATTGTTATTTTTAATTTGCAATCTACAGAAATGTATATACCTATATATGTTCTTAAATATTAACGATGCATAGAAATATAATTGCCATGTGAATATAACAGCAAGTTTACAAATATTGAGGTGGGATTAATGATTAATTTCATAATCTATTCTAATATTTGAAGATGAAAATGGCTCTTTTACCTGTAGTGCCACTAGTAAAACAGACAATTGATAGATCTTCTGGTCGAGGAGGCTAGAAATACACAAGCAGAATAAGAAAATCACATCAATCAAATGCAGAAGTGTCAATGGTAGAGACTGTTGACATTGTAGAAACCTAAAGATCAAACCAATTATGGTTTTGCTCTGACATAAAAAACTTACATTCCCCTCAGCAAATATAAAAGACCATCATAACACTCTTTTTATCAGGTTTCTTCAGTTGATGCAGACTCTATTCCTCCCTCATGCTTTGCTCCAGCTGCACTAAGAGCATGATTTAGTGTAAGAAGACTTTGATGGAATATTTGTCTTGCAGTTAATATTTTCAAAGACACCATCTAGATCTGTAGATGTGTGGGGCAATTTGAGATAATTTATTGATTTCCAGATCAGTTTTGGAAAGAACTCCACAAGAGGAGACAAGATTCCAAAGCTGCTGATTGCTCCCATTTCCAGCAGCAGCTCTGTATTCTCAGCCATCACCCCATACATGTGCTATTTTGGGTCACAAATGTCTAAATAAGCAACTTGAACATCAGAAGCTGCTTTTGAGAGTTTTGTATGAGTATGGACAGCCAGTGAAAACTATCAAAGCAATTTTCCAAAAATATCCTCTATAAGTCCTGCCAAGTAGTGTTCCTGAACTGTAGAAACCCCAGCAGAAAGTGAAGGGTACAGAGATGTTCCCCTAGTGTCAGCTGGGTGAAGTAGTGGAATTAGGGTGGCTTAACAATGGCATTTAATTATTGTCCCATTAACATGTTCAGCAGGGATGAGCTATCTCAGTTAAGTGTTGCAGGTGGAGGGAACAAAGCAAATACTGCACATTGTTCCCTATGAGGATGGTGGAGCGCTGACACAGCTTGCCCAGAGAAGCTGTGGCTGCCTCATCCCTGGAAGAGTTCAAAGCCAGATGGACAGGGCTTGGAGCAATTTGGTCTAGTGGAAGATGTCCCTGTCCATGGCAGGGGGTTGAAATGAGATGATCTTTATGGTCTCTTCCAACACAAACCATTCAATCGTCCTATGAACTCCAGTGGATGTATCGACAGTTCCTGGACTCCTGCACTGCCTCCCTCTTGGCGAGGGTGATGGGGCCCTTTTCCTGAAGACATGGAGCTTCCGTCTGCCAGAATAAACCCTCCCCTCTCTTGTGAGTGCAATAAAAGTGTCAGAGTCTGTTGCAATTGTAAGTGGGAAAAGCAACATGCCAACACTCACCACAGGCACGTGTCGACTCTCACGGCCACAGTCCTGGAAGAGATTAAAGTAACGAAAGTGATTTCCACTTTAATTCCTGCAGTGTAACCCACTTGCTAATAATCTGCAAACCACTAAAGGAGAGTGTAAGCTAGAGCAGACAAATTTGTAGCTGGCACTGAGGTAATCTTTTTTATCCTGAGTTTCTTATCTTAAGAGCAATGCCTTCCTTGTACTTCAAGTAGTGTTTGGGTTGGTTGAGCTGCATCCAGCATGTTTCAAACAAGTGTGAGGCTGTAGGCTCACATGTAGGAGGACAGTGTCTCAAATAACAACCTCCTTCCCAGGCTTAAATAGCAGCTGATAGAATATTTGAGGATAAAGGATTGGAATGTTGGCTCTGCTATCATCAAGGAATAACACCAAGAGGCGACTGCACCAAGCATCAGTATCGTCAGCCACAAGCTCAGTATTATCAGCCACAAGCTGCTCTTTTGTGCTCTCCAGACACTGAACCTGCCACATGGTTCCCTGTACATTTTACTGTCTTTTTACAGAAATTGCAAAGAATAGCAAAAGGAGAGGGAGAGCAAACTCACCTCCACCTCCTGCATGGTCTGGATGCGAACCCCACAGCGCTTCCCTCTCTCCATCAGCTCCTTCTCAAAGGGATCCATCAGGATGATGGAGCTCAGGCCTGGTGTTTCTCTCCTCTCCACATGGTCAAGAAGTATCCTGGCTTTTTCAGGCTTGTCACAAATGACTGTGGAAATGTCAGCTGGAAGAAAAGCAGCCAAACAAGCTGTTTGTAGTAAATCTTTTTTAATGCAAGACTCTGGCTCATAGCTAGCACCATATCAGTTCTGATAGTCACTTCAGGCTACATCAGAAATCCCAGCATATAACACACACTTCTCTTGAAAAACGACAAAAAATGCAACCTTAGCTAACCTAAATCAATGCCAAAGCTGTAGCTGACATCTATGATTATTTTGGGATTCAGTTCAAAATACTAAAATTGGTCCCCACGTGGATTAAAAAATCTAGGAGACAAAATATAAAGCAGCACAGGATTGGGTGGCCATGGAGTAATTCCCATATCCAGAGAAGTCCTATCCATGGCTATCCATGACTGGGCACATGGAAAAAGCAGAAGAGGCAACCCTGACCCAGCACAAGGACACATGGCTCTCCAGGAACCTGTCTAAGTGAATTCAAGATATTCATTGAATATAGTCTCAATGCCCTATCCCTGGAAGTGTTCAAGGCCAGGTTGGATAGGACTTGGAACAATCTGGTCTAGTGGAAGGTGTCCCTGCCAATGGAGGAGAATTGAAACTAGATGAGCTTTAAGGTCCCTTTCAACCCAAACCGTTCTAGGATTCTATGATCATCTGCCTTTTAGAAGCAGAAAATGAACCACTTTGAGCAACAGAACTGATTTCTGAGAAGATTACATCAGTTTTGGTTTTACCTGTGTTAACGATGTACCGAATGGCTCCAGGACCTAAGGTGTCATACAGGGGAACCACCACCATGGAGTAGGTGTAGCAAGCCAGCTCGGAGATGATCCACTGCAGGAGGGCACAGAAACATAAAGGTGAGAAGAGATCATGGGAGCAGATTTAACTTAAGAAGAAACTGATAAGTCAGGAACATTATTAATACAATATCAAGTTGAACTTAAAATCTCACCTCTGGACGGTTTTGAGCAAAGACCCCAATGAACTGCTTTGTGGATGGCTTGCAGCCCTGCTGCAGGAGGCCTGAACCCAGAGCTTCTGCTCTTTCAGCCACCTGGAATTTGGAGAGGAAAAAAAATACATGAAAAAAGAGGAATATAACAATACCAAACTAAGCAAAAACTTATACAGGGAAGATCTCAAATTATTGTATTTGCTATCTAAAAGTCCAATTTTTATCTTATAATTAGTTGACTAGCAGTTGGTGTCTGGTTGGCGATGCCCCATGGCTGCAGAGTGTGCCAGTGCTGCTGTCAGGAGGGCTCATGGCATGGAGCTAGTCCCTGAAGCTGACACACTCATGTAGCACACTGGGAAGCCTCACACAGTGCAGGAGCAACCTCCTGGTCTAACACGTGTGTCACCGATGGGCAGCCCAACACCCCTTCTTGAGTGGGGCAGGGGGAGAGGATCCATGGGGGTGTCACCTCCAGCTCACCTCCTTGTAGGACAGCCACTGGTAGGGCTGCTTGGGCTTCCTGAACCCCAGGCAGGGGCCATTCTCTGGAAGATACAAGCAGAGATTACGAGTTACAGGGGCAGTGCCAGGAATTAACATGGGTCCAGTGCCACACTGCGGGGATGTGGGAGAGCCCTCCAGCAGTAAATCCATAGTTATCGGGGTTGGCGCTCACTCCTGGGGCAATGCTCACAGCAAGCCCCAGCAAATTACACACACAAGTGCATTTGATGGGAGACAAGCTGCGGGGATCCCCCAAAGAGGCTTCAGTCTTCCCCACTGACATACGCAGTTTGCCCCAAACAGCCTCATTAAAAGACAATTCTGTGAAGGTCACATGAGCATTAGTGTCTGATGAGGGCCCTCATCCCAAACATCAGTTCCCACTACTTGTGCTACCTTTTAATTAAAACACTTCCAAGTGAAAACTACAATTTTTAGCCCAGCCTGCTCTGGAGGAGGCTAAAACAACACGCAACAGTGCGTGACAGGAGGAAAATTTGAAAAGCTTCAATAATTTTCTAACTGTACCTACTTGCACAAGATTCATTCCTCCATACACCTACCGAGTCATTTGCTTACCCCTGTCCTGTGGGGTAGAATATGTGCAGTTCCACTGGGTTTTTTTCATGGTAGCAAAAATAATAATCTGACCATGAAATTGTTGTGTCCAATGAGGCAGGATATCATAAACAGCAGACACAGAAATAGTTATGGTAGAGCAAGGAAGAGTCATTATTGCTTTTTGGAGTGGGAAGTGATGTCTCACAAGTGTTTGAGAGTTCTTTGATACCAATGACCATAGGGTAAGGATATCTGCATGGCCTGGTCCCCACCTCTCCCCACCTCTGCTCCTAGGTCTCCTCACCCCTGTGCTCTCACCAGAGATGCTGAATCCCCTCCTGAAGACCTCATACATGGTCCTGGCATCATCGTAGTAGTGCGTCAGCAGCTGTGGGCTGTCCCCGATCACCGACCGGCGCGCCCCAGCCAGGCCCTGCATGAGATGAGGTGACACGAGGTGACACAGCCATCAGCACTGCTTGAGGGGTGGGAGACGGGGAAACCCTCCCCATAAAGCAGCACAATCCCCAAATGCCAGCAAGATCTCTGTGACCACCACTTCTCCCAGGACCCAAAGGGACATGAGAGGGGGGGCATTGACCTCAGCACCCCAAGGACATAGAGAATCACCTGCCCAGAGAGGAGTGCTTGACCCAGCTCACTGTCACAGGAGATCGCTGATATTTCCCAAGGTGATTTAATAAGGAATTATGGATCTGGAAATAACGGAGTGGGGATGTGCTGGGGGGAGCAACTGCTCTGGGCTCCATAGGTCTCCAGGACTGGCACCATGAGCACCTCCACAAGGACATCCAAACCAAGATGAAGGACAGAGTAAGGCAGAGGCCAGCCCCCAGTGCATGGGCTTGGCAGGGGTGCTGTAGGAGTGGGCAGCCAGGGTGAGAGTGACCAAACTGGGACTACACTGGAAGCCAGAAAACAGTCTAACTAAAGCCCTAACCACAGGGGAAAATTGTCTTGAAAAATGTAAATTCCTCCCACCTTTTTAAAAAACTGTTGGAATTAAAGACAATAACATCTTAGAGGGAATATCACAAAAGGCTTTAAAAATTGTCATCCCATTTTCAGATTTTAAAATAAGTGGAGACAATTTTCAGAAATATTTCTGCTCTTTAAAACAGAGCAGCATCATTAAACTTTAAAGCCCTTTGTGAGCATAAAAATTAATAACTCCTCAGCCTCTAAGCATGGATTCAGATCCACTTTTTCTTATTACCAAGTTTGCAGCAATAAACTCAGCAATGGGCATACATGAGGAATCCCAGCTGATCTGGTCTTACCATTTGTTCAGTGGTTTCTCCCACGCAGTGGCAGTGCCTCTAATTTTTCACCATGGATGGTTAAACAAAGCTAAGACCAAAATTTTGCTGAAAATCTAAGAGGATCAATTAACATGCTGTATTCTAGTTTTCCAGTTTACAGGAAAAGGTGAATTAAGGGGTGAAGTGATCACTGGCACAGTGCATTATACAAGTGATTTCAGCATCAGGTTGGGGAACTACCTAAACAAAAAAAAAAAGCCATCCTGGCATCCCCTGTGGACATAGACCTGTAGGAACAAGTCCAGAGGAGGACACAAAGGTGATTAGAGGGATGGGACACCTACCCTATGAGGAAATGCTGAGAGAGTTGGGGTTTTTCAGCCTGGAAAAGAGAAGGCTCCAGGGAGACCTTAAGGAAGGAGGCCTACAAGAGAGCTGGAAAGGGACTTTTTACAGGGGCACATAGTGACAGAACAAGAGGTAGTGGCTTCACACTGAAAGAAAGTAGATTGAAATTAGATGTTAGGAAGAAATTTTTCCCTGTGAGAGTGGTGGGGCACTGGCACAGCTTGCCCAGAGAAGCTGTGGCTGCCCCATCCCTGGAAGTGTTAAAGGCCAAGGTGGATGGGGCTTGGAGCAGCCTGGCCTAGTGCCCACGGCAAGGGGTTGGAATGAGATGATCTTTAAGGTCCCTTGCAACCCAAACCGTTCCATGACTTCCAGGCATGCAAACCTCGGGGAAAGCCAGCCAGGATTGCCCTGGCCTCACCTCGACTTCCTCCGACTGCATGCGCAAGTCGCAGGGCGGCTTCACGGCCCTGGGCCGGCTGGCAAACCAGTAGGCGACGACGGCTGCAAAGGCACCGATGCCCACCAGCGCCGTGGCCGGCAGGTTGCGGAAGAACTGGCTGAGGTCATCGAACTCAGGGAGCCGCAGGCTCCGCAGGATTTCCTGAGCCTGCATCTTCTCCACCAGCGAAACAGCAAACTCTGCAAGAGCCAGAAGGATGGGTCAGGTTGGGTGAGGTTGGGCCACGGAGGGGCAGAGCCAGCGTGGGTCTCTGGGAAGGGGAGAACATGCTTTGCCTGGTCAGCCATCAGAGATACCCTGCTGTGCTGAGCCATGGGGCTGTTGGCCAACAGCCACCCCAACTGAGGGAAACGACATCTATGGAAGAGATAAAAGAAAGGAGGAAGCACCCATAGCAGGATGAGCAGGAACAGACAGCTCACTCCCTAAGGACAACCAAGCACCAATGCAGAGGAGGTGAAGCAGCTGCAGTTATCTGGAGCAGAGAGATGCTGGGACAAGCTCTGAGATCCAGCTACAACCCTTCAGGGCTGCCCCGAGCTTTCTCTGCCTTCCCTGAGTTGGACCATACAGATAGTCTGGTTATGCTGGGCTCACAGAGTGGGAGCTGCTCCTGGGAAAGCCAAGGTCAAGCTGCAGATCAGGCATCGATGTAGACTCTGCCACAGCAGGTTGCCTTGCTTTTCCCCTTTTGCATATACAGAAACAGCCACTGGAGAGAAGGAGACAGGCAGGTGGCTCGCTGCTCCAGAGTGAGAGGTCAGCTGTCCTCAGGGGACTTGTGTTTGGGTGTTGAGTA
Source organism: Climacteris rufus (assembly GCA_013398175.1). Lineage (NCBI taxonomy): Eukaryota > Metazoa > Chordata > Aves > Passeriformes > Climacteridae > Climacteris > Climacteris rufus. Next base: position 310,692 of record VZRZ01003796.1, on the reverse strand, counting down.
CACAAGGAACATTTTAAATAACTCCTGTTTACAGTGACAGCCCAGTATCAACTCCCCACTGGGAAGTCTCCAGTATCGGCCAGCCCTGTGAGGGATGAGCCAAGCAGGTGCTGCCCAGGGGGAATCCAAACAGTTAAGGTTTCCCACAGCTCTATTTGTGACTTTACAAGAGTCAAGGTCTTAAAAAAAGTTTTTCAGCCACATGAGCTCAGGCAGCCCCTTCCCTCTTGCCCTCTGGCCTTGCTCCAGCTTGTGGAGTTACATGGCTTCACTCCCATGCGGAGTCCAGAACTTCCCACACAATGGCACCACAAACATTAACACAAATCAGCTGTTTTCCTCCTGGAAACAGCATCTGGGCTGCACTGTTCTGAAGTCTTGAAGGTCAGGACTACCCTCTAGTAGTCTTCTCCTGTATTTGTGCCAAGTGAGCACTGGCGCTGGCACAGGCCAGGTGGCAAATGGGGGGGCATCCCTTGCACGAGGCTCTGGAGGAGGTTTGTAAGCTTGCACAAGAGAAAAAACCAACATAAACAATTAACCTCACTCTGTTTTGGGCAGCAGTGAGGGGACAGTGACACAAGGCCCATGTTTGGAGCCATCTCCCTCCTGAGGGCTCTGGCCCAAACATCTCTCCAGCCCCATGCTTCTCCCTGGTGTTGGCCCAACATTCCACAGCCACCTCTGCTCCCAGAGAACTCCCAACTGTGACCTTCTGGGACAACAACCAGCTTCCTCAAGAATGGTTGAAACCCTCCAATTATCACATCCAGATGATGTTATTGGGCAACACCCACACAGGAGGCAATTTTCTCCCAAGATTTGAGCATCTTTTCAGAAATCTGCACATGTGATAAAATACTGACTATGCAACTGCAATGATGTTAGGATTAACTGTAAGGGTGGTGAGGCACTGGCACAGCTTGCCCAGAGAGCTGTGGATGACCCATCCCTGGAAGTGTTCAAGAACAGGCTGGATAGAGCTTGGAGGAACCTGGTATATGGAAGGTGTCCCTGGTCATGGCAGGGCAGTTGAAACTGGATGAGTTTTAGAGTCCCTTTCAAACCAAACCAATCTGGAATTCAATGATTCTATGAACTGAAATACTGATTTCTCCCCTCAATATGTCTCAACACCAGACTATGAAAAGCAGCCTGACAAACAGACTTTTACTACAAAAAGTGGGAGAGCTTAGCAAGGGAGCTATTCATTTACTGATGAATTGCCTATTTGTGCAAAAGCATTTCAGCAAGTCCCAATTAAGGCTGTCTGCTCCCAGAAACAGCCTGTCCCACCAAAAGCAGCCACCCAGTTTGCCATAGTTGCTGGTTACACTGAAGTCTTGGGAATTACTCCCTAAATATCAGCCTGTAAGTGCTGTTTTGTATATGTCAGTGTAGTTAAGTTTAAAGTGGAAAGCTGGGAAGGTGCCTGTGGGAACAGCACTGTCATGGGGGGATGCTTGGCTACAGCCACGTGCTTCTGTCCTGCTTGGCTGCAGGGATTGCCTGGGGGGAAGCAGGGCCAGGCCTTTACATCTGTCTGGGTACAGGGCATCCACGGACATCTAGAGCTCATAGCATCAACAAAAGGATCATGAGAGTCAGGGCTGCAATTTCTGTTCACATTCAATTTTAGCACTACAGAGTTCACACAACTTGCCTTTTGCAATATTTCATCCTGGGTTTTGCATCCCAAAATGATTCACAATAAGCCCATACCTGATCTGCTCAGAGCAGCCAACCTGCCTTGGGATGGTGGCCAGGAAAGGGGCCCAGGTGTGTTTGGGACAATCAGGGAGAACTGCCTCACATGCTCCCCATACCTGTAGAAAGAGGGGTCAGGGGCGCCTGGATCACAGCCTCCTCCTATGAGCCAAGACAAGCAGGTGAGCTCCTCATGGTCATGCGCTCTGGGAATACATTTCTCATGTGGTCAGGAAAATGAGTAATAGTAATTTAAACCCAGCACAGCGCTGGGCTGGGTTACCCATCAGCACCCCAGAGTGCACAGCAAGCAGCTACTGCCATCACCTCGGGCCCAGGATCAGTGGCAGGATGCTCTCCATACCCCTTCTCCCCATTTCTGTTACCTTTTTGCCCCATTTCTGTTATCTGAGGTGGATCCACCACCCTGCTGCAATGCATGTTCCCCTGGGCGTAAGCGAGCAGAGCACAGCATCCATGCACATGGCACATGGAAACACTGATGTTTCCATATATTCCAAACAGGACTTCACATCATCAGATTTCTAAAGTATTCCCATAGCAAAGAAAAGAGAAATAAAGATGCAAGGATGGGCAGAATAAAGTGATTTGGAGGAAGGAAGAAGTGCTGGAAAGGTGCCAGGAGAGCACAGCCATGGGTGAGAGCTTGGGGTGCCTGGCATAGGGGAACTTCCCAGGCTGGGTCTGAGCTGAGCAGGGCTCCTGCAGCCTCTGGGCAGCCAGCAGTGACACGGGGCTCTGGATCACCCACAGTCTATGTTCACAGCAGTCACCCCCGGGACAGGGCTTATTTATTTATTTTGGTAACAAACAGCTCTATTGTGCAATTTAGTTTTCATCTTTTCCTGCTGGAAGTGATTCTGTAACTCCAGTCAATGGAGTTTCAGTGACATAAGCCAGTGTGGGAACAGCCTTAGACTACTGGTGTATGCCTAATGCAATTAAAATTTTACTGGTCCTGTACAGCCAAGCAATCACATTCTTCCTACCATTCCATCAGTGCCTGCTTGGGAAGAACAACTCCTTTTGGGACACCCATATCCTCCAACTCCCCTGCATTCACAGTGGGATGGGAAAGAGTTGGATGATGCATTTTATACTGGAAAGTAGGCAAAGTGTCCCATTACCATCTCTTTATTCAAGCCCAGAAAAGGGCTATTTACATTAGAGTTTATAGCACAAAACCAAACCCAAATAAGCAGCTTTCCAATATGTCTGAGAGAATTAACTATTTGCAGAGGGGAACTAAGAAGCAGAGCCAGTGACGTGCGGTGGCTCAGAGCCTGCAGACCCTCTGCTTCTCTCAGAGCAAGCTGGAATATCCTGTCAGCCCACAGTCACCACAGATCCGTGTCCTTGGCTACGGCACTGGCTGCTCACTCATTTCACTGAGGAAACAGAATTTACAGGATCTAAAACATCTCAATCCAAGGAGGCAGATTTAGAGGGATTTCACTCCAGTGAAACAGTATGAGCTTTTTGAATTCTTTTCTCATGTTCAGCTCTGCAGACCCAAGACTCAAGATTTATACTTGTTTTCCTAAAATGGGTCTGTGACAGAAGGTTTGCACAAAGAAGCACCCAGCAAAACTTGGACGATTCTCCCTCACCTTCCTGTGCAGAATTAAAACATGCCCAGTGCTCTGTACAGGAGGTTTCAGGGGACTTTGCAATAGGGATTCAAATAAGAATGTCACTCAAATCATGACTATGGCACTGCAAGAGAGTCTCCATTTGCTGAGGGGAAGGGAGCATCAGCATTCCCAGGGACACATAAAGCTGTTAGTCAGACTACATCACTGCAAACCATTTGTTAATTTAAATGAAAGCTGTTGCAATAATTAACATCTTTATGAAAACATATGCCCAGAGGCTGCTGCAGCCATGCAGACTGAGGTATTTGGGGATGTTGTGTATTGCTTGCAGAGTATAATCACTATTATTTTTCCTTTTTCTCCAGGCTCCATGTAGGCACGCAGTGAGACATCAATCCTGGGAGGAGTTGCTGCCATTAAATGCAGCTCAGGTACCTCTGACCTTCTCCAACTTTGCCAAGGAGCTCCTGGGACACACAGGCTGTGAATTCCTAATCACTGCTGTAATTAAAAACAGAGAGGTGATGCCAAGTCAGCCTGTGCTGTGCAGCTCCACAAGTTTTGCCTATGTGGGCACAGAGGATGAGAAGCTGGATAAGCCTTCAGTTCTCATCCTGAGGCCAGTGTGGGTTGGGGTTGGGCTCAGGTGGGGAAAGCGAACACTGGCTGCTAAACACAGGCTGGGCTCACACTTCTGTTGGTTTTATGGGAGGAAGTGAACCAATGAGATCTGCCACCACAGACTGTGTTGTGCCTCAGCCACAAATGCAATACTAAGTTTATTCTAAACCTGCAGATTTTTTCTCATTTGTTTTACTCAGAGAGAAATTTGGGAAGCTCAGGACACTTGACCACCTTTCTATTATCAACTAGTTTGAGAACAGGTCAATTTATTCTCTTTTTCAATGGTTTTACACTCTAGTGTTTATGGAAATGGTAATGCCACACTTTACAGTGAGACAGTGTTAATAACAGAGAGAAAATGCCATTACGTATTTGTTGGGCATTACAGATAGCTACTGAAATCCTTACAGAAGAACTCCCTGCTGTGAGACAGGAAGCCAGACAGCCTGCAAGCTTACAAACTGCTTGAGAAAGAGTAAAGAGGATGATAAACAAAGGGTAAAATATGAGCACTAGGAGTATCTGAAACTATGGAAGAATTGATGTATGGAAATCCAATAAGCAGCCCCAAAACAAAGCAGGAGACAAGCAATGCATTTGCATTTGGCTCACATAGTTTTGCAGGATTCCTAAGAGTTTCTGTCCCACACATGTAATTGTGGCATAAACACATCACCACAACAGTGACCCAAAATGTGTCACTGCTTGTCCTATATCCCTCCACAGCAGCCTGGGCTGGAGTGACCCCACAGCCCTGACCCACCTCACATGTACTTGGATGCATGTACAGTGCATGTACAGTGACCCTCTGTACTCTGCAAGGGTTAATCAGCCACACCTGCTTGGGATTCAGTCATTACTGGCATTATTGACCAAGCCAAAGCTAACACTACATAAAATTTCTGAAACAATACCTGCTTTTGCTCACAGCCCTTTTCCCGATTTCATGTCTCTCACCTTCAGACACATCACCCTGAAGCCAGCTCCCATGGACTCCACATGATGTATCGCTGCTTTGATTTTTGGGATAGTGCATTTTCATCCAAACTGTGTTTTCCGTTAAAAAATTGCCCCCTACCTACCAAAACCAGACCAATCTGAACTCTTACAGGTGCTTAATTTTACCCACTGAGTGAAATAATTGCCTCCCAAGTGCAAAACCACAATTACTGTGTTTTACTTAGATCACACAATACTTTGCAGGGTCAAATAATAATTCCATATTTAATCTAAGACTCAAAGCCTAGGCACTTGTCCTCATTGATTATGGTTCCACTAAAACTCAGTGAGTTATAATTGGGAAGGGGGGAAAGAAAGAGAACAAAAAGAAAAGGGAACCAGTTTAGAGATAAAATTGCTTTTTTTGGATTATTGTGCCAATGCTCAGGCAATGTAAGAGGGTGTGAGAGGCAATGGATGGCAAACAAGGGAGGAAAGGCACACTGTGCCTGTGAGGCTGTGGCACTTCTCGGGGGAGCAGACACTGGAGAAGCACCCCATGATCAAGAAATGTTATAAATGCTGTTTATAACTTTTTAATTCTATTTTTACTAACAAAGAACATCCTTCTCTCTTTCCTTTGAGAATCAGACCCATCCAATCTGTGAAACTGGCCCTTTGCCAACAAGACTATTAAAGAACAGGGTTTCAATGGTACATAAGCCTCTTTAGCTCAAATTGCTTTCATGCCCCCAGAGCCAGACGGGGGCTCGGTGCACCCCGAACTCGAGGGGCACGGGCAGCAGACACGGGGCTGCAGTGATGCCAGCAGGGACTGTTCCTGTGCCCCTGCCTCCCCTCCCACCCCCTCCCAGTGACGTTCCTCCCGCTCAGCAAAGCACAGTTATCCGCAATGGAAAAAGGCTTTGCATCCGGGTCAAGCCTTGGATCTGCTGGAGAAGAATAAGACAAATAAACTTCATGTCAAGGAGGCCAGCCATGCCTTCCTGTGATCTCTGGTGACTGAGGGGAGAGGACAAGGATGGATAGAAGGGGCTAGTTCAATATCACCATGTAGTTGCGGCTGTGGTATGAACATGGTCCAGTGGTGTATTATTTCTTTAGGAGGGGCAGGCAGTTTTACTCAGTACAGAAAAATTGTCTGAGAGAAAAGGATGCTAAAGTATTGGGTAGTTATATAATTATATATCTGCATGCATGGATGTAAATGCTTGTGTGTGCATGTGCATATATATAAAATATATATTAAAAAAATAAAGTTTCCCCCTACTCTGGGTGACTGATGATTAACACTTGTGCCACGAGCATTAATGCAGAGACATCTCACTCCTTAAAAAAAAACAAAACAAACCTCTTTCTGAACAAGTAACTGGTGCATGAACAGCCTGGGCATGACCACTCTCCCGTAGTTCCTGGGGACAGAGCTGGTGGCAGACACCAGCACTGGGCTCGGGGGCTTTGCTGACCCCCCAGCCTCCATCCAGCTGCCTCCAGATTCCATCCAGCCTCCTGACAACCCCAGCCCTAAAGGTAGGACACAGACAAAGGGTGGGAATCTCCAAGCAACCGGAGGAGCAGCGCTGGCCTCTTCTCCCGCCTGCTCTGGACTGCCGGGAAATGCATTTGCAAAACACAAGATCTTTGCAAGCATCCAGTAAAAAGCAAAAATGCTAACAAGGAGCTCAATGTCCTGAAAGAGCCCAGTAATCACATATAAACAGAGGTATTTAAAGTATCTAAAATATCTATAGCATATCAAGTGCCTTGCCAACAGAAATTATTCACTAAATAATTCAGTGCTGTGCAGAGATCTTACTTTAGATGCCTGAGATCTTTCAGGGAGCTAAATCCACTCCTCAGCTGTCTGGAAATGCCCCGTGGCATGCAAAGGGCCCCAATTCATCCTCATCCCTCTGCACCAGGTTCCTATTCATCCACTGATGCCAAATCCTCCTGAAAAGCTTCATCCTGCATCCCACACCTCCTCTTCCATTCAGCACAGCTCACAGATGTGGACCAACCTAAAATTAATATATATAACCCTGAGCAGTGATGATCACCCCTGAGTGGTGATCTCTCCCTGTCTGCTTCCCTGGCTCACAGGTAGCACAGCCCACAGGAGCATCCCATGGAAGTGGCTAAAGCAGAAGAGCATTTGCCCCTCAGCCTTATGGCAAGGCTTGCAAGTGGTAGTGAATTCTGCACATGTTTTGGGGCTCGTGCTGAAGTGCCATGTGCTGCTGGCATTGTCACACTGGGCTGGATCCTGACACTGAACTGAAGGGCTGCTTTTGCCAGGGCTGTGGCTCAGTCCTGGACACTGCTCACAGAGCATCTGCAAAGCTCTCCCCTTCGCAGCGGTACTCGTGAGCAGTTGTAAAATTCAGCTCTCGTGAAGAATGAGGATTGTTAGGTTGACTTTGGGGTTTTTTTTTTATTTTTTAGAGACATTGATGGTTGATTGCCCTATATACTATATGATTCTTGAATACTCTGTGTCAGGCAGCAAACAAACAGCTTAAAGAATGGCATAAAAATAGTTATCTGGGGCAGAGTACAAAGAGAAGCACTGAATGGAGAGGGAGAAGGGAACTGCACCCCTGACAGCCAGTGTGGCAGAGCAGAGATGCAAAGGTGCTTCACAAAAACTTGATGGCTTGTTGCCAGGGAAAGTTTTGATCTTTGCCTTTAAATATTGGTTGGATTTAGATAAACCTTAGTACTGTCTCTTAGAGGCCCTGGTGCAGCTGAGTACCCCAGTCACATGAAGGTTCTGTAGCAATGTCAGTGCTGGGCAGTGCAGAGGTGCAGGGACCACAAGTGGACACACCCTTCAATGCACTCAGGTGGGATGTGCTCCCCTCTCCAGCTCACTGCCTGGCTCATTTTCAGTCTCTCCACATGAACATGCCAGAGCCAGGTCCTCCATGGCCTTCTCAGTCTGCAAAGCCTCTAGCCCAGGCCTGAGTGGAGGAAAGGAGATTTGGGGTGAAATGCCAGGCAGGGAAGAAGCAGGTACACAAGCACGCATTGCCCTGGCTGCTGAGGGCTGGCTCTGCTGTCCCCACAGCAGGTCACGGCCAGGCAAGGACAAACACGCAGGCAGGTCCCTGCACGGCCGGTTCCCAGCTCTCCCTGGCCATTCACACCCTGCCCTTGGATGCATCTGGAGGGTCACTGTGTGGGATTGGTCACAGTGACACGGGAAGGGTTGCAGGCACAGCCCTGGCCTCTCTCCTGCTGTGTGCACAAACTGCACAGCTCTGATTCCTGCTGGCTGCTTGCAGGGTGGGATGAGGTGACCCCAACCCACACCACTGCTGGACAGAGCTGTGGGGCTCTCCCCTGCCCTATGCCCACCCTGGGGAAGATGGTTGTTGGCGCAGATCTAACTGTCCTGCTATAGAATCAGAAAAAGTGGTTACTTTCCAAGCCAATCCCTGCCTGGGCATGATCAGATGGCATCCTGGTGCCATGGTGGGGTCATCCCTGACCCACTGCACACCCACTCCTACCCTGTCAGGAGCACGCTGCACTGGAGTGCACCATATCCCAGGCCATGGCTGGATGGCGCAGTGAGTCCTTCCAGTGCAAGGAGCCCTTCTGACCATCTGCACTTTCCATCATTCCCACACCCACTCTGCCTTTCCCAGGAATCAGCACAAATATTTGTGCACCAGTCCAGGAGTACTGATCCAGCTGCAAACCTTTTTGGGTTCGTTGCTGCCATTTCTTTTGGCAGCAGTACCAGAATAAAGTTGTTTCTGAATAACACTGTGAGGATCCTGCCCAGCCAATTGCATTCAGGCAAGCATGGCAGCCCTGGGAGTGTTTAATCCAAAGTGACACAGAAACCTAAACAAGCTCATAACAGAAAACCTTCCATAATGCTTAAGACAAGACACAGTGGCATGCCCAGAGTTAGCCCTGCAGAGGACAGGGAAGAACAGGGCTGTTTTGAATACCACTTCCCAGCCAGGTGTTAGCCTGCATTGTCCATTGTCTCTCTGAAAGCTCAGACTGCACCAGAACTCTTACTTGGTCTAACTTCAATTTTGTGTTGCCTTCTGCAATATCAACAGCTATGTAGCAAGTGTTCATAGCAGGGCTAAGCGGGCCAGACTGCAGCTGGCATTGCCTCTGGCCATGAGGATCCTGGGAATCGGGCCTGTTTCCGTCTGCAGGACATTTCCCATGCAATATCACATCACAGATTTTCATCTGCCACTGCAGAAGATGTAGACAGAGACCTCCCAGCTTGTGCCATATCATAGCTAAACACTGCCTTTATTAGTAGAGGGAGCAATTCTCTTTAAGCCAATCTTACAAAAGCCCCAATACTTACTGACCTGCCACGGCAGTAAAATCAGAACATACAAACAACAACAGGACTGAAAGGCTCTGCCAGCTCTGTGTCAAACACATGCCCACAAAAACAGCGTTACAACTGTCACACTGGAAACTGAAACTAGAAAATTTCATCAAAAACAGGAGCTTACAAAAAAGTAACAGTACTGTCATTAACTAAAACAAATACAGCTGTATCCTTCACTTATAGTAAGCTGGCCATAATTAGACCAGGTTAATTACCAAGCAAGTGCCCTGCAAGTCCATGGAATCACAAATGGTGTGGGTTGGAAGTGACACTGAAGATCATTCAGCCACCCCCCACAATGGGCAGGGATGCCCCTCACTAGATCAGATTGCTCAGGGCTCCATCCAACCTGGCCCTGTAATTGTAGTGCTTTTCTAAAGGACCCTCTACACAGATGGGAAGGAGTGAGCGGACCCCAAAGGTCAAGTACAAGCGGAGACAGCAGAGTTTTATGCAGGCCCTGTGCACACAGAATGTGACTGCCTGAATCTGCTCCAGGTTTTATCCCAAAACAAACCAGCAGCTGAAAGTTGTTCAAGGCTTAGTTGGCAACCTTGCAGTGAATAAGGGAAAGAAAATAAAGAGGCAGGTTGTATGCCAAAAACCCAAAGGAAAGCAACTCCCCCCTCCCCCTGCAGGTGGGGGGACAGCAGCAGGGCAGGAGCAGCGTGATGCAGCAGCGTTCCCCCTGCACAGACCTGCCGGCTCCCGCCGTGCCCTCTGCCTGCCTGGGCCCTGCGCCAGCAGCCTCCGGTCATCACCGAAACACGCTGCCTGCAAACAGCCAGAGCTTCTCAAAATAATCTCTTCTGTGCACGAGAGTATCACCGTGCTTTTAAAGGAACACAACTTGGCGTTTCTCTCTTGGATGAGGTCAGTAAAACCAGAGTGATCACTGCAGAAATGGCCATAGAATTAGGGACACTCTCACTGCCCGGGGGCACTTTCCAAGGAGGCCCCACAATGGACACAGGCACCTCGGCAGCCGTACCCAGGGCCATGCTGAACCCCTTCAGGAGCAGGCAGGGACCCTCCACCCTCTAGGAGCCTCTCTGAAACTACTGAAAGCATCATCTTCCTATTCACATCCCCAACCCTGCCTGTCCCCAGCATGCCAAAGGATGGGATAAATCAGCAACAAGCACATGACATCACAGCAAGCAAGAAACCACACTATGTCCAGAGAGGGGATTTCATGCCTACAGATAATGTTTCCATGTGCTGTCCCTGACACTCGGGTACATCCCCATCAGCAGTCACACCCAACACAGCAGCAGACTCTTCCCATGTGGATGGAACACACGCATGGTTCTGTGCTTAAGAAAGGTGTGGATGCACATCATGGAATTAGGAACCACATCACACAGAGTACACTGAATGTTTGCAATCTACTACTGCTGCATAGCTTTGGCAAAGTCACGTTTTTCCACCAGCATCAGGACATCCCCTCAGGCACAGACATACATTGCAAAGAGCCTACGTTTAAATCTGGGTGGCTGAAAGTTGATACAGAGAAAGCCTAGAAACCAGCAGAATGTCACAGAATCCCAGAGTCATTTAGGTTGGGAAAGCCCTCTAAGGTCATCGAGTCCAACCATTCCACCAGCACTGCCAGGCGTACCATGAAACCATGTCCCCAGCTGCCACATCTACATGTTTGTTAAATCCCTCAAGGGCTGGTAACTTCACCACTGCCCCGGGCAGCCTCTTCTGGAGCTGAGAACTTCTTCTGGTGAAGAAATTGTACTTAATATCCAACTTAAACTTCCTCTGGCACACCTCGAGACCATTTAATCTTTTTCCTCCATTTGCTGCTTGGGAGGAGACCAACCTCCCCATCTAGCTTCAACCTCCTTTGTAGAGTGATAAGGTCCCTTCTGAGCCTCCTTTTCTCCAGGCTGAGCTTCCTCAGCTGCTCCTCATCAGACTTGTGCTCCGGACCCTTCCCCAGCTCTGCCGAGCTTCTCTGGACACGCTCAGCACCTCAGTGTCTTTCTTGGAGTGAGGGGCCCAAAACTCAACACAGGATTCAATGTCAACCACAACTAACTGAGTGTGCAGAGCTCCACAGTGCTACTGCTGTGGGAAAGAAGCCCCGATATGTGGGGCCAGGAGTTTGGGGCAATGAACTGAATGGCGCAGAGCTCTCCGGAGAAGCTCCAGACGCCAGGCTCCATCTCTGCATCCCAGTGACCTTGCCCCCTTGCGTGGCTGGCTGCAGGCAGAGCCGCACTCACCGACGAACCCAGGGCTGCCCGGGAGGGTCCCCGACCCCCAGGGTTGCCACCCCGCGCTCTGGAGCTTCGCAGCCCACGCGGGACCTGCGGGGCCGCTGCCCCCAGCGCTGGGAGCCCCATCCAGAGCCGGGCGGGAGCTTTCCCCGCTAAGGCTGTTGGAAACAGCAGGAAAGTGCCAAAGCCACGTGCCAGTGACCCCCGTGCCACGGCCCCCCCGCGGCTCTCCCGCACGGCCCCCCGGAACGAGCCCACCCAGCCCCGCAGCACCGGCTCCCTCTGCACGGCGGCTCTCCCGCAGCCCTGCTTGTTGCGACTTGGCTTTGCTCGGCATCCCGGAGCCCGGCTGCCGCGGAGCCTGCGGCCCCAGGGATGGGGGTCCCGCCTGGCGCCCCCGGCTCCTCCCCGGCCCGCCCGAGCCCTGCCCGGGCGCAGCCCCTGGGTCCCGCTCGGACCCCCGGGCTCCTCACACGCATTTCAATAATAACAATAATAATAATAATGATAATAATGAACCCCCCGCCGGGACTCACCATCGGCCGGTCCCTGCGGTGCCCGGTCAGCTCATGGCCGGGGCTCTGCCCTCCCGGTCCCCGCACAGAACTGCTGACTCCAGGGCGTCCCGCCCCCTCCCATCTGCAAACGGCTGAAAGAAGTTAAGCTTGGCTAATATCGGCTTAGGCTGTATTAGCGCAGAGCAGCGATGCCCGCTGTAACCCTTGAGGCTCCACGTCCGGCGGTGGGAACCGCCTTCCAGAGAGGAAAAACCCACCCCCTCCGCTCCTGAATATTGCAGTATTTTAGCACATCTCTGTCATATTGGAGGATTTACAGGCTCGAAGCACGGCTTTTGGGTGTAAAACCGCAAAGCCTTCCTGCAAATGCTCAATTTAAAATTAGAAACGGCATTTTTCTTTTCCTTTGGGAAAAGTCATCATAAAAGAAAGTTTCTGACGTTGAGAAAGTCTGCGCTGCCAGTCCTGGTCTGCTGAACTAGAAACTTCATAGATCGAATATGGGCAGACATTTACATGGGCAGATAGTGACAGGACAAAAGGGAATGGCTTCACACCGACAGAGAGCAGAGATAGATTAGGTATTAGGAAGAAATTCTTCACTGTGAGGGTGGTGAGACACTGGAGCAGGCTGTCCTGAGAAGCTGGGGATGCCCCACCCCTGGATGTCCAAGGCCAGGTTGGATGGGGCTTGGAACAACCTGGTCTAGTAGATGTTCCTGCCCATGGCAGAGGGACTGGAACTGGAGAAGTTTAAAGGTCCCGTCCAACCCAAAACATTCTGTGATGATTGAGTAGAATAAATATAAATCACCTGAATCAAACAAATAGTAAGAGAATAATTATTGTCAACATCATCCTTATACTGCTGCATATGTTAGAACAAAAAACCCAACACCCTGGTATTTGACCCCAAACCAGGTTTTGTTAATTTGTACTGAAAATAACAAAACCGAAATTTTGCAATTCATTCGTCATGGTAAATTATGAACATTTACATTTGAGAGATATCCTCTTAACTGAAAGAACATTCCTTTCAACTGAAAGCTCACAGTGTCTGGTAGCTTCCAACTCCCCACTTCTGAGCAAAGATAACATGGGTGTGCCACCCCTGGGCCCCTGGGAACCCCTGCTCCATATCACCGTGTTATTTACTGTTCATTATTTACTGTTTGATTCCTTCTTGGAGCTCTAGCATTTAGGAAGGCACTTGAGGAGTCCACCCCTCCAAAAGTTGGATATCTGGCTTTAGTAACACTGAAATGATTGTTTTCCTCACCTCCTTTTTTTCCTGGCTGGATCTCTGCAATTGGTTGGAAGAAAAGTGGGGAGCAGAGGGAGAGATGCTGTCTGAACACTCAGCGTTACCATAGTTAATAAAGTTTCTGTCTGACCTGTCCTAAATTGTACTTGTTATATTGGAGCGTGTAGTGGAGAATTCTCAAGGAACGCTTAACACTCATGAATAAAGAGACTATTTAATGAGATTTCAGGCAAGCTTGTCAAATATCACTGCTTTAGCTCACATGGGGGGTGTTCTGCAATCAGGCTTAATTCATCAAATTCCCAGAGTAGGGGAGGGAGTACAGGACTGAATGGTCTGCAGGTGCAAATCAGCATCACAGTGCTGGCTTAATGGGACGTCAGTAATATTCACCAGCTCAGATTCCTGCCCTTTTGTTCCTTGTGAGCCACAGCTTGAAAGAAACTTTGTAGACAGGAAAATATTTCAGGTGTGTGAACAGCCCTGGGCTGGCTTGGTCCTTCAGTGCCCGTAGCCCACAGACCCAGCACATCTGTCTTCATGATGAAATGCCCTAAAGGGGATGTGGGAATACTGATTTTAAATAAATACTGGATTATAAACAAGGTACTGTGCTATGGAGCTCTTCTTTCAAGCTCCTGCTGGTAAGGGCTGGTCTTGCCTGCCACCATGAAGCTCACCATGGGCAATTTACCCTCAGCACAGGTGGTGGGATTCAGTAAAATGTGTTTAAGGACAGCCTCTGACCCTTTTACCTCCTCCATAAACACCCTGAGCAGTAATTCCCTTTCTCTTGTCTGGCTTTTGTTGCATGTACAGCATATGGACTCACTCTCTGAAACAACCACTGGAGATATTTGAAGGAGAACAAAGGGAGGTAGCTGGACATGGGCTGCCTACCTTAAGGGAAAAAAGATGTAAGCACACACTGAATAAAAGCTTCCCCCATGCCCCAGCATTTTCTGCCAGGTGATTTGCAGGGCAGAGTGACGGGGACAGTGCTTTATGGGAAGACAACCTTGTTTTTTGGACTCACAGCCAAGGGAAAGCATGCAGTTCTCCATAAACAGGGATTTGCTCTGAGATCCTTTGGCATGGGAGCACAGAGACCAGTTCAAGTCTGTTTTCAGATCCTCCTGCAGATGTATGAGCTGTGCTCTGCAGAACAGGAAGCTGAGGGCTGGTGGGGCTGAGCCCAGAAGTGCTGAACACCCAGCACCCCACCAAGGCAGGAGGAGCCACAAAATCCTTTAAGCTTCAAACCAGGACTTGGGTGACTTCAGCCTCTGTAGAAATCTTCCCCAAACTGCCCCTCACCTTAGAGCATTAAGTAACGGGGATGTTTATACAAGTACAAACAAAATTAGACTTCACCTTTTGTGCTCAGTCTAAAGCCCAGTGAGACCCAAGTAGCAGTAAAATCAATGGAAAAACTTCAAAGGACTTCTATGGGATTTGGCTGAGACCTGACCCATCCAGGAAAGAAAAAAGATATATCAGTGAATCACAGTGCTTTTAATGCTCACAGCCAAACACAAACATAAGAGTCCTATAAAAGAGAGTAACCTATGGAATCTCTCAATGCTTTTATACTTTATCAGAATTAATGAGAAACAAAGTTTAAGGCTGAATTTTAAACATTGCTGCTTATAGCCACGAGGATATAGGCTAGGACAAGGTGTAATGGTTTCAAACTGAAAGATGGTCAATTCAGATTAGATATAAGGAACGTTTTTTTATAATGGAGGTGGTGAGACACTGGCACAGGTTGCCCAGAGCAGGTGTGGATGCCACATCTCTGAAAACATTCAAGATGAGGTTGGACAGGGCTTGGAACAACCTGGTCTAGTTGAAGATGTCCCTGCTCATTGTAGAGTCATCAGAGCAGCTAAACGAGGCTGTACCACAAATGGAACTAACATGGCCTGGAAGCTCCTCTGCTTTCATTGCTCTGTGGAACAGGCCCACATGGCCCTTCAAAATTCTGAGGATAACTCAAAAAGACTCCAACTGCTGGTTTGGCTTTCAGGACATTCCCACAAACCAGAGTGATAGCTTCAGTTACAGAACAAAAATCTGCCAACAATATACCTACATTCCTTAAGGTCCATTCATGGAAAATCGTGCCTTAAGTAGAAATAAAAGCCAGCAACTCATTCAAATAATGTGTGAGAAAGGGGAACTTTACTGCTTTGTGTTTCTTTTTAGTGGTCACCTTTTCTTTTCTATGTCTTTTGGTCAGATATTATGTTTTTATGATTATACAGCCTATATTTCTGACCACTTCCAAAGAACAGCAGGAAGGAGGCACACAGCACAAATAGAGGATTAATTCAATAGTTAGAAGCATTAATATGATGCTACCAGGCAAGTGTTTCTGCCTCCTCTCCCTCTAGCCCTCAATTTCCTTACACTGCAGGGATGCCAATGGATGGCAAGGGAACAAAAATAAACCCAGGATGATGAATTTATTGCTTATGCATCTCTTCCCAGCTGTCATCCTCAAAACACTTTACAGGCATCCAGAAGCAGTCTCCACATTGCAGCTGAGCATGGTGGGAGCAGCACACAGTGAGGTGTGGGGCTGTGCCCTGGCCCTGGCCAAGGGGTCCCTCCTGCCCCCTGGCACATCAGCAGGGCTGGCACCCACCAGCCAGAGACCCCAGCCTCCTCCCACACCCAGCTCCAGTGCCCCTGGCAGTAAGAGCCTGGCACTGTGCTGGAAAATGAAGGAAAAGGAGGATTTGGCATCACCTCATGGAGGGTTTTTGAGAAATCTGTGGTTGGGCTGTGATTTGAGATGTCCTTAAATATTCCAAATTAAATACTTTGCTGAAACCTTTTTTTTTTCTCCTGACAGTAATAACAAGTGGTTACATTGTTTGAATGTTTTAAAACACACAGTTTATATTTCAGGATCTTTGTTGTTGCTTCAGGGGTTTTTATTTATTTTGCTAACTAAAACAGCAATTAGATTATTTGTATTTTTGTTTCTAGGCAGTTCCCCCTGCTGATCCCACACCCTGCAGCACCCTGTACCTTTCTGTGCATGACACTGCTGTAACTTGCTTTTGGCCCCGTGTTTTCACGGGTATTTTCAAGTCACCCTGAAGACGTTTCTATCCATACTAAAATTTGCAAACTCTCCGCAGGTCTGTCTATGGCCGCACATAAGTGGATTTTTAGTTCAAAGGTATATGGCACCTTTATGCTGACTTCTCTCAGGGCTTTACCCATCTCCAGCCTCTGTCACGGCTGCAAAAACAGCCTTAAAATACCCCCTTTTCTGGGTATTTTAAGCCTTCAAGACACTGGAGCAAGGTTCCAAAGGGTTAAGTTGGAGGAGGCCCCCAGACAGCCCATTCTTCAGTCTCAGTGACCCAGAGCTTTTGCCTTTTCAAATGTATTTAGCCAAATAAAGTGAATAGAGGATATGCAAATGCCTTTTCCGAAAGGAAACACAGCCCTGAATTGTTGTTGGCAGGTCAGAGCATCACACCACCCTCAGCAGCCTCTCAGCTGCGGGAGATTCGGCCGGAGGAGGCGGCACAAAAAGACCCTTTTCAGGCAGAATAAAACCAGGGCTCGGGTGTTCCAAAGAGACAGAGGGAGGAGGTCACTGGGGATGGCTCCCCCGGCACCTCAAAACCCTGGTTCCCTTTAAGGGTGGTGAGGCACAGATTGCCCAGAGAAGCTGTGGCTGCCCCATCCCTGGAAGTGTTCAAGGACAGGTTGGACGGGGCTTGGAGCAGCCTGGGACAGTGGAAGGTGTCCCTGACCTGTAGCAGCATGAGTGGGGTTGCAAAGGAGACCCACAGAGAACGAAGGTTCAGGGGACGTCAGGGCACTGGCACAACTTGGGTGACCTTTGAGAAGCTGGTGCTCATAGGCTGCCCACAAACTGCTCTCAGCTCCAAGGAATTATTTGAACATTTGGCTTAAAAAAAAAGATAATTCTGAATAAGATCACTTGGGAGTTACGGAGAATGGTTTTACCTAAAATTCAGCTGCATTGAATATAGTAAATAAAGTACATTTAACTTTTCAAAAGGGATTCTAATATATTTGTCTTTTCTTTCCTCCATCATTGCAAAAAATCTTAAATGAAATAATGTTCTCTGCACTTCTTATAACTAAATACTGTTCTCTGCAGAAAAGACATTAAGTCTGCATCGTTCACATCTTCTGTAATTTCTGTGCAAGCTTGGCTTAAATTGCTTCCAACTCACTTCAATCAACAGCAGAATGATTGACTCTTTCCTAGATAATTTTTCGAAGAAGAAGAAAAAAGTAAATTAAATCAGTTTAGCAATCTCAGTGCTGGTTCCAGTGCCGACCAGCTCATACTTGCCCTTGGAGAGGAAAGAAAAAAAGAAAAAAGAATCCAAGCTTAGCAAACACCTCAGTGCTTTCCCTGCTCTGGCTTTCAGCTGGGGCCATCTAGCAGCGCGTGGGACACCCCAGCAGTCACAGTGATGTCACTATGGCTCATGAAGCTCATTTTAGGGATTTTTTTTATCCTTGTTCCTTGTTGCTCTGGAGGCAAAGGGGAGGGTGGTTCTGACCCTTGCCATGCAGAGACACACACAGGTCCTTCCCTGATGAGACTGACCCTGAGCCCCTGTCCCTCCCCAGGCACCATCTCCAGCCCACATGGGTGAGCACTGCTCTACCTTGTGCATAGGGGCAACTCAGCCTCAATTTCCTAATGGCTGGTGGGAGAAGGAAAGGTCATTTCAGCCCCTTTGGTTCTCGGCCATGAGCAAGCACAGTGGCTTGCCCAGGAAAGGAAGGGAAGGCTGTGCAGCTTTCCATCCAACAACAGGTCAAGCAGCAGCCCAGAGCGAGCCATGGTGCCCTCTACACCCATCCACACACTACCTGTGCTCTCAGCAGCAGGAAAAAACCATCCTTTCCAAAGGCAAAAGATGCCAGGCTGAAGAGGGTGCCCAGCCCCAGGAGCAGACAGGATGGGGCAGAGCTCTGTCACATGGGCAACAGTCCCAGAGAGGAGGCTGTGCCATGGTCTGGGGTGCAAACACTCGGGAAAAACAAATACCTTGGCTGAGACATCGTATTGGCATCCAAATAAGCAGGATCTGGATTAGTCATAAGCAAATCTGAGAAGAAACTTGGAAGATTTTGTAGTTTCTAGAGCTTTCCCAAATGCAAGTGTGTTCAGAGCAGGGAGAGTCACACTTCTGTGGAAAAACCAGCTGACGTGGCACCACACACCAAGTCCCTACCAGCTCAGCACTTCTGCTTCTGGACTCAAAGTTGTACCTCAGAAATCACAGAATCATAGAATCATTATGGTTGGAAAAACCCTTAAAGATCATTGAGTCCAACTGTTAATCCAGCACTGCCAAGCCCACCGCTAAACCACATCGCCAAGCACCACGTCTACAGGTTTTGTGAACACTTCCAGGAATGATGGCATCAATACTTCCCTGGGCAACCTGTTCCAATGTCTGGCCACCTCTTCCATGAAGAAATTTTTCCTAATGTCTAATCTAAACCTCATCTGGCGCAGAAAAAAGTCATGTTGCATGACTGATCTGGCTGAAAGCTTTGATGGGGCTGTAGTTCACCTCTGGTCAAAATACAGACTCAGGTGTCCAGGCAGAGCATGCAAGTGTCTGTTCCCAGGTGTGGGACTGATGTTCCCCTCCTTCTTGCCATCATCAAAACCCTCAGCTGCAAGAGCAGTGAAGGCTCTCATGCAATTTGGCCGCTAGAAAATGAACTTACACAGGTAACCACCCACCTCAGCCACAGGCAACGGTGGACAGAAGACCCTTTGCTGGGGTTGTTGTTTTTGGAAATAGCCCAGCATTTGGAATTGCTGCTCCTGGGCCAAGTGACACACTTGATCTCAGTAAGAAAAGCCACCTAAAACACCCCAGGTACCTGTGGAGCCCTTTACTCTCAAGGAGGCCAACTCATGCAGCACGGATTTTGCCGCGTGAGTGTGCAGTGCTGAGTGGAAACTCCTCACTGCCGTTCACGTGTGGCGTCTCTGAGATTGTATCTACGCCACCACAGCCACTTCATTGAGCAAATGGAAATGTGAGTTGCAGTCTTGCAACACCATGGTATAAAGGACTAAATGTAAAGGCTTTTCCTCCCCGAACTGGGGTTTTCCTAGAGAAATGGTGATTTCCACTGAAGGACCCACTTTTTTGGCAAGTGACACTTTCTTCCTGTGGTGCAGAAGAAAATGACTTGGACAAGTTAGTTGGATTTAGCTTCTTTCCATGTTTCAGAGAGTGGAATATCCCACACAGCACAGAAGACAGAAAAACCCCTTGTGTGGCTGACGGGAGTTTGAGGGACAGTGATCACTAATTCAGGGTTTGCGGGGGAATCACTGCAGCATCTTGCCAGAACCTTGTTGTGGACTCAGCCCATGCCAAACAGGGGGGCTGCATTTTCAGCCGTGTTTTTCCCAAGTATCTGCTATGCAGAGTAACTACGACTGCTTAAAAAGGCCCAAGCAGCAAGTAAAAGGTGATGAAGCAGGGCTGCAGCAGGAAGCTGAGGTCCAGCTCACCAGGTGCTGAACTACCCCTGTGGCTTTGAAACTGTTTCCTGACTAAAAATCCCCACTCATCTCAGTGTCTTCCTCTTTCTCACCACCAGCTACCATGTTTTCCATAGTGCAGTCTCCAGCAGGATGGTAAAATATTTATACTTTCACCCATATATAGAGTGTAGGAAGAAGCAGAATGAGGCAAAGCCTCTGGTCCCCTTCCTCACCCACCTTCCCACCAGCCTCAGGTCACCTTGGAGGCTCTGTGACAATGTTTATGGTGCAAGGAAGATTTGACACAGTAAATGGCTTGTCATCAATAAGTCCTGGTGGTACACCATACAATCAATCTGAGCCCAGCAAAATGTTTACCTGTATCACACTGCACGGTATCAACACTCAGTTCCTTGAAGTCTCCAAAAAGGATTCGCAAAGACTCTGAATCAGCATGTCTGGGAAGAAAAGCTCCTGGAGAGCTAAGCGTGGCTCACAGCAAAACGCAGGAAAGTGTGGAAAGGAGCATGAGGGTCCCTGCTGGGGATTCATGGGTTTTACAGGTTTATTTCAAGCATATTTATCTGTATTTTATAGCCACATGCTCTCTGATGCACCTTTCTGCACTGCATTTGGGTGGTTTCACAGGGTAAGAGGGTGTCTGGGTTGCCAAGCTGTGTAAACCCTCCTGTTCAGAGGGAAAAGAGGTGAGAGGATGAAGCAGTTTGGACACTGGTACCTCCTCCAGAGGGAACAAGGCCGGTGAGCTGCAGGAGCAGAGCTCTCCTCCAAGGTCCCTCCTCCAAGCTGTCCCTGCTCCTGGCACCCACAGCCCTGTGGGGACGACAGCAGGGACAGATGGGTCCCTGGTGCCAAGGACCTGCAGGGCCTTGGCTTTTCACAGTAGCACGAGAGACAGAAATAGCAGTGATGGAAAAAACCTCATTGCTTGTATTGACCCATCCCCAAAGAATGTATGTGAAGCACTTAAAAACAAAATAATGTATTAATAGATGTTTTTCTTTCCTGCTGATTTCTGATCAGAAGGAGGGTGATGAAGTTATTTTATTTGGGTCTGTATGAAGAAATAATGTAGCAAAATTAAGAAAACGGCCATGGGACAAGAGCTGCCCTTGATGCTGTGAACCCATCAAAAGGTAACTGTGTCACATTACCAACCATCTCTTTTCATCTCACCTGCCTGCAGTCACCTACAAGATATCCAGGTGCTGGTTGTAACTGTGAAGCAATGAAGGAAGAAGATGCTGCTATTTCTCTCAAAGTGCTCTCTGAAATGTCCTCACGATGAAAGGTTTAAACCCTCTCGTGTTCTGCAGTGTTTGGTGAAGTCAAAAGGGCAATTATACCCTTACTGATGTAATGTTGTATTTCTTTGTTCCTGGCTCGCTCCCAAGTCAGCTCTCCTGTTTCTGAGAGTATTCAGTTAATTCAGTTTACCATCTGTCTTCAAAGCTTCTGTCCTCTTTTTATTACTTGAATGTATTCGTAATATCCATAGTATTGTGAGACAAGAATCAAATAAATGTCTAGATTAGTCCAGAGCTGCAGACAAAAATTGCTGTGTCCTGTCTTTCCCTGTGACAGAACAGGGAAATCCAAATACATCTACTCTTTCTTTTTAATGGTATCTAGCAACTGTTCAAGTGGAGCAGTAATAGAAGGATGGAGAATAAAAGCAACTAAATATACCTCAAAAAATACCATGGGCTTTGCCTCTTGTTCAGCACCTGGCACTCCACAGGCTGGGCTGAGCAGCCTTGGGCATCTGCTCTGTACACAAAGCACAGCAGAAAGCATGTCTTATCCAGAGACCTGAATTTCAGGGCATCACCAAGGACTCCTGTGTCACAGCATGAGAGCCAGGATCAGGGGCAGGACTGTACAAGTCTATTGTGACCTCAGATGAACCTCCCACTCCCTTTGCAAACATGCACTGAGAAATATTTGGAGATGCACTGGTGCTGGTGGGAAGGGACACTGTGATGGCAGAATTCCCTTCTTGTGACTCCACATGTGCATGCAGGTGCCTGCCCAGCCTCCAGCTGCTGCCAGGAGGCAGGAAAACAAAGCCTTCTTTTCTGTAAGGCAGGACCTACAGGGCAGGCAATAGGCTCAAGGTTGCAGTCACATGAAAGAAAAGAGCAGAGGAGTAAAAGTAGGAAAGCCCAGAGATTCAAGGGGCAAAGTGGAATCTTGTACCACTTCAACCAAACCAGCACTGTGCAAATCCCTGGGGGAATTAGTTGTTAGGTTTGTGATTGGTTTACTATACCACTCTCTGCATCCCTCAGACCATCCAAGACTGCACATTAGGAAATAATTGGCTTTGTCTTTCACTGACTTCTACCATTATTTCCTTGAGGGGAACATTACAGACCTGTTCTCAACTTGTTAAAACCTTTCTAATGATGCCAGAATTTAATTTGAATTAAAGAAGAATGCTGCACTGGGTTGTCATGGCCAAGGAGCCCCTTGTTCAGTAAATCAGCACAGCCACAGTGACTCCTTTGCAACATGAAGTGGTGACTGATGGGATGGGGCCACCAGAAAACAGAAACCAGGCAGGAGAGCAACCACTGCTGCTCCAGGGCTGAGCAGGTGCCATGCTGCCAGGTCAGGTAGAGCCATCAGCTCTCTGGTGGGATCCATCTCCCAGAGATGACCTGTGCTGACATACATCTCAGTGCCACTGCAAAAGGCAATAACAGCACATCTGTCTGCTGAGGGCACCTATTCTGTAGGCAGAAACGTTGGGTTAGAGTTATGTCCATGCTAAAATAAAGTGAGCACTTGGGGCATTGAGGCCCCAAGCCAGACTCATACATGGACAGACACACATGGGAGAGGAGCTGGGACACAGCAGAGAAACACTGAGATATGAAGCACAGAAATCAGTACCTCAGGGTGGATATGGAGGCCTGAGGGTAGCAGCTCACACAGGAGACCTGTTCCCAGTGGGTCCTGTTCTCCTCCTGTTGTCAAAGACAAGCCTGGTGCAACTAGCAGTGTGGTTCAGAGCAGTCCCTGGGGCCTTGAGGCCCAAAATAGTGTAACAAACACTTGCCCACAGCTTCCCAGCCAAGTCCTCCTTTCTGTTTCACCCATGAATTCCCTCTGGGCCATATTTCACTGCATGAGTTTTGCTACAGTTCTAAAGCAGCTGATTCAAGCTGCTGATATAAGCAGCTGTAAGGCCACTGCCTTTAATGAAGGATATTTTCAGAGGCAAAATTCAGGCCAACAATATTAGGTTCCCTTTCTTTTATTCAGTGTGAAACACTTTTTCATAATCAAAAAATAGCAAGTGCATAAATAATAGCAAGAACATAAATAATTACAATGTTTTCTGTTACCAACGCTCCCTCTCAGAACATTTACCTAATGATGCTAAGATGCTGTCTTTTAAAATAATTTTCCCCTTTGTACTTCTTCTCCTTGGAAGTCTGCCTGTCTAGAGGGAAGCTCTTTGATAGATAGAGGGGGAAATAGCACAGACAATGAACATTACCTTTCCTTAGGAAAGACACTTCACACAGATTCGAAGGATTCCATTTCAAATCAGTGCAGCAGATCAATTCAAGCTGAACCTTTAAATACTTTACAGAAATCTTCCTATTTTAGACTTGCAAGAATTTGCTAATGCAGACACACTTGGAATCCTCACTGCCTGCCCACAAAACAATGGGATCCAGCATCACCCTCTGCCCGGCAGCTCCAACACGCACACACCTCTCCGAGCGCGCTGCCCTATTTCACACACCCACTACACACAAAGTGCCCCGACAAATTT
The DNA here is from genome assembly GCA_013398175.1 of Climacteris rufus. Lineage (NCBI taxonomy): Eukaryota > Metazoa > Chordata > Aves > Passeriformes > Climacteridae > Climacteris > Climacteris rufus. The sequence continues at coordinate 287,060 of VZRZ01003796.1, read as the reverse complement.
ACCAGAGATGGACCGACGGACTATTTGAGAGAAATTATGTAATACATCCCGCTGAGCTGCCTGCACCACTGCCATAGCAGCTCATGGTGCCTGTTCGCCGCACGCATCGCGCTGAGCATCATCCCATCCCCACCCCCGAGCGCCGCTCCCGCCCGCCTCTTGCCTCGAAAGAGCTTGGAATACCCTTGATCCCGGAGCAGGGAGGGCGATGGGAAGCCGGATGGCGGGCCCAGAGGCCGTTTCGGCGGGTTCGGGCCGGTGTCACCGTGCCGGGGCGGGGAGCGTGTCCCCGCCCGCTGCGGAGAAAGGAGCCGGGAAGCGGGGAGAGGAGCGGGGAGGAGGACCCGCCGCCGAGGCGGGTCGGGGGAGCACTCACCCAGCAGCAGCCAGCCGGAGCCCGCGGAGCCCAGGAGCGGGGCGAGCATCCCTGCGGCGCGGCCCCTGCGCCCCGCTCCGCGCACTGCGGCGCTCACTGCGCACCCCGCGGGCCCGGCCCNCGCCGCTCCCCCGGCGGAGGGCGGTGTTTTCAGTGGCCCTCCTCCTCTCCCCATCCTGCCGAGCCCTCCAGATCCCTCTTGAAAGGGGCGATGCTGCCGGTGGTGCGAGGATGCTCGTCAGAGCATCCCTGCCCCCTCGGATCCAGCAGCGGCGGGGGGAGCGGGGAGGGAGACGAGGGGCAGAAACTTACTCCTTTATGGCTTAATTTTCGCCTTTGGCCGATGAAATTGCAGCTGGCCGGTGACCTGCACAACATCGGTACTAAAGACCATCAGAGATGCTGAAACACACGCAGCTCATTAGCAGAGACAGCTCGGCATTGCTTCTAGACATCTTACCATCATACAGTTTGTGGCTACTTAAAAAGAAAAAACAACAAAAAACTGTGTGTGATACTAAATACAAGGAGAGAAGAGCAGATTTGTGTTCTTGATGATGCCATCTTTCCCTGAACAAGCTAGTTGTAGACAAACTAATCTCCAAGCTCCATGGAACATGAAGGGCTTTGGAGAAAAAGGCGTTAAAAGGGCTGCACCCATGGTGAGAGCACGTCTTGCATCCCTCTGGGAATCACAGTGCCAGTGGGGTAAACAGGATGGGAGTGCCCAAGGGTCGAAGAGACACTGTCTTTTTATTCAGCTTATTGAGTGACTAACATGGCAGGTCTGCACAGCAGGCAGAACTGCCTGCTCCAGGCTCTGATATGCAGCTGTTTAACTCTTTGCAAACATGGGCCAAGATACACCAATAAAATTCCCTGCTTGTACCAGGAATTAGCACTAATTCCAATATGATTACAGCTGTACAGGGCACATTTTTCCTTTGGAGAGAAAAGCTTTTGGTTTTCTTAAAGGTGAAAATGAAGCAGATGGAAACAAAGAATTTCCATTCCATGGCAAAATTTTTTCACCATGTTGTTTCCTTCTGATTCAATATGATAAGGACTTCAAAAAAATTTCCTGTGTATAGAAGCCCAACAGCTGATTAAACCTGATGTGATTTGTATTAAAGTCACCACTGCCCACTCCTGAAAGCTGTTCTAAAATTGCCATGTCCATTTTAGTCAAGGGCTATTTGTCTTCCAAGACTCATGGTCTCAAGGCAGAAAACCATCCTTCAGCACTCTAACAAGTGAGCTGGGAACCAAAGAGAACCGTATCTGGTTCCTCAGCCTGCAATTCTCACATTGAATGCCTCTAAAGCAATTGGGACTTCAGGTACACCTTCAGGTGCCATAAAATCAAGTATAACAGCTATAAAATAGGACATGGCAAAATAATTTCTACTGCCATCCATTTTGCTTAAAACGAAGATAGATTATAGATTAAATACTGCACAATCTATTTTAGTCAAGAGCATTTGTAGCCTATTCCTACAGCCTTCTCTTTCTTCAGAAGGAAAAACAGTTTCTACCCCAGTTTCTACCTGTCTACCTGTCTCAACTTTGTGTTGCAAGGTTGATAGCATGTCTCACCTTCTGCATGCTACCTGGATCCTACAGTTCCTGTGTCTAAGCAAGCCCAGACTTCTCCCTGAACCACCAGTGTCATTAACTGAGCCTTGCTTCTGGGCTCCTGCATCTCTGTTAGCTGGAAATGACAATACTGAAAGAGAACTGATACAACAAAACAAATTGTCTTAGAGATATTCAAGGCCAGGCTGGACAGGGCTCTGAGCAACCTCATCTAGTTGAAGGTGTCCCTGCTCACAGCAGATGGGTTGTACTAAATTACCTTTAAAGGTCCCTTTCAACGCAAACCATTCTATGGTTTGGGATCTCTTGATCTTTGAGATGGACCTTTTGAAATAATACTTCCTTGGGGAAGTTGAGGGACCAGAGGAAACTGGCTGAAGAGTACCAGCTCCCAAAATTTCACAAAGCAGATTTACAAACAGATTTGCACATGCAGTTGCACAATGAGGTCTGAAAACATTTTCCTTCATCTAACTTAGGAATGAAGATCATTGGCACAACACATCCCACCTGGACCTCCATGCCCTTGCACTGGGGAGCCACAAGGTGTCTGCCTATGCTCTGCAAGACACAGCTTTCCTGCCCTCAGCATCTCCTGCAACAGCTCCTCCAAGCTCTACATAGATTAAACGAAGACAAGGGACTTCCTGTGTTTCACCACAAACTTCCTGCCTCTCTGCAAAGTGCTCATAAACTTTTCTGTAATTACTGACTTTAAAACTTCTGCTACTTTTCTGCTTCCCTGTAACTATAGTCCAAGGCAAACTTGGCTAAACTGATTATCAAAAGGTCCACCTACAGTTTTCTGAAGTTGTCTACACCCCAACACCAGTTTAAATGCTTTCACTTACTGGTTTAATAGTAATGGATGTTCTGCCTTCAGGGGTGTCACGGTGACAAATTCCTGTCATAATGATGCTCAAGCTTTCCATGCTGGAAGCCACCCAGAACCTCGTGATTCACAGAAGTGCCCCAAATCACTATTGTACCAGAGCTGTCTCTCTTGCAGAGGATCTGCAGCCACCAAGATATTTAAGCCACCGCCAACAGTGACCTTCCCAATGGTCAGAGCAGAGGGCAACATCAGGCAAAACTGGGCAAGGAATCTGAGCTTACACCTCTCTAAACTACATTAAGTTTTCCAATTCACCCCACAACTTTTTAGTACCAGGACTCCCATCTTCTGCTTGCATCACAGCCTGGGCTGGGTTATAGAGAACAGGCACTGTAGCACCTCTCTGTGAATACAGAGTGGTTCCTACTCGCTGTCACAATTAGATACATTCACATTGCCCTAGCAGAGAAGAAATCCGTTTATTTCTTGCTAGAATATATTTATGAATCTATTCAGTGGTCCAATATAATCTGCCTGCCCCAAGTAACACTAATATAAAAAACCTTCAGAAGTATGCTATTTTGTTAAATATTTTAAAAGGCATATACAATATATTTCAAACTGTGATTTGCATGATTTTGATTTCTGATTTTTCAGTCTCCTCATTCCCAACCAGCTGGTAAATAGTTACTATGGCAGCACCTAATGCAGAGTGACTCAGCACTCCCCCACATTTCAGCAGCAGCACTGTTTGCCCTTCTGGTTTCTTATGATGATAACCTTGTCTTCTCTTTATTGTTTCATTGCAGAATTATGATGTTTAAAAGATCATTCTTCCCTTGTGAAACTCAGCATTTATTGATGGAATCAATGCAATAATCTGCTAAATAAAGATTATACCTATTCAGGATGCTATTTCAGCTTTCTTTTTGTGTTGATCACGAAGATGTTTGTATTGTTTCCATCATCTCTCAGTGTTTCTTTGGAGCCTTATATTGCCAAGTGAGCTTGTCTCATATCAAGCCACAACATGCCCAGCTCCAAAATACCCCAACCTGTTTGTGAGCAGAAGCTCCCCTTCCCTTTGCTAATGTTTAAAGCTCCTTGCTTTCTGAACCTGTATTTTTTTTTATTTTACTTTTCTTTAAATGTTGTATTTACACCTTGAGTCTTCTTTCTCCCTTCTTTGGATTTCAGTTCACAAGTGACTGGTCAACCAGTTAGCATTGTTATCAAAACTCTTTGAGTGTGACCATCCAGACAATTCCTTATCCACTACAGTCATCCAATTAATTAATTCTAAGAGCATAAAAAGGTTTTGGCAAGTCATCAATTTAGAACATACTCTTTTTGATAACAGTGAAACTTGCAAAATCTGTGGTTTCCCATCTCATGGCTGGATTTCCCCAGAGCTAGAAGGGTGTGAACTCTCTCATCATGGATTTTCCTGCCATTGAAATATTTTTTTTACTGTATTATGACATTCTGGAAGAAAGTGAATTTAAATTGACTGGCTGGGGATCTCAGCTGAGTTCATTTCTTAACTAACTTTCTAAAATTGAAGCTGACAGACTTATGACAAATAATACAGCAAATATCTGTGGGAAGGGCTAAGGTACTTTTCCAGTCACTTTATGAACATTAAGGTGTAAGACTTGGAATGCAAAAACATGCCTGAAGAATAATTTATTTTTCTGTCTAGCCCTGGAGACTCCTTTCACTTTTTTCTCAGCCCTCCCAATCGTGACATCACTCAGGAGGCTCGGAGCCCTTCCCACCGGGCGCGCACCTGCCCGGCTGTTTTCCAAGAGCGAACGAACGAGGTGATCGCGGTCGGAGCCGGGACCCGGCCGGGCCCCGAGGGCTCAGGCGACACCTCCAGCACCACGGACAGCGGCAGCGCAGTAATTATCGTTATCAATTAACAAAACGTTCTTTGCCCCATTAAATCACTGACGCCTCTGATGGACTCCCTGCTGTGTTCTGTATTACTGACAACATTAGAGATAGCAACAGTGATTAATGTGTTACCCTTGAAGTTGCAGTTGTTCCTTCCCTGCCTTCTGCTTCATCACCAGCCTCCTCTTCTGCCATTTTATCTTTTTCTGCCTGTGGAAGAGAAGATAGTTAAGTCCATCCTGTACCGGGAATAACAGAATCCTTTAGGTCAGCAAATACCTTTAAAGCCTTCAAGCCCACAACTAAGCCATGTCCCCAAGTGCCACAACCACACACATCTTTTAAATCCTTCCAGGTATGGTAACTCCACTGCCCTGGGAAGCCTGTGCCAGTGCCTAATGAAATTTTTCCTAATGGCCAATCTAAATCTCCCCTGGTGAAACTTGTGGCTATTTCATCTTGTCCTGCTACTTGTTCTGTGGGAGAAAAGACCAACCTCACCTAGCTCCAACCTCCTTGTAGAGAGTTGTAGAGAGAAAAGTTCGTCTCTGAGCTGCCTTCTCTCCAGGCTGAGCCCCCTCACCTCCTATTCACGCTTTCCAGTGGTCAGCTCAGACAGATGAGCGTGGGCCTCTGTCTGAGGGCTGGAGGCAGCTCATGCATTCAGGATGAGCAGAGGATTTATCAGAGGGGACAGCACACAAATCAGCGCTATCTGGCAGCCCAAACCCAGAGGAAGAGGTAGGGCTGCCATTACAGCAAATCAGTTTTGCATCTTGTAGCCAAGAGCATGGGTCCAATTGCTGCTGAAAGCTATACAAACATGCTACATGGTGCCAACACTCCATACCTGCCTGACCTTGAAGAATTAGAGAAAGATACTGTGGCTAAATGAAGGGACAAAATCAACCCTTTCAAGTCAAAAATAAACATTCCCTCAAGCCAATAGAAACAGTTCTTCTGACCACTACATTGGTGCCTAAATCATTCCCAGCTTTCATATTATTCATATCAGCTGAGAGAACATTTTAATTTGCTAGCAGCTTGCATTTAAACTGCATTTCCATCAGTATGATCTACCCTAATGGCAAGGGTACAGCTACAGTCAGTGAGAGCTGACAGCTCCCTAAGGGATAGGGAGCAAGGAGTCAGGCACAGTAACACACCTGCCCTCCCAGCCAGGGTGCAGCCCCTTGGAATCCCAGCACAGCAAGCAGGACAGGCTTCAGGGTGGTAGCTGGGGGGCAGACAAGGTCCCAGGCCATCACCTGCATGGTGATGAGGTGGGGCCAAGGGCAGGAAGTCAATCCACAGGTTGGGACCCAAGTCCCACGACCGAGCACAGGCATGGAGATCAGCATTCCCACAATGCAGAGTAGGAAGAAGGCTCTGGAACTAAGCCCAAACAGTCTCCTGTGCCCATGGGAAGGGTGTGGGCAGGAGCCCAGGTGAGGCTGGTCAAGACCAACAAAGCCCATCAGAGCCTCAAGATTTCGATAGTTGAAAACTTTCTGCTTCAAGAGCTGTCCCTTAATGTTTGACTACAGATAACAATGAAAGCCCCACATGATTCTGTAATTGCACTAATTAACTGTCTTTTTTCTATTATTTCACTGTAAATACATTTCATCTGGTAAATGCATACACACACACACACACACACAAATTACAAATCTTGGACTCTGAAGCAGTTTACTAAGTGCAAATTTGTATATGTCTCATTAATTTTGTAAAATTAAACCTATGCTTGACTTTTAGTTGAGATCAATGACCTTAGTGCCAAAATCTTCATGGCTATAAGGGAAAGGCTGGAAACAAAACCTCTACTCAACTATTCACAGGAAAGCTCGGTTGAATAACTATGAAAAAACTAAGAAATATAAAACATTTAATTTTAAGGATACAAAAATACCAACGAGCATTAGATTAGAAGTGGTGTAATGACCTAGTTTGTTCTTTTGGTTTCTGTTTACACACATTAATCAGCATGAACTCTGAATTACTTCTGACCAGGTTATGCAAGGAGGGCGCAGGTGCCACTGCTGCTCTGGTGCTGCAAAGAAAAAGCAAAAAGAGGGTTTTGAGAAAAAAACAAATCCCACTCTTTCTACATTGCAGTAAGAAAAGAGAAAACAAGTAGTTCTATTATGGTTGTTATGGAACAAATTAAGACATGAGAGTTGGGCAGAAGTCATTTAATCCCATAACCCTTCATGCCAGCTATGCTGAAATCACATCAAGTAAATAAGTAATATTCAGCTTAACCTCTTCTGACTTAGAGGACATACAGCTTGAATCCAAAAGGATCCTGTCAACAGACAGAGCAAGCTCTTGGCACAGTTCTGCTGTGGCCAGATGAGCTTAATTCTGTTGAACGAAATTGTTAGACCTCCATCAGCCTGGAACTAAAGCTTCAACCTCTTTATATAAATACAAACGTACAGTGTAATGACCTTTGCACTTTCATTAGACAAAAGCTCTTCTCTTTGGATTTGGATAATGGACAAATGCAGATATCGTGGTTCAGATGGCAGTTCATGAGCCACACCTCTAAGGTAAGTAAAGAACAAAGCCAAGACCTGAGCATATCTGAAAGGTCAGAGCTCCTCATGTTTAGGTGGAGTTTTGAATAACTTATGTGTATTAAATAATTTTGACACAGATTTTGGCTGGAGGATTCACCAGAGTATAATGGTTTTATACTGGTTGTTAAACTACCTGTGCTTCACTTTCCCTTCATGCCCAGCTTGTGGAGGAATGTCAGGAGGCTGATGCTGACCTGTTCACAGCAGTGTTGTGTGGGCAGTGAGGCTGTGCAGTGGCTGCAAAGAGACTGACTGTTCCTGCTGGTGAGTCAGTGAAGTGTCAATCCTATTATTTAAAAAGCATCCAGGCTCTTTCCAGCTGTAAATGCTCCAACAAAGCACTTCACCAGTCTGTGTGAGGAGAGAGATGTCCTCACAGCCAAATTTTGCCATTGATCCATGGTGTGACCTTGTCAACGGCAGCAGACTGGCAGAGCAGGGCAATGAGCTTTCCACCTTGTTTTCTCCTGCAGCATTCCCTTTTGGATCTCTGGTTTTGAGGAAGATGCCATCTGCTGTCAGAGGCTCATTCAGACGACTGGGACAGAGTCAACTCCAGTAAAAGCATCAGAAGTCAAAGAGCTGCAGAAAGAGCCCCTTTGAGAGTGCAGGCTGAAATGCCTTTATATATCTTCTTATTACTATCTATCATCTCACACATTTATTCATTATTTTCTATACTTAGCTTGTACTCAAATGGAGCATCTTTTAAACAAGCATTTGTATTGCAGACAAGAAGCCCTTCAAGCCAGTCTATCAGGGCTTTTGGTGTCGTTTGCTTTCTTGCCATGATTAACTGCCAGCTGCCTATTTGTGCTGGTTTAATTAAAAGACAGAATTGACAGGTCATGGAATTTCTATAATAGCAAGGTTAAGAATTTAGAAAACTATTCAAAAAGAGAGGGAAAAGAGGTGGGAATGAATACCAGAGCTGAACTTGAATGTGGCAGGTATTTTAGAAGTAGTGTAGAAGTATCAGCACTGAGTTTGTTCAAATAGAAAATTCACTGTTTACCAAGATAACAGCAAAAGTAGCTGTGAAATAGTAGATTTTTCATTAATATTTTGAATCAGACTATTTATTGAAAGGGGGTGAAATACACTGTATAGTCTAATAAAATTGATTTAATGGAAACAAATCCCAGTTGCAATGAATGGATGCAGAACTGAATGTGCAAAAGGGAGGCATAAATAAAACCAAAGTGATGAAGGGTTTGGATTACTTCAGTCAAAGGGAAAAGCCATTGCATGAAACAATTAATTACTCAGAAGACCATGTTTCAGCAGCAGCATTTAAAGCCAGAATTAACAGTTGCAAAGACCTGCATTGCTTAATATCCTCTGGAAAAGGAAGTGGATGTAATTTGAGAAGGTGTGGAGTGATGCCAAGTACTCTCTGAAGATGAGCATGAGGCACTGCAGTAGGATCTCACAAAGATGAGTGACTGGGCTAGAAGATGGCACAGAAACCTCAGTGCTGGTAAGCACAGACATGCACCCAGAAAACATAATCGAAACAGCTACAACAGAGAGTGAGTTGGCTTCTTTAATGACATGAGGAATATTTCTGTTGAGCTAAACTCTTTATACCCTAGAGGAGAAATGGTAACTCTCTCAGGTCACTGTTGAGTGCAAGCGCATGTTGCCCTCCATAGCTAAGTTCTCTGCTTTCCAGAAGGCTTTTATTTTCCATTTACGTCAGTATTTTGAAAACACCTCTTGAATGTTAAAGCAGCTGCCTTTAGGCACACAAGAGGCCTCAAGATCTTTTCCTAATACAGATCAAGCCATTCCCTGGAGAGTAATGTTTCCTCCTGCCTTTTAGAGCAGGAGAGCGGGAACAGCTGGAACTGCCAGCCAGCAGCACTGAAGCAAAATGCATGTTGTACTGCCTGTGACACTTCTGGATAATGATGGTAAAGGCATTGTCTGCTGGTTGCTTTAAAATAGCACAGTTACTCCCAGAACCTACTTCTCCTTTCCCAGGGGTGAGAGGTATTGCAATGCAGTAGTTTATTAGACAACCAAATGAGATCTAGAAACCCAGTTCTCAGTACTCAGATGTGGAAAACCAGACTGAAATCTTCACAGCAACATGAAAAATCACACTTTTTTTTTAAACGGAATAATCCTACATTGGTACATATTAGATTTCTCAGCTCTGTGTTGTCACATCAGTTTGCTTGCAGCCACAAGGATGCTGCCACGTGCCCTGGCCTGCTCAGTGCACACCAATGGGCACGGGATGTGAGCTGCTCTCTCCACAGCAATCTGGGAGACAAAGAGAAAAAAATATCCTAGTTGTCTGAAATGGGTTAGAAATAAATGGTCTTTCCTTTTGTTTGTTTAAAAATAGCATGGTAATTCTAAACATTGATGTTCATCTCAGCTGACTTGGAGACGTCAGAAACTTCCAAAGGATGTGATTAATCTTCCAGGCAGGGTCTCTTGCAGCTGCTGGGGAGCCACAAAGTGCTTTGAGACACTTTGCTCCACAAACCTCTGACTCTTGGTATTTTTGCTGTTGAGATGCCGGGGTGCATCACCAGCTCCCACACAGCCGCAGGTATTTTTCCATCGCGCTGAATCCCACTGGTTTTACCAAGCTGGAGGTAACACTCTCTCCAAGTGCCCTTCCAAAAGATGCATCTTTTCCCTTTTGCTGGGAAGCCTCATGTGTTACCTGTCATTTTCTTTTCCCAATAGACTTATCAGTGTTTAATCACCCGGCCAAAATTTTCCACGTTGACTGGGACGCTGACTCATCTTGAAGATGTCAGTAGGTTCTAAAAATAGGACCAAGGATAAAAAGATATTTAGTAAGACTGATAACATGAAATGACTTTTTGTTTGAAAGCTCTATGGCTTTATATAGTGCAGTTCACTGAGTTCCTAACCATGCTGGTGTCACTGTGACTCCACAAGGTACATTGCCTGGGATTTTGGGTTTTGGTTTACTGAATAACAGGAACCCCAAAACTATATGGGAAAGAAATACCTAAAAGGATTATTAAGGTTGCAAAGTGACGACTAAAAAGTTAGAAATGCTACAGAACAACTGCCACTCAAGAAAGGTCCACCCTAAACAAAGTAGAAGTTCAACAAATTTTTCACGGGAAAAGATATACAAAATATAACTAAAGAAAGTTTGAAAGCACAATGTAAGGAGACTAATATATGGTGACATAAGCAAACTACATTTTAGTGTTTCCTTTCTTAGGAATTATAGATTCATTTAGTTTATAAAAGACCCTTAAAATAAGCTTCTGAATTTTCAACTTTGGTTTTATTTGCAATGAAATATAAGAAGTGATAGAAGGATTAATTACACAGATAGTAAGTTGGATTTATGAAATCTGTCACAGGTCATTTGTATCCCAGACAAACCTGTAAAAAATGCCCAGGTAGAACCCTTGGCTACAAAGATCCTATCAATAGCTGTGGCTTTGGGCTGATACTTCCTTTCCTGAGGTTTGAAGGTCTGTTTCATGGAAAATATTCATATATAAAACCACAACTACTTGTAAAAATTCACTTTTGATTCTCTTTGTCGTTACTGTGCATGGGTGGCATTTTTCCTCCGAAATGGAAACCACCACATGACTTGTGAGCATCATCAGCTCACCAACTCTGGGAATGAGGAGTTTGCCTTTCCACCACCGCCTGGGTCCCAGCGTGCCTAAGGCTGCCTGCCACATCACAAGAGGTTTGGAAGAAAATTGGCTGATTTTTACACTCATCGTTGCCAGTAGCCTGATGATCATCAAATTCTTATCAATAATTACAATTCTGTTCTGCATTTTTAATGTAATATATCCCAAACTACATGCTGTACTTAAACCACTCTTGTCTGCCAGGTTGGCTTCATGGACCTTCCCTGACTTGTGTTTCTGGCTGGGTGGTTTCTGGCTTATGTTCCTCCCCTATTGATAATGTCTCTCATTCACGTAGTGCTGGTGCAGCCACCTCAAGCAGATGGCATGAAAGTATTTATAAATGTAAGCTCCCATTGTACATCCTATTTTGCCACAGCCACTACCAAATGCACCAAATTCACAGTGAGTTTTAAAATAAGAAAAAAATACAGAAAAGCAGAGACAATAAATGAGTTATTCTACTCACTGCACAGATTATCACAAAATGTCTGGAGTTACTTCTTGGCCACACGGGAGAAAATCACACAAGAACCCAGAATGCCCATTTTGGGCTCAGTTCTGGAGCCATGGGATCCCAACGAGATGTGAGCACAGGAGGACAGGAGGACAGACTTCCATTGAGAAGACCCAGACTGACCCATGCAGCACACCTGATGTTATGGCTTTTGTTGTTACTGTTGTACTGTTGTTACTGTTGTTTGTCTGAATGAACCTGCCTAGACATGTTCATGGTCATGCAGTTGATGGTCAGATGGCAAACAGAGGGACCAGCCAGGCTGTAGCCCACCAGAAGACTCAATCTTTGCATTTTCACATCAGGCTGACAAACCCCAGGACTCCTCCTAAAATCTAGAAACCTTCACATGACTGAGCAACTTTTTCAGAGGTGCATTTCACAGCAGCAAGAATTTGTATGCATATCACAGCTGGAAGTTAAAGATCTCATCACACCATTGCATCTTTGCTGTCCTCATTTGACCTCACAAAGGGCTTACTAAGAGCACAGAAAAGCACTTGCTATCTGCACTTGTGGTTTTTATGACAAAACATCTTCCATAGGAGACTGGAAATTAAACCTATTTGAGATAAATTAACTTTCTGACAGAAGTATTTTTGTTACTTTGCCCACAGTTCCCTGACCATGGCAGGAGGGTTGAAGTGAGATGATCTCTTAAAGTCTCTTCCAACCCAAACCATTCCATGATTCTATGATTCTACTCCTTTATTCACTCAGGAATAGGGTTAATTAAAAGCAATTAACATAAGTATTTAATAAAGATCACCCAATAGTTAGTCTTGATAGTTCCAGGAGAAAGCATTATATGTTTGCAAATATATACACATTTCAAAATCAGTAATTGGAAGAAGAGGAAATAAATTTAGATTACTGAGCATGGAAGAAATGTGCCATTTTGCAGAAGCTCACTCCAGAGTGGGCATCCCAAAAATGATTAAGTCTTCAGCTCAGCTTAGTGGGAAGCTGAGTGTGAGAGTAATTCAGTGTCTTGCAGTACAGCAGTTGATTCACCCATGTTTCACCACCTGGTTTCCAATAATGTCATCACTACTGAAGAAAACAAACACTTCCCTACATGACTGTGTGTAGTGAACAGCAATGAGGGCTGTGGATGTGGGCTCACTTGCAACTTGGGTTATGGACTGAAACATATGGATTTGTTCAGTATTTACTATAATTACAGCACAAGGTTAGTGCAATATGCTATGTTCAGAGAAATTAAATCGATGTCATTAACATGAGATTCTGCTTGGAGCCAGAACAGGGGGCATGCTTTGTGCCCCTGTGTCTTCCAGGACTGTTCTCCTTGACCAAAAGGACCTCTCAAACTTTGGACATCTGCAGGCACCTCTGAGCATACAGAAATAGCCCATGGGTGATGAAATTGCCACTGATGACTGTACATAAATCTTCCTCTATGCTACTCTCCAATATAGGTCAGCTCAGCTGACTTGCCACAGGTACCCTATTTCCTAGAAAGGGCTTTTGCAGGTTTCTTAGAACAGGCTTGTACATTATTTGGAAGGAATTTGTTGTTTCACAGGTTGTGAAAGTTGTCAGAGTGATTCAGTGATAATGGTTTTGGAAAATACTCTTTCAGTTTTAAGTTTAAGGCTTTGGGGAGATTTTCTATAAGCAAAGATAGTGAATATAGAATGGGCCAGACTCTCAGATGTCTTTGAAAAGGACAACCTGTTTGCTGACCATGTAACCCTCTGTAACTGGGTTGTCTTTTTGAGGCTCTTCCTTTGCCACAAACACACAGCTGTTATTACTCATCCATTGCAGAAATTTGGAGCAAAGACTTGTAAACCAGGATGTATGTAGGAGATCTGGTCAACAAAACACACAAGTTGTCTTCATAAAAAAATCCCCTCATAGAAACTATTTAAATAAGGTAACCATAGCCAAGTCAGCAGGACATGATGCAACTTATTTTTGAGCTCCTAAGGCTCTCTGCAGCGTGACTGTGGATGACTGCTAACAATCCTGGAAAACCCAGAGGACTGTGGGAATTTCTGGGAGTGGAGAAAGATAAATACAGCCTGGAACCAGTAGAAATCTGAGGAGCTTATAGAGCAACCAGTTCAGCTAGAGCTGTGGGAGGATCTGGGAACCAGTTGTCTCTCAGTCTCTACTACTAAAAATAAGGTGATTGATAAGTTTTCATAGCATCATAGAGTAATTTGTGTTGGAAGGGACCTTTGAAGCTCATCTGTTCCAAATCCCCTGCAATGGGCAGGGACATCTTCAGCCAGAACAGGTAGCTCAGAACCCCACTCATTCTGGCCCTGAATGTTTCCAGGAATGGGGCATTTTAAAATAGTCAGTATAGATTTGGGGTGACACTGTTCCTCACAGTTAAACTGTTCTTTAATATGGGTGAGGATGAAGGCATTGATGGGCTCCTGGTCGTGCCTGGCACAGCAGGCTGGAGACTGAAATGTTGAAATGTCTGAAGACATTTTCTTCAGAGGATGAAACATCTCGTCATTGTGCATGATTTCCTATCAAATGGAGGGAACACATTGTGGTTTCCACAGGCAGTTTCCTGACCCAGATACTATAATAGTAATAATAAAAAAGTAATAATGAACTATTTGAAACATAAACCAGGGACAATCCTTATCATAAGTGAATGTGATGTGCTCTTGGGAAGGAAAAGTGCAATGATTAGGAAAGCAAATGGCCAAAACACACACACCCAGTGTGGTCAAGCATCACCGAAGGATCACAAATATCAGCTAGGTTTGCCTGGTGCAGACTTTTGTCTTCTTTTTTTTTTCCTTCTAATTTATTTTCTTCTTGCTTCCCATTTTATAAATGTGCACACTCCCTGTGGGATGTACAAGCCAGCTGCAGAGTTGTAAGACATGACAGATACTTCTTCTGTCCTGCAAATCACTGGAAATACAACTAACTGTCTGGCTCCTGTAATGCAAAAGCCTTTTCCCAAGAAGTCCTCCCTCAGAGCAGTGATGCTGACACCAGACAGCCACACTGTTTTTCCATAACCTCCTCAGCACAGCTATTTACTTACCCTAATTCTCTAGACTGAATCCAACAAAGTAATTGTAAAAGTCATAGTCCTGGCATTTATCTCAGCTTATCATCTCGGATTTTAACACTGGCTTCTGTTGTTTCTGGCAAGAGCCCTGCTTGCGGGATGTCACTGATTGCATGAGTAACTGCTGTATGCTGGCCTGTTGTAAACCACTTGCTGTATTTGAAGTATTCTTACTAATAAGTTTTACACTTGTTAGTTGACTTTCAGCTGGTCTCCAGCCCTTGCCTGCACATCGTGTCCTCTGCCTGGGTGTGAAAGTATGTCCAGCATGCTAAAAAATGAATCCTGAAATATGCGTGACCCTGGCAGCTGCACTAAAAAAGTTGGGAATTACCAGAGAAGTGTCATACAGTATTGAAGGAATGTGGAAGGAATTATTAAGCACAGCTGAAATATTAGTAAAAAGATGAGGAAACTATAACTCACTGCTGGAAACTACCCCTGAGATGAACCATATAGATATGGAGGAACAGAGGTGGCCGGAAGAAAGCCTACTGATGATGTGATCTGATATTTGGAGATATGCTTTCTCCTTTCCCCTCTTACATCACGTTTTTTAAAGACTATCCAAATTCACAGTGTCATCCACAAAGAGCTTGTCATGTTGCAAGGTCTTTCATAATACAACAGGAGAAAAGCAGATTATTATGATAGGGTTGACTTTTCAGGAGAGGAATATATATAGTGAATTTAACAAAATGCACCTGAGAGATGGAAAAAAGCAAAACTACATATGACTTGAACATATCTGACCCTACAGGAATGAAAACAAAAGGAAACATCCAGTTCCCTGAGCTGGAGGTGATAAAGCACCTGCACGTGTAGGCTAAGGGAGTGTTGCCCTCCCTGAACATCGCTCAAAGTGGTCCATCCAGAATAACAGCACAGCCTAGTCAAAGGAAAATTTGATTTTAAAATTTCTTTCATTTCTAGAGAGCAATAACAAACACACAGAGAGCAAAGCTGTTCACATCATACATAAAATGTCAAAAATAGTTTGCTCTTTGGCCTTCTGCTTTGGTAATTACAAAAATATTTATTGACATTTTTGTCCAAGATTACAGCATGTTTTCATAAGAAAACTAGGGGAAAAGAACTGAAATGACAGCATTAAATATATCACTGTACAACCAATTCATTTAGCTTGGAAGGCTGAACCTAGGCCTGTCTGTAAGGACCTGGTCTGGGTCCAGTGTTAATCAGGATTTTAATCAGCATTAATGAATTAAAGAGCAAAGTACTGTCTAAAATTTCTGGATGACAGAGCATGCACTCCTACTACTGGCTCTGAAAGTCTTCTAGACATGTGGAAACTACTGAGTACAGGCTTCCTCTGCCTTCCCAGGAGATGGCTATAACCTCATCCAGCACACACAAGTGCATCCTCAATAATCCAGGAGTTGATAAATATCCTGAAAACACTCTGCTTTGGAAGCTCTATTTTCATACATTAAACAGAACATAGTAAACTACTGCTTTGGCCCCATCCTAACTTGTAGCCCAAGGCCAAGTCACTGAGGGATGACACAGCCATTCTGTCCTGGGTAAAGTTGTTCTAACATCTTGTTGTCAGGGCTCCAGCATCCACGGTGATCTTCCTCTGAAGGAACCCAGAGGACAGCTGTTCTTATGAAATCTGAATTTTTTTATATTCACATGTCAGCAGACTTCTGAATCATTCTTTGCTAAATTTCTCCACTTGATATTCATAATTATCTTGTCCTGTGCAGGTCTATCCCTATTAAATGGAGTTCGCAAAATTTCTCAGTTGCTGTTCAGTTTGTTTTCTATACAGTCAGCTGAAAATCTATCCTGAGGCCACACTGCCTTTTCTAAGAACACCAACACCCTAGAATCTCTTTCCTGAATCAGTCAGGTTGCAATACATTTCCTGAATTAGACACAAAATTCCCTGTAGAAACTCTACAGAATAGATAAATCTCAAAAAATGTAAATATTCTAATGTTGAGCACTATAACCCTAGTTTTCTGAGGGAGCCTGTACATTTTCTTTAACTGACCTCCAAATTTTTGGAAGTGCTGACAAACTAATATAACCCAAGATTTAGTTCTCCAGCATCCACAATTGTGTGTACATTTGTCTATGTATAGACTATGAATACATACTCTAATAACTTCACAGATGGA
The DNA here is from genome assembly GCA_013398175.1 of Climacteris rufus. Lineage (NCBI taxonomy): Eukaryota > Metazoa > Chordata > Aves > Passeriformes > Climacteridae > Climacteris > Climacteris rufus. Next base: position 270,382 of record VZRZ01003796.1, on the reverse strand, counting down.
TACAGATGCCTGTCTACACTTTATCCACCCTAAAGGATTGTACAGTTTGCCTTGGAAATACATATTGCAAAGGGGTTCAGGTAGAGAGTCTATAAAATTGCTCTTGATGCAGAGAGTACATAGACTCTTACTCATTTGAATAACCAGCAGATTCCATTCTTCAGGTAAATCTTCCCCGCCTCCCCTTTAACAAGAGCATGTTTGTGGTGAGATATTAATCATTTCCTGCAGCACTGTGTATATAAAAGGAGACCAAGGCAGAGCCATACACAGTTCACTCAGCTGAGGAGCAGAGCTGACTCTCAAAATGCTGGTGCAGGTTGTGGCTCTGCTGGGTCTGGGAGTGCTGGGCAGCTCAGCACCGCTGCAGGAGGAGCGCTCCAGGACTTTGGTGGGATTGATCATTCGAGAACTTCTCCAAGACATGAAAGAACTAAATTTAAATGCAGTAAGTTCCTTAATTTTGAACAGATTTCCCCTGGCTGCCCTTCTGTTCCAGGTTGTATTCTGAAGTTACTAACTTCATTTTCTCTTGAGCAGGTTCCCAGCCTCATAACTGTGAATGCTACGGTAAGAAACCACATACTTCTGTTTAAAATTATTGTCTCTAACCCACAAATTTCTTTCCCACTTCAGAATTCTGATAATAGTAAGAAACCAGGGAAACCCAGGGAAATGCAAAGTTATTGCAAGAACCTACAGAAAGCTGCTGCCATTGCTAAAATGCTTCAATAGTTCTCTCATTATGCAAAGGTCTTAGATGTGCACTAGCATCACCTTGGAAGCCTCACAAATTCACTTTGATCCCTTAGTTTTAGAATAGACTCTTTGGTCCATATCCCATGCAGACCCATTAATTTCACTGACCTGAATTTTTCTGCAATCCAGTGAAAACAATGAGTTTTTTATGGAAAACATGAACAGTACCAGTGAGAAATAGGAGCCCATCTCCTATTAAAAATGAACAGGAGACAAAGGGCAACAGCCCTTCTTAGCTGCAGGGAAAAAGTTGAAAATTCACACCAGCAGCAATAATTGTTTGTATTTCATTAAGACTATTTTAATCTAGTTTCAAGAGAGACAGGACAGAAAGACATGAAGCCCTAATGCAAGGATGGCCTTCCTTTCCCTCGAGGAACACGTATCTCCAGAATTGAAGACATCCAAATTTTGTATGTTCAGTGTCTAGTGGCATCTGCAACTTACTTAAGGCAGTTGGGAGTTTTTGGGCCCTGGTATGTTCTTAAATGAAAATTATAGATTGTACTATGATTTCCTAAATTTGGTCTCCAGTAAATGGCTGAATTTAGAGTCAGGGCTAGTGTTTGAAAACACAGCTCTTAATTCCCCTCGGTTATTATTTTTCATGGGCATCTAAGTTCCTGGGATACAATGTTTTAATTTTGTGCTACTAATTATTACTGTTGAAATAAGTGTTGCAATAACTCTTCCCTATCCTTGCAGCTGGAAAGATGCATGCACAGCCACCTGGAAACCTTTGTCAGCACCTTGACAGCTCTTGACATTCACAGCAAAGTCATTGCCAGAAAACTGACCAGAATTAGCACCTACAAAAACATCCTTCCCAAAGTAAGTTTGAGTTTGTGGTATTTAATAGCAAAATATTCAGCAAAGGCTGTTCAATAACAGAGCATGGCACCTGGGATGGCACTGAGTAGGCTGAAATCTCTTCTGGAAATTGATATGATTAAGAACAGTGTAAATAGATCCACTTTCTTCCTTGGATCACTCTCTGACACCTTTTCCTGTGAAAATCCCAATTGCAAGAAAGATAATAATATGAAAAAACCCTCAAATGAGAGTGGAAGCTGGAACAGCAGTGGGGCTTGTGCAGAATAGTGCATGCTGCCAGGTAAGGAGCTATCACCCACACATCCTCACTGTGCCTCAGAGCTTCCAGGGGCAGATCACCCAGCTCTACAAAATATTCTCTGGGATATTACAGTCTACTTGTCAGCTGAGGCATCAAATACCATAGACTTAAAGTGTGACATTCAAGTTACAATGCTGAATTTTGTCCCTTTTTTTCCTAAAGGATCTCGATAAGGAATGTGAGACTGCACAAGTAACATGGGAAGACTTCCTGGACACACTAGAGAGGTTTTTGAGGTTGCTCTCTGAGAAAATTCAAAAGACCTAAGTAGAACAACTACACCAAATTTGAGAAGAAAAGGAGAACCTGAACTCTACTGCAACCAAAATGTGATTCAATTAACTTATTCTCAGGAATATAGCCATAGAATATTTATATAGAGAGAGATATATTGTGCGTGTATATATGTGTATATATAAGTTATTTAAATATACACATGTATAGAAAGTGATGTTATAAGGGCAGCCATGTTCTCTATAATGATTGAAGCATGCTGATTTGTTAAAAGACAAGCATTTAAATATTTAAATATTTTATATAATTTTAATATTTTAACTTATGTATCTTTTTCATAATGAAAGAGTAGTATTTATTTATTTATTTATTTATGGAGACTTTGAGATATTTATTGTGGTGCTGCTGTATTTAAGTATTTGCTTCAGGAAACTGCTGTGTGATGGTGTGTGAGGACGAGCTCTGGGGATCTGCTCTGGGATTTGCTGTCACATTTCTCTCACACAAACCCACAGCCACAGCCCCAGGGCTCTCAGAGCTTGGTCAAAGCCAGTCCATGGCACAGGAACAGGGCCATTGGTGCCACTCAGCATCTTCGCTTCCCCTTGGCTCCTGGACCAGCTCCAGGACTGGAGAAGATTCACTTCAGTTGTGAACTCCCACTGCTATTCCCTCTCTGAGCGTTCGGATCCAGGGGATAACTTCAACCACTACATGCTTTCTTGTTGAAGCAGACCCATGTCACCCAAATCCAGCCAAAGTGGGTAATACAAAATGAAAGAGGTCTTGTTTGTCTTTCCCCCAAGTTTACTCAGCTGATATGAGGTGTTTCCCACATCTCATGTGAGCTGAATTCTACTGAACTGAATCAGACAATAGTTGTTTTCCAAACTGTTTAAGTAGCCATAGCTATGGCAGGTACTCACAAAGTACATACCCACATAAAGCTATCAGTTAAGATTTCAAAAGTTAATGTTTAATAAAAGAGTATTGAAGGGGAATGTTCTTGCAAGGATTGGTTTTTAAGGACACCTGTCATGTGCCACCTATGCTTACACGTCTGTTACTATATGTTTGCAACCTTCTGTTAATGTAAATGGACCTTTACAAAAATAAACAATTTTTAATCTATAATTAAAACTCCTTTATTTGTGAAGGCTGAGTTGTTTCAGTGCTGTTCAGGGGCACTGTTTGATTTCCAAGTGGGATGGACACATGGATGGCAGCAATGGGGGAGATGCCCCTGATCAGGGTGAGCTCCCCACTCCTGCCCTCACCTATCCCTGGAGCTTCCCAAGGCCCGAAGCCACCTGCTCTAGCCTGGCCTTGAACTCATCTTTACTGAGTGACGTTGTGCTTGAGCCTGTAAGATGAGGTGCCCTCTCGCCCGCTGGGGTGACTCATTCCTGTGTGCACCATGTCTGTGCCACATCTGCTGTGCTGTGAAAGCAGAAGAGCTTTCACTCGTCATAACTGAGAAGCATCTCCTCACCTTCACTTGTGTGTGGAGCTCCCAGCCCTGAAAAATGGAGAAGCATCTGTGTTCACCAAGAGGATGGGGATGGAGGGACAGCCCAGGTGAAGAACGAATGAACACCCAAAGAGCCAGAGACACGGCCACCATGGCAAGCACCCATGGAGACAAACAGAATGGCTCACAGAAACTTCCAAAAACGTGGTTTTTCCCTGTTGACAGCATGTTGGCCCTGGACAGGGCTTGCTACAGCAGGGATTGTCTGCTACACACATCCCATCCCTCCCACGGTGCAGAGCACATACCGTTTTTGAGATACACATTTTCAAGCAGCCACTTTGCATTCAAACAACATCTCCCCATGCAAACACTGTGCATGGCAGAGCCTGGTCAGACTGGACAGAGACTTCATCCCCTGACACAGGGGCAGCAGCCTCAAGAACCTCTGCAGTGGGGACACAGCTGCCAGCCCTGGATGGGGACAAGTGCCCTGACCATCCCCAGGTACCACAAACTGACCAGGCTCCTTGGGCAAGGTCTTTGTGCATTGCTTTATATTGATCTCTTGTAGGAACTGGGAAACCTGTAAGTCAAGTCAAACCCTGAATCTGTTTACTAAGATCAGAAAATGAGTGAATATCCAGCTGGACTCCCTCAGGTTAAGCACTCTGGAAAATCTTTGCTCCTGAGCTCCGTCTTGTTCAGTGTTGCAATAGTTCAAGGAATAATTAGAACCACCCTGAAGAAACCCTTCCTGCCTTTGAATTTCAAAATTTTCATTAGTTATGAGGTGTTTAATATTTCAGATACATTATTTGAAATTACACTTAAATGTTTTACATTAAATTTTAAATTCACACTTCAGATAAATGGAAAGTTTCAGAATCACAGGTATATATAAAGGAGAAGAATGTCAGGGTTTTAAGGAGAAAACTTTAATCAGGCTTAGCATTCTTGGCATGGCAGTCCAGGAAACTCTGACAAACAGACAGGAGGGAAAAGTGAAGCATGAAATAACTCAAAGTCAACACTGGGCTGGCTGTAGGCAAACGCAGCCAGAGTTGTTGCCCAGGGCAGCAGACTGCTGGGGAAAGCACCGGAGTGAAGGGACAGCAGCTCTGGGGCCTTGCAGGATGCAGGCAGTGGGATGCAGGCAGTGAGGTGAAGGCAGTGGGGTCCCAGCTCCAGATGGAGCCTCCCAGCCCTGATGCCAGAAGCACCCTGTAAAGCTCTCTGGGATGGCACAGCCCTTCCTCCTCACCACCCTGCCCTGGTGAGGGCAAAGTCCGTTTGGCTGGGGCTTCCATCATCTCCAATCCCACGCAGGCTCTGAAATATCCTGATACCATTGAGCCGACCAGAAACTGCTGTGCAAACAGGAGTGAAGGGCATGCCTGGTTTCAAGCAGGCGGGACAGTCTTACCACCAGCATGACAGCACCGGTGTGCCGAGCACGGCTGCCTGAGCATCATAACCCCGACTGCTTCATCACAGCTCTACAACCTGATAAACATCTTGCATCATCATAACACAATCACACACACATGCCTTGATGTCTCAGTTAAACTGTGACTTTGACTTTCGAGGGCTGCTGCAGACTTGTTTACATAAGGAGTAGATTTTTCATTAAAGAATGATTGTTGCATTTCGTACACCAAGGCAGGAAAAGCAGCTCCGTGAGCCTCAGTGGGGAACAAGACTGTGAGCTGGTGGCACAGCGGGGGAAGGTCTGTTTCACAGAGCCATGTGCTACTTTTAGAAGTTGTAGGTGTGAGTTATATTTAGCATTCCCCACTTGATAAGCAAGAAATTTTTCATGGTAAAACCCATTTTCCCAACTCAGTGGCACCAGAGCAGACCCCTTCCAGTCTGCCCAACTCCTTTGGGGTGCACGCCCCATGTTTAGACCTCCTGTGTTCATGAGATCCACGATGAGCTCTCCAAGGGGGGAAGTAGTCCGTCCACCCTGTGTGGGACCAGTCACAGTCTTCTGGATGCCCTCTAAATCCTCAATGGTGGCAGTTGTTCTGTGCTACCAGAACAAGCAGGGCTGGGGGAAAGTTTGCCCCAGAGGCACTGGGCTCTGGGAGAAAGTGCAAGACACCCCACTCTTGCACAGGCACCAGCTTCTCAAGGCCATGTTTTTCAGCTTGGTCCAGGTGTGTCTCTCCTAGAGCCCCACTTTCCAGGCTGAAGATGGTTCTGGAATAGCTGCACAGGGGAATGAGGCAGGGCAGCCATGAGGGAGGCAGCTGTGCCCCAGCCTGCAGGCAAGCTCCCTGCCAGAGGATCCCCTTCGTTTGTGGCAGGGCACACCTGACAGAAAGCATCCTGGACATGGAAATGCTGTTTCCATGCTCCATCCTTCCCCTCCTGTCCCAGCACCACTTCTCTTGCCATCATATCTTAGCACTAAGGATGAGCTGTGGCATTGCTCCCCTGCTCAGCTGTGTACAGAGGACAGTGTTGCCATCGTGGCCAGATGAAGGCAGCCTCAGCTCCAACAAGGAGCAATCAGCTGCCAAATCTGGGCGAATACTCTACAACGGTAATTCCCCTGTTTTCTTTTTTTGAAACATTTGATGACTCATTTTCTGTTGATACTTTATTTCCTTTTTCATCTCTGGTTCTCGTTAGTCACTTGTCAGGATTCACAAACTTTCTATTTTCTGCAGAATATGATCCCACCTTTATAAGCTTTGGAACACTTTTTTCCCTCTTTCGTACATGGTGTCTTTGTAACTGAAAAATTAAGTGTCCCTTTCTGGCCACCACCTCTCTGGAGCCAAATTTTAACAGGTCAGTGGGTGAGGCTTGAAAACACCCATTACAGACTTTTTGGACTGATCATCTGTGCTTCTCTCAGACTCACTTGGTTTCAGACAAGTGACTGAGAATGCAATGAATCATCATTAAATATATTGTTGTCCTTCTTTGGATGCTTATCAACAGCAGCCAAAGCCAGGGGTGACAGGCTCCAGCTTAAAGATGCAAGAGGTGCAAGGTGTTGGCTGCTCCAAAGGTGCACATGAGGTCCTGAGGGAGCTTGAATGGGTTTTACACCAGAAATGCAAGTCTAAAGATATCTTGCAATTTATCCCTATGGGTGGGAAGATATAAGAAACTGTAGACATAATTGCTTTCAAAAAATAAGGGAAGACTGTTATATTTTCTCCAGAAGATGAAGTGTACAAATTATCTATAATTTTGCCTGAAAGGTAAAGAATTTGTTGTGCATCTCCAGGACATCTCTCTGAGCGAACGGGGAGGTTTTTCTTGCTTTTACAAAGTTGTGTAGTTAAAAAACATTCTATTTATGAGTTCTATAGCATTCCTTTACTGGATAAAGGAGACAGGGTAAGCCCTGCTGACCCCCATCAGACAGGGAGACCTTGGCAGAGCCTCAATAGACCAAGGGATTGCTGCAGAGGGCAGGGGCCAAGAGGCTGCAATGTGCAGAATGAGTTGGCTTTGGATTAATTTCTGATTTCATGAGTTGGAACAATTCCCCCATCAGGTCCTGAGAGGAAAAGACAAGCCTCTGTGACTCACAAGCACTTTTTTTTTTTTTTTTTTGAGTAGCTACGGAGGAAGTCATACAAACCATGGGGAATACCTTTTGATTAAATAAAAAATCTTTCTGTCTCCAGAGCCTATTTCAAAACATGTAGCCTCTGCTCTCCAATTAGCCTGACTTGGGCCCATGCTCCAAGGGCCACTTTCCAAGGATGACAGCCCACTGACCAGACAGCTGGCCACAGACCAGCAACCACAGCCAGAGCACGAAACACAGAAGGAATGTTCTTGGGCTGGGGAGCAGAGCTGCACATCTGCTGCAGATGCCCCGACCAAGCACAGTCACCAGTGACAACAATCTCAGTTTCTGCTGATTCTGAACAGCATTTAGAATCACTCTGCAGTGCAGGGAGAGGCATGGCTTCCTCCCTTCTGCACAGGCAGACCACAGAGACAGAATGCTGCTTAACTCCTTCCAGTACCGAGGAACACAGTGTCAGTGCTGTGGTGCAAAGCACACTGAAAATCATTTCAGCCTCCCTGTTCAAGATTAATTCAAAGTGCAAGGGCTAAGGAGAGGAAGAGAGAACCCACCAAGGCTGAGGAGCCTGATGGTTTGGTCTGCTCAGAGGCGTGCAAGTGCAACTGCCAGATAGAAATGTGGCAGGGGCAAACATCTGGGGAGAAATCAAAACACCTCAAGGTGGTGTGAGAATGCACAGAGACAAACTTGGTATATGTGTGATGAGGCTATTCAGAGGAGGGAAAAGAGGAGCTGATCAGTCTTTTCACAGAGGAATAACAGCAAGAAGATAGCTTTGAGACGGAGGGTCACAGATTAGTGAAACTACTTTCAAAACAGTTTGCTTTCTCCCTGATAGGACAGAAAGCCTCACAAGAGCTCATGTCACCCTTCAGCTGTCTGAACTTCCACTTCAGTGAGTTATATGGGTGTGATGATCATATAATGATCACTTACGTGGTGATGAAACAGAAGCTGTCCAAATCCTTCACAGGGAAAGAACAGTCTCTGAACCATCACTGAGGTTTCTCACTGGGATTTCTACTTTAGTTACACAGAGCCCAGCTCAAAAAACTGAAGTCCACCATCCTTTCAGGCTTAGAAAAATGAACAAGTCTGTTAGTTTTCAGTTTTTCAGTTAATTTTATGTTAAGCTTTTGGTTAATTCCTAATGGGCCGGGCCAGTTTCTGTTCATCAATTTAATTCTGTGTCTGACAAGGATGTGGGCATTTCAGATGGCTCTGCCTAGGAGTGAAATCATATCAATGACTTACATCTCATCAGTGCTAATCCTCCTCGGATTTTTTGGTGGAGGTGGAGTTGGATGGAGGCACTGCTGCATGAGCCATGGCTGGAAACTCCCTGCTGCCCTCTCAGATTCCTACAGCAGTTATGCCCTCAGTGCAGAACAGCAAAGAAAGGTCAATGCTGAGCCAACCACGAGGGGAAGAGGGTGGTCACAGCAGTTTCACCTCTGAGTGACTATTTGCAAAAGAGTTGGTGTGTGTGAGACCGACTGATGAATGTGCGTACACAAGTAGACCGCAAGTTCCATCTTCCTTTTATCATCTTTTTTTTTTTTCCACCTTGGCTGCAATCTAAGAATGTATTTGCATGTCATTAGTGGCTTTAAAAAGAAAAAGGAGAAAAAGGTGGAGTCCCAACTTCACAACTCTGTTTTTTCCAGCAGTAAAAGTCTGTCCTGCCCACACCTTTCCCTTCCACTCTATCTGCAGGGATTCTCATTTCTTTAGATATTTTGGAGATAAAAGCAAAATCCCCAGTGCTCACCAACAGATTTAGCTGCAGCCTCAGCTCCTATTGCTTTTTTCAAGGGAAGAAATTCCCTGCACTTTGACCGGGTCTACAATTTATGGTACCAGCAGGTACAGTCATCCACGCAGGCTCTGACCAACCCAATCTAGTGGTCATTGCAAGGGGTTGGGAAAAAATGACCTTTAAAAGTTCCTTCCAACCCAATCCATTCTATGGTTTTATGATTCAATACACACATTCCATTCCTTCCCTTTAAACCATGCTGTAATCTGTTTTGTCTCCACTGCCACAGTGGTGCCAGAGCCAGGCAAAGTCCTGAACCACCCAGAGACAGGGGCAAACACCTGAGTCTCAGGTGCAATTCTGCTTCCCGAGATGTGCAATGCACACTGTCACTGGAAGGGTCCACAGTACTCATGAACTCAGTAAAATGAAAAAAAATCACAGGATTTTCTGAAAAGAGATAATGTGTGCACTACAGAGACTGGTATTCACCACTGCCTGAATTGAAGCAAATCCCTTGATGGCACAAGGCAGAGACAGCATTCCAATGGATGCTGCCCCACTAAGGTAACACACAGTGGGTTAACCTCAACTCTGGAGTAAAATCAATCTTCTGACTACAGGGAAACATTGGGAATATCAGTGTGCAAGGCAGGAAAACTACCCCAGTTCCCATACCAGCAGATCCAGGGCATGCAGTCGAGGGAGCACAGTCTGTGCCACACCCTGCTGCTGCTTCCAGGGCAGCTCATCCAGCAAAGGCTCCTGAAGACTGAGCTCTGGAGAATGGCAGGGGAGATGCCTCACTCACCAAACAATTAGCAAAATTACTGAAAACGAAGAACTGAACAAGGTGGCTCCTCTGGCGAGAGAAGTGCCCAGCAGCATCTCCAACACCTGGTTTGTAGCCAACACAACAGTGCCTTCTGATTTAATTAATATCATGCAAGGAAACCTATGGAGTTATGTGTTCTGTGAAACATGAGCTCAGGGACCAGTAGGAAAATGCCATGAGTGTGGAAAAAGCAGCATTTGGGCTCTCATCAGCTTAGATGGCACCTGTGTGTGTGGGTCAGCTGCCCTTGCCTTAGGGGAGAAGCACAAACAAAGCAATCTCTCTGGCTACAAACCACTAGGGGTTTTTTCAGGACAAGAAAACCTAATGCACATTAAAGAATGCCGATTGCATAATAAAACTCCTGTGGTATTGAAATAGCACAATTTAAATTACAGCAAAAACATGTAAACTAAACATTCAGAGGGTTTGGGTAGTAAAGGCCCAATGTCCTGCAGGTGTAATCCTGGCATGGTGTTTCATTCCTCTTGGGGCAAGTGCACAGGAGCTGTGTAGCAAGGTCAAAGGCAGCCCCAGTGAGGGACTGGGGGGCAGGAGAGGGCTCTGCACACCAAGGACCCACCATGGCCACCACAGAGCCCACCTGTAGCCTGAGGAGCAATTCTGACAGTGTCCTCATCAATCACCATTGCAATGCATCCCATCAGCCAAGCTTCCTGCAGATGATGTATGATACCAGCCAAATGGTTTAAACCTCCTCAGGAGAGCACAGAAACTAGATAAATACTCTTTAAAAAGAGAAAAGGAGATGCTTTTCTGCCCCTCCCCAAGATACTGAGCTGCCTCAGAAGTCCATGGCTGGTCCCTCTCCCCAACATAGGCACCACACAGTCTCAGGAGGTGTCTCAAAATTGTAATTTATATCTGAGCATGGTACCATTGAGTAACTCATGGGGTTCTAATGACAAGCACACAGAACAAGAGCAGAGAACTAATCAGTAAAGGTGAGAGTATTATTTAATGTAACTGCAATATTAAGAAGAGCAAATGTGGATGTAAAAATCCAAGAGACATTTAGTTGTCTTTCATCAATCTTTGGACAAAATCAGTTCATAAAAATGCTCCAGCATTTAAAACCAGAATGGTTTAGCTATCCGGATTACCTAGCTCCCACTGAACTTCTGGGGGAGCCCTTATTTTAGAAACATGTAGTTTCCTCAATCAGATAAGAAACTAACAGCTTCCATTCTACAGGTGACTACTCGCCTTCAGCTTAGGCATTTTTGTGGTGAGGCATTAATCATTTCCTTGCACCAGAGCACATATAAGAGGCAGCCTGGAGGCAGATTAGGCAGCCCAAGGAGGGGAGCACAGCCCCTTTGCCACAATGCTTTGCCTGCTCGGGGTCATGCTGGCAGTGATGTGCCTGGCATCCCCTGTGCCACCCACCAGGGGCACAGCCTGCCCTGCCAGCCCCCTCTTCAGGGAAACCATCCAACACCTTCGGGATCTAAACTCTAAGGTTGGTCCATTTTCTCTGTGCCCCATGTCTGACTTTCTGTGTTAGCAGGGAACATGCTAATGTGATTTTTATCAATCTCTTTCAGGGCAGCAGTGAAATCACGCCTCTGGTAAGATCCCTCTGTGCCTCACTTTGCAATGCTGTGTGCTTGTGGGGTGCTAGTTGCTTTTTTTAGAGGGAGGAGAAAAGCAGCTTTTGTTATAGCCCATTCAGGATGATGTTATGCTCTTAAGTCAGGTCTTAGATGGCAGCCAAGCCACCCATGGCTTTTTGGAAGCACCATGGTGGGGTTATGTGTGCTGAAATAACTCTGCTCCCTTCAGAGTTATCAAAGATCTCCCTGAAACACCATTGCTTGGGGCTCTGCCTTCAGTACAGCGGTGCAGAACAGCTGGTCCCCAGACAGTGCTGGTTATCTCTCTTTTCACAGCAATAAATCAGGATAATCAGAACTGACTATCTTCCAGAGTCAGATGGAGACAGGTGCCTTACTGCTTTTAGAAAGCAAGGAACAAGCTGTTTCCCTGCTTTTTTGGGAAAGAAATACCCTTGTTGTTGGAGACCAATGCCATCAGTGGCAACAGCAGTGCCCTTCCTGGGGAAGCTCAGGAGAGGAAAAGCTCAAGTAGCTGCACTGGAGGTTAAAAATTCTCCTAAGAATTGCTGTCTTCCCACACCTGAGTGAACTAAGAGGCAATAAAAAAGTAAATGGTGCCCAATCCTGCCTAGCTCCACCTCTACAGGTTCACTCTGTAGCTTTTGAAAGTAACATCAGTCTTCAGCAGGAGGAAAGCCCTGATTTACAGAGTTGTTCTCTATGGTGCCAAAGTTATTATATAATTTTGGCCTCAAAACATTGTGCAACATTATTTATTATAGCAGGCATTTTGATTGCATGAATGTAATGGAATCTGTGCCAGAAATACTGTACAGAAAACACAAGATTACTAAACTTTGTTATTCCAGAACAACATAATGAAGGTGGGAGACAATGCGACCACCTATCTGGAAGGATTTATTAAAGCCCTAAACCACAGAAATATGAGTAGGGAGCAGGAACTCTTAGTGCTGAAGCTGAAGAAAATCCAGGCTTACGGAGAGTCGTGCACCGGGTGGAAGGTACGTTCGGGCTGGGACCCTGCTCGCCGTCTCCTGCTGTTTCAGAGGACCACAAAGGACTCTATGGTTTGTCCCAGCTGCACTTAGAACAAGTGTGTGAGCAGAGCACACGCTGCCTCCTGGTTGTGTGGCAATGGGAGCAGCTCCCAGCCAGCAGCTGGCACTTGGCCGTGGCCCCAGTGCCTCCTCTGACCCGCTCACCTCTTCCCAATGTCTCCTTGCTAAGAGAAAGTTCATCATTCCATGGGGGTGCCCTGGTGCAGCTGGGGGCTGGAGCCCTGGCTGAGAAACAGCTGCACAAGGTGCAGCTTGTAACGCATTCCTCAGCCATTCCTACCCCAATACCTTCCTCAGAGCCTCTGTGGTCTTAAAGTTAAAAAAACCCAACAAACTAGTCAGGGAACAGAATGTAACTTACATGTCCTGATCATTTTCACTCCTTTCCTTTCAGTCTGCCCTGAAGGAACATCACTGGAAGGCAGTGGAAGACTATGATTTTTTCGATAATTTGGAATATTTATTAAGGTTCCTGGGTCACAATGCCCTTCCGGAGTAAACAACCTAAGCTTCCAAGGAGTTCAAGACACCTGTCCAGACTGTCAGGAAACCTGAGCTTAGCATATCCTCCTTCAAGCAAGGCTATTTGGAGCTGTTATTTATTTGGATTTCTATTCTTATTTATTTATTCTATTTATTTAGAGAAACTTCAAATTATTTATTTTAACAATGGAGAAATTGAATAATTATCTGCTTTAGAAGACTGCTGTGCACTGGTGTGTGAATAGCTGCTCTGGGGATCCACTTTGGGAGTTATTGTCACACTATTTCTCTTACATGCTGTCCCAAGCCACAGCCCCAGGACTCAGCTCTGCATCACCTGAGTGCTCTCAGAGCCAGGGACAGAGCCAGCAGTGTCACCCAGCACCTCCACCTCCCTTCTAGGAGGCTGAGGCATTTTCAGGGGACAGTCCTGTAAAAGGATGCACTTTTCAAATTATACCTAAATACTTTTTTTAACAGAAAACTATTACTATGCCACAAATGCAGTGACAATCATTTTAAAATGTTAAAAATGTGAAGTGCAAACTGTGTAAGCTTGACTGTTCTCATTACAGCTGTGTGCTGCTGGCACAGGACTTGTATTTTTTTTACAGTTAAGTATTTGGGAAACTTGTATGCAGAACTCTATGAAATGTACCCAAACTCTAACAGAATCTATGCAAAATAAATTTTCTGCACAAAGATGGAACGTGTAGCAGTTTTTATTTTGTGGCACCTATACCACAAGCATACAGATATTTTATATACACAAATTGATGGCATTATACATAATATATATAAAATATGTAATATATGTTCTAGATATAAAGTACAGAAAGTGCATAATATTTAACATTATATAGAGAATACATTTTAAAATAAAAACAAATATTTATTTACGATGATTTAAGGAACAAGTTATCTAAAAATAATTTAGATTGATTGAATCAATGTCTTCTACCAGTGAGGTTTGGATAGTGTCAGCAGGGTATTATATTCAGAAATCTCTAAGTTCATGATATAGTTTATAGATGATTGACAAGACTGTGTAAGGGATCACCATCCTTGGGTCCAGATATCACCTAAGACCACTAATGTTTACAAATTTGGGTAAAAGTAGCACTGAAATAGTGCATCAGGATTTAGTTTCTTTCTTTGCTCTCACTTCATGGTGGAGATCTCCCTCCAGAATCTCCCCTTTTCCACCCAGTTGGATATTCTGATTTAAGGATGATACACCCATGCAGAAGAAAGCAAAATGTAGAAAACAGAAAAAAAAAAAAAATCTTTTTTGGGGCTGTGATGTGGGAACTAACAGGGACCATCAGGGTTGTTGGACACACACCTTTCCCTCCAAGGGTTTTTTTCTACTAGAATTTCACCTCCAAGAAGGAATCCAAGTCTAGCCCATCATATTTATGTACTTTTGTGGGCATCACTGAGCACCTGCGAAGAATTTCCCTAAACCCCATGATTCATGGAGAGTTTAGCAGAGAGCAGTGGCTGCACAAGCCATGAAGTGCCTGTGGAATCCTCTGAACACCACACAGTCTGTGGGAAAGGGCAGGTGAAAAGGGCAGGGAAATCCATGCTGAAATCTGCAGGGATTCCTTAGGGCAACTCACATGTTTGAAAAATTAGCTCATTTCTGTAACATTACCTGAAGAGGAGTTTCTTGAGTGTGGGGGAAGAAAGAAACAGTAGTCATTGCATGAACAGGGAAAAACCACAACCCAGCAACAGGTTCAGTCATCATCTCTGCCATGCCAAAATAGCCAGGAATAGAACATTAACCAATGCCTACAAAAATAGAGAACACAAAAATAAAAAAAAAAGGTTCAACACCTTTTGTGGCTTTAAGACAAAGAAGCTCACCCT